>JAPPVO010000017.1:47009640-47539748 GCA_030407325.1 Camellia japonica
TACTTCATCTATGGCGGAGATTGACTCGTAGGGCAGGTGCAAATTTCTGGTCAATAATGACTGGACGCATCCGGACCCCAGATGGGATGTCTATCATGGAAGATAGAGTTTGCTAGCGAATCTGCGAACCTGTTGTTCTCTCTTACTAGGTGAGTGAAATTGAGCTTTTCAAACCGCGGAATTAACAAATCCAAGGTCTGGTGGTAAAATTATCATCTTTTCCTCTTTACTTTCCAATCTCCCTTAGCTTGAGATACAACTAAGTTTGAATCCCCAATGACGTCCAATCGCCTTGCCCCTAGTTCTAGGGCAGCCTCTAGACCGGCAATACACGCCTCATACTCTGCCTCATTGTTCGAGACTTTGAATCTAAGCTTGAATGCTAAAGGGATACGGGAATCATCAGGTGCTATCAGCAACACCCCTATCCCATACCCGTGTTGATTTGACGCTCCGTCAAAGTACATTGTCCAAGTTTCATCTTCGATGTGCAGGATGGCTTCATCTGGGAACAGATACTCAACCGCTTCATCCCCTTCAACCGGGTGGTCGGCAAGGAACTCTGCTACCGCTCTTCTTCCTTTTACTGACTTGCGCGTCACATACTTGAGATCAAATTCGGAGAGCAACAGCAGCCAACGAGCTAGCCTACCCGTAAGTGCTGGTTTCTCGAAAAGATATTTGATGGGATCAAGTCGTGAAACCAACATTACAGAGTGAGCTAACAGGTAGTGCCGCAGCTTCCTGGTAGCCCATACCAAGGCCAAACAAGCCTTCTCCAACGGAGTGTAGCGGGTCTCGTACTCCAGCATCTTCTTGCTCAGATAGTAAATGGCCCTTTCCACTTTATCTTCCGACTCTTGTGCGAGCATGCAGCCCATCGTAGTCTCAGTCACTGACAGGTACAGTATCAACGGTTTCCCTGGCTTTGTGGTGATAACACGGGTGGATTCTGTAAATATTCTTTAATCTGTTCAAATGCAGCTTGGCATCGGCCGTCCCATTGGAACTTCTTTCCTTTCTTCAGGAGACCAAAAAGTGGTTCACAAGTTAAGGTTAGTTTAGAGATAAACCGCCTTATGAATTGCACTTTACCCAGAAAGCCTCGCACCTCCTTTTCAGTCATTGGTGGTGGCATTTCTAAGATGGCCTTGATTTTGGAAGGGTCGACTTCGATGCCCCTTTGTGTAATCAGAAATCCTAGCATTTTCCCCGCTGTAACACCGAATGTACATTTCTGAGGATTCAACCGCAGCCGAAATTCCCTGATCCTTTGGAAAAACTTTTGTAAGGCGGCGTAGTGGCCCTCTCTTTCTTTGGACTTGACAATCATGTCGTCCACGTACACCTCGACCTCTTTATGGATCATGTCATGTAATATTGTGGTTGCAGCCCGTTGATATGTAGCCCCAGCGTTCTTCAACCCAAATGGCATTACTCTGTAGCAATATGTACCCCACGGGGTGGTAAAGCAGTCTTCTCCCATCTGGTCTTCGGGTGCCATTACTATCTGATTATAGCCTGAAAAGCCATCCATAAACGAAAGCAAAGCATGCCCCGCTGTGAAGTCCACCAACTCGTCAATATGCGGTAAGGAAAGTCATCCTTCGGACTGGCTCTATTCAAATCCCTGAAGTCCACATATACTCGGATTCTGCCATCTTTCTTCGGCACTGGAACAATGTTGGCCAACCAAGTCGGGTATTCGGATACCAGCAGGAAGCCTGCATCAATCTGCTTGGTGACCTCTTCCTTGATCTTAATGGCCCAATCAGGGCGGATCCTTCTGAGCTTCTGCTTGACAGGTCGGGCCTCGGGGTCAAGAGGGATCCGGTGCTGTACAATCTCAGGATCGATTCCAGGCATGTCTTCGTAGGACCACGCGAAAACATCTTTGAAATCTTTTAATAAAGCGACTAAGCGCTCGCGTTCCTCCGAAGACAACGTGGACCCGATCTGGACCAGCCGCGGGTCCTTCTCAGTACCAATGTTCACGGTAGTGATTTCATCCATTAAGGGTTTAACAAACCTCTCCTGCTCTTGTTCAATTAGTCGTTGCAAAACCGGAGGAATTTCGTCCTCGTCGTTTTCATCAAAATTTTGAAAGTCCTGATTTAAGCAATAAACCAAAGGCACAGAAAAGTACTCGGAAACCACAGTTACCTCATTCTCATTAGATACTTCCGAACCGTCCAATTCTTCTGTTACAACAGACTCAAAAGAGAAAGAAAAAGACGACCTGGACAGGACTGTGGCATCCGGGTTATCACCCCCAGGAATACCGAACTCAGACTCAGACGAGCTGGAACCTGATTCCGACTCACAAGACTCGGTGGAATCAGATTCCGGCTCACTACCTGATCCGGTGCTGCTAGATAAAAATCCCTCCTCGTACTGCCAGGTGAGGGAGGGTGCGATGGATGCATCCAAAATAGCTGTTGGTAGGCCCGCAGCCGTTTCATCTCCAATCATAGACACCGAGGAGTTATCCCCCAAGCACAACTGGTCGATCGAAGGATCTGAAAGTAGACATGCCAGTGCTACCCCCATTTCAAACTCTGTGTCCGCAGACTCTGCTTCCTTGCTATGCTCGGTCTCAACCGCTGGGTCTGTCTGCTTTTCAACAACATCATCCCCAGATAATTGTAGGTCAAAGAAATTTCGAACCCCGGGACGCGCTTCTTCTCTGCGTTCCACCACGGCTCCGGAAAACCACAGAATGGAAAATCCTCCCCCTCCCCGACGAAGCGTCCGTTCAGGGTACCTCGGATGGGCCGATGCATCAATTCAAAGGGTTTTCCCATCTGTTTCGCCTTGGCTCTTGCAGCCGTCTCTTTTCCTTTTCTTACCCAGTCTTCCTTGGTGGGCGTATATCCCAGGCCAAAGGTATGGGGGTTGTGCGGCACCTCGGCCAACGCTGCGATACCTTTGCGGCCGCGCTCTTCCCTAATCCCATCCCGGGGATGTATTGGAGCTTATTCATGAGATACACTGCTTGGGCACTGACATATATCTCTTCATTTGTAGCCATAACATTCCGTACGACCTGAGCCTCGGCCAAGGTAAAACCTGATATGAACACATCTTCCATGCCATGCTCGATTTCTAGAACAGGCGTGGACACCTCTGGTGGCGGGTGGATTGACGAATTCCCAAAGACGATGGCTACTCCCTTCCCGTAGGGGTATTTCACCATTTGATGCAAAGTAGATGATACTGCCTTTACTTGATGCAGCCACGGCCGTCCTAAAAGCAAGTTGAAGGTTGCAGGGACCTCTAGGACATGGAAATCTATCTCGTGCTGCCCCGGCCCAACCTTTGTCTGAACTTTAACTGTTCCCATTACTTCTCTACTTGTATTGTCATATGCCCGGATGACCTGGGCTGTTGGTACAAAATCCACGGTTTTCAAGCCAATTGCATATGCCGTCCTCGCTGGGCAGACATTAATGGCGGACCCGGTATCAACAAGCACCACCGGTATCCACTTATTTCTACACTCCACGGAGATGTAGAGGGTTTATTATGATTCGTGCCCTCGGGCGGAAGTTCTTTGTCGGAAAAGGTCAACATCGGGGTACCTCCCCCCGGGAAGACCAATCCACCACCAGCTGCTCTGGCGTGGTTTCTATTGAAAGCTTTGCTTTGTCCATGGCTGATAAAACAGCCTCTCTATGTACTCGCGAAGCCATGAGCAGCCCCCAAATAGAGATGTCCGCCTGTATCTTTTTCAGCTGTTTGAGTACAGCTTCTTCTTCAAGCTGCTTCTCTTTTGCTTCTCAGCTTCTCTGTCCTTTCCCGAGGCTTCCGGTTGATCTAAGTGTGGGGGTTTGAAATACCGCCCACTCCGTGTCATGTGGTCAACCTCTCCGAGGTACCAAGTGTTATCAGGTCGGTTATTCCCCCAATCTTCGTCGGTGTGAGCAAGACATAAATCTTCGTCTTCCCACCACATTCCATTAGCGGCCGACAGACACCTGTCCGGCTCTGGTACAGCTGTTCTTGTGCTCGCAGCACCTTTCATCCACATACCTGAGGTATTCTCGGTTCCTATGCACACAGCAGTTTCAACTCCCACAGGGCCTTTGCTTTCCTGGTTCTCTCGGAATCTTCAAAACTTGCTTGTTCTGGCATGACTGACTGTTCAATCATCTCCGCACTCAAAATGTTCCAATCTTGGGCGAAATTCTCGACACCGGCGCCCCCCCGGCGATGCATTCTGCTCTTCGACCCTCCCGGCCGTTACTGATATTCCCCCCCCCTACTGGGCCCTGCTCTGCCTGAAATTCTCCTATCACATCAGGTTGATCGTCCAACCACCCGGTAACTTCTGCTGAATTCTCATAATCAAACCATGCGACTGTCGCATCCTCTGGGTCCTGGTCACTGTAAAACTGGAGTTCGGCAAGGTCCTCCCCCACAGCTGTTACATCATCTATTCCCCCTGCCCCAAATTATCTCCGTGAATCACACACAATTCTCCCTCTGTTGGCAATTCTACTCCGGGCCCATCTTGGCCTACTGATGAAATGTAGTCACCCGGACTATATGTTTTCTTGACACAAATTCCAAATCCCGCAGATTCTGACCCAACAATCCTCTTTTCCTTTGGGATTTCCTCTCTCCTCCTCGATGGTCACCACCGCTGGTTTTGGTTGGGTTTCGAAGACGTCCATCATGCACAAGGCGGTGCAATCAGGAAGAAATACTTCTGGTTTAGGGAGGTGGGTAGGTGTGATATAGATACTAGGGTCGTAGAACACGTCCCCAATATGGATGAAATTGAGTCTTTTGGGCGGTGGAGCTTGGTTATGTGTGGGGAGAGGGTTTGTGGTAACATTGGGTTTTTCAGGAGGCAGGATCACCCCATTATCAATGAGATCTTGAATCTCATGACGTAACCGAAAGCACTGGTCGGTGTCGTGACCGTGCTGTTGGTGAAAGGCGCAATATTTGGCCGGGTTATGGGTAGGAGGGAGTTTTTCTGGTAATGGCCGCGGCTCCAGGGGCTTCAGATGCCCTTTCTTGATCAAAACCCCCAGAGCTTTGGATAGGGGCATATATAGTGGGGCGAAGGTTCTGGTGTTTCTGGGTGGGTATTTGGTTGTTTGTGGGTTGCTTCCGGACGCGCCGGAGAATGGCGCAGCTGCTGTATTTCTTTGAGGGGGATTGGCGGTGACCATGCTTACTTCGGTGGCTCTCGTGGTAGTAGTGCCACTCGGGCCTGCATTGCTACCACGGTTAAAAGTTCGTCGGGGTTGCTCCCGGTCATTATCAATCAAACCTTGTTTCAAAGCATCCTCAATCTGTACCCCCATTTCATGAAGGTCAGAAAAAGTAGGAAAGGGAAGTACTATCATCTTTTGCATCAACTTCGGCTGAAGATTGCGCACAATCATCCGAATCTGGTCTTTGTCCGTAGGTCTCAAGGCCATCATCGAAGCCTTGGCCCTCCATCTGGTTACAAATTCTGAAAAACTCTCCTTAGGCTCTTGCCTAGTCGTCTCGAGATCACGGGTCGTAATCTCAATCTGTGTATTATACGAATACTGTGCGATGAAGGCCTCAGCCATTTCGTCCCAATTCCTCTTGACGTCATCTTCCAACTTGGCATACCAAATGGCCGCCACACCTGACAGGGTCCGGCCAAACAAAGACAACTTCTGAAGCCTACTGAGGCCCATTGGCCTTAGGACATCTGAAAATAATCTCAAGTGCACCATGGGGTCCCCGGACCCGTCAAACCGATCAATATGAGGCATTTTGAATCTGTCGGGCAGCGTCACAGCTGCATCGGTGTAACCATCTTCAATATCAGGGATAGTCTTGACCCCTGTGATCTCTTGAACAGCTTTTCAAGCTTGCTCAACTTCAGTGCGGTAGGATCAGTCTCGAACTCAAAGGGAGAGTCCGGTAGGTTGGTAGGTGTTTTTGATAGCTGAGGTTGGATTTGAGGTAGGATTGGGGGTGGGGGTGGTCCTGTGGGCAGCTCTGTATCAGTTTGAACATTGGCTGTCTCCCCGACGTTAGGAACTCCTGGCGGGGGAGGAACTTGTTGTGAAGCGGATGCTCCGGTCTGCTGCTCTAGCCTGGCTATTGTCTCTGCCTGTTGTCTGGAAAATTCTGCCTGTCGGACAGCATCTTGCTGCATTGCTTTCATGCTTTCCTGAAGGTGGCGCACCGTTTCCTCCAAACTAGCCATGCTATTCTGCTCTGATTGGGTTACTGGTATGTATTCTCTCTCTGTTGGCGACACAGAATCCTGATCCCTACTGAACACAGGTGGGGTAGATAAAGCCCTCTGAACTGACTGCTGTGCTGATGCTCTTTGTCTAACTGACCTCCGCCTAGTAACAGGGGGTAGTGAACAGTACACTGGTTGTCCGTCTATCAGATCCTCAGATCGATGGAGTCGACGACCTCTAGTCCAGAGTGCTCGGGGAGTATCTACTGGGTCAGAAGCAATCGTGCTCAACTACCTAGTAAAAAAAGATAAATAAAGCGTATAAATAACAGAAAATCGGACAGCATAACGGCATAAAATAAACAACACACGGTCGGATAACATGCTGAACTCAATTCACTGTCCCTGCAATACTGATCACTATTTCTGAATCATTACCCCCAAGTCTGAATCTTGTATCCACAGATAACCTGATTCCCCCAAAATACTGTTACTGGTGCCCTCAGGCCGGATAAAACTTGCAAACTGACATGCGCATTTCCTGTAGAGATACACTCTAAAAGCACATAGCAAGTAAATGAGAGCCAATACACCCCTATGTTGGGGTAGGGTTTCCCTGTCCTATCTTGTCAGGAGCTAGGGTTTCACTACGCAGGCAGCGGTTTCAAACAACCTATATCGGGTAAAGCAACCTGTCCTAGTTTGGAATGGTCACTATGGATTCCGAATATGCACTAGGTCGAATGGTCGAAAAGGGTGCCCTGGTAAAACCGGGGTTTGTGTTCCCATACTGGCAGAGCCCGCAACCGGTCAGCCTTATGGACATGTCTTGACAAGACAAGCCTCTGGCAAAACGCTCAGGAATAGCAGATGGCCAACACGGTGTCCTAGGCGCACCAATGCACATGCAATGCAAAGAAACACATAAGCGTAGTCAAAACAGGATATCACGAGTTCGAGTCAAGCTCTCTAAACTCCCCAGCGGAGTCGCCAGAAACTGTAGCACGTCCGCCGGGGGGGGGGACCTCGCTACAGTTCGGACTCTCGACTTTGTGTCGGTTCTAAATCTGAACCAAAGAGTCCACCTCTGGCAAATCGTTTTGAAGAAAAAAACAGATTTTTGAAAAGAAGTGCCAAACATGGACTGCTTTGCCAGATTACAGAGTCGCCACCTAAATATTTTGAAATGGGAAATTTAGGAAACCCTGACTCGGTGCCGAAGGCCACATGTCCGTCATCACCAAAGTGACTTGGCTCGGGAGCTTGGGTACGATCGGGGAAGGTCAGCTATGAGCACCCCCTTTCGCCCGATCCGAAGACCGGCCTCTACTAACCGTGATATCTTTTTTTGAAAACATTACATGCTCTTATTCCAATTATTAGCCTAGAATTACTATGTTATGCGCACAGCAAACAAGTATAGACTAGATTGCCTAATTTGGAAATAAACATTGCATATCCGTTTTGTCTCGAAAAACGTGTTGGTTTTTGTGCTACTCGCAAGTAGGCTAAAATTCGGATCTCAACGAGTTGTTCCAACTCAGGCAATCTAACCTCCACCCACAGGCATTCAAACAGTTTATCTCATGTAAGCATTTAGCCGCATGGTAAGCATACTGTCATGTTAACATTCACACGCATGCGATGTGCTAAAGCATAAATACTTACATCGTACTCCGTGCCAAAATAATAACCCGATTAGCAAACATGCATGACCTAGTTCATGTTAAGTGGCTAATGCATCGCATAAAGGGATGTAATCTAGACAGGCTCGGCTACCCTAAGCATGGCACATGAAATGCAACAACTATCACGTATTCAATTTGGAATTGAAATACAATGCAGTTTGCATGATGTGCCGAGCCCGATGCATGTAAACAAATGCATGAATGCACGCATGCATTGCATAAGGTATGCTAATTTAAAATGCCCTAATTTACCACTGTAAGCGGATAAATAAAAGGGTTAGAAAGAAATGAGGATTGGAAGACATACATGCCCACGCACCCACACTTATTACATTTTTGCCCTCACTCGGAGGGACCGAATAAATAAATAATACAGACCCGAAAGAAATAAACGAATAAATTAATTATTACAAAATTCTAAATATTGAAATCAAAGCAAATAAATAAATGCAAAGGGGCCTCAGCCCTGCCTTGGGATGCGCGAATGATGCGTGCTCGATCCGCCTTGCCCGGAAAAGCCGCACCCTAACACTGCTGCCTCTGTTTTACTGCTCTGCCTCTCCAAAAATTCTCAACATCTCAGAATACATTCAAAATGATCTGTAGTACCACCGGCTGGGGGGGGGGGTCATCGG
This sequence comes from Camellia japonica, assembly GCA_030407325.1. Classification (NCBI taxonomy): domain Eukaryota; kingdom Viridiplantae; phylum Streptophyta; class Magnoliopsida; order Ericales; family Theaceae; genus Camellia; species Camellia japonica. The sequence continues at coordinate 47,018,148 of JAPPVO010000017.1, forward strand.
CTTCTTGAATTGGCCACCGGCTGCATGTGAGGTTTATCGGCACAAAAATAGTGCCGGTCGGCACTATTTACTGCCGGCCGGCAGAAAATTCCTGCAGAGGACAGATTTTGACAGCAGCAGCAGACAGCAATGCAAGGCATGGTTTTTTGGGCATATGTCAGCATGTCCAATACCTCCTATCATATTTAGGGACTCAAGGAGGCATGGCTCTTGATTCTAGGGCTACCAATTATGCATTTGATGCATGATATCCTAAGGGACCAAGATTGCTATTTTGTTGTAAAATGCATGCAACACAAACAAATGAAGACTAAGTCCCTATCATGTGGAGGTCAAGGGCCTTAGTGATATGAGGATTGAGATAAGTTTTCACCACTTAAAGTGTGAACTCCTCTCAATCTTCATGCTTGGTTTGACAACCCCAAACCAAGCCATGGAATGCAACTCATGCAAGCATGCATCAATAATGTAATATGGCATAAAGATGCAAAACATGCCAAATGCTATATGACTAATGCAATAAGCATGCAAAATGCTAGAATACACAAGACATAAAGGTCATGCAAAGAGGGACCAATTAAGCATAGGACTAACATGCATTCAAAGCCTCATTAATCAAGCATGCAACAACTATAATGTAAACATGCAAAGATAGATTAAGCACAATGAGGCAGCCCTCAAAACTCCCCGAAAACAGTGGCGAAATGGATTGAAATCATGGACAAGATGGTATGCAAACATGCAAACATAATGGCCCAAAACAAAAGCATGAACAAGAGGCTTCCCATCACCACTAACATGACCACTCATGGCACATGTTGAACAACCAAAAAAAAAATTTAAGCATGCAAAGTACACCCAAAACCCATCATATGATAGTCCAAAATACACTAAGTATGCGAGCATGCACAAGGCCAATTCCTAAGCATACAAGAGCATACTTTTAAAGCATGAACTAAGCCACATATACCAACATATAGACATGACTAATGGACTGAAATAGGGTCTAATATGATGCCAAATCAATAGATCAAAACAAGCTAAACATGCTAGAGCTCCATACAAGCAAGGCTTACAAGCCTAACATGCAAAATACACACACTAAGCATACCAAAAGTGTCAAGAACAGTGGCTCACAGCCCTTTTTTATGACAAATAGATGCTAATATCTTCATGAGATCAAGCTAGAACATGCAAAGAAACATGGCTCAAAGGCATGACATACTTCTAAGCATAAGAGAGCACTTCAAAACAAACATGAGAGGCATGCAAGAGGCCACGAAATCAACTAAAAACAGAGATCAAACATGACCTAAAACACATAATAAAGCTCTGAAATGAAGCTAAAACAAGCATGCATACATGTTATGCTATGAGCCTAAGACAAAGGCATGCAAAGGACCAAGGGGAGAGGGGTGTCTCTCCCTTAAATGAGGCTCGAAAATAACTCCCTCACCACTAAAAACCCACTGGTTTTCAGTGGTGAGGAGGCCAAGAATACCAAGCAAACAAGGTCTTAAGCAAAGGCTCCAAAAATGGCCATACAAGACCTAATAAGATGGACCTTTGCTCAAACCACAAAAAGGCCTTAATGAAGGTTCAAGAACAAGTAAAAACAAGACTTTTACATGTTAAACACAGATCCAAAAACACAAAGTAAAGAGGGTAGAAAGTTGTTGCAAGAAAGGGGAATAAAAAGTAAGGTGTTTACCCTTGAAGATCCCTTGAAGCACAAAGATTCCAGCCACTCTCTAGTGATCAAAACCAGCTCAAAACCACAGCAATCAACCTCCCAAGTCTCTGAATCTCAAGCTAAGGTGTAATGGTGTGTGTAAAGGAGCAAAACTAAGACAAAATCACACCTTTTGACCTTAGATCACACACACAAGGGGAGGGAGATGATGATATAGATATATGACAGAGATATATGTATCTAAGCTCTAGTTTTTGACTCTCAAGAGCTAACCCTTAGCCAAGAGGAGGAGCTCTCCTCTTATAGGCATTGTAAAGCTTGTCAAACAAGCTTGGAAGGAGTGTATCCCCTCCATACACGTGTATGGAGGGGAGCAAAAGCTACAAAGCTGTCTGAAAATATCCCAGAAAGCAAGTGCACAGTAGTCGGCAGGGCAAAATGGTCATTTCGCCAAAAATAGTGCCGACCGGCACAAAATAGTGCCGATGGAGAAACCAGCCAGCCGGTGGCCTCTAGCCACAGCCGGTGGTATGTGGGGGTGCCTGACAAGGCACTCCCTGCCCTTCCAAGGCAAAACACAAGTGTTTGGTGCAAAACCAGACGCAAAACGGTCCAGTTTGGAGGTCCTGAGGCAAGGCGCGCGGGCCGAGAACTCCGGGAACTCCAAACGAACACAAACATGGATAATCACCAAGTGTTCAAGCGGTGACGTCCAAGTCTTGAGGACGGTCAAAAATGGGGTGTCTACAGAGAGAGAGAGAGAGAGAGAGAGAGAGTATAATAAATGTGAAACTCAAAACTGACACTCCAATGATGTGACACTCCAAAAAAATTAAAAACTCCTTACTGTACTTTTCCTAAATGTAACAATGTGGCAGATATAATGTAACACTCCAAAACTTTTACTCAAAAAAAAAAAATCTTAGTGTACTTTTCCCAAATGTAATAATGTGACAGGTATGATGTGACACTCTAAAAAAATTAAAAACTCCTTAGTATAGTTTTCTCAAACGTGACAACGTGGCGGGTATGATATAACACTCTAAAAAAAATAAAAACTCCTTAGCGTACTTTTTCCAAATGTAACAACGTGTCGAGTATGATGTGACATTTTAGAAAAAATAAAAAATTTCTTAGTGTACTTTTCTCAAACGTGACAATGTGTGACAGGTATGATATGACACTCTAAAAAAAACTAAAAAATCTTTAGTTTACTTTTCTCAAACGTAACAATGTGGCGGGTATGATGTAATACTCTAAAAAAAATAAAAATTCCTTAGTTTACTTTTCTTAAATGTGACAATGCGGCGGGTATGATGTGACACTTCAAAAAAAATAAAAATTTCTTAGTGTACTTTTCTCAAACGTGACAACGTCACTGGTATAATGTGACACTCTAAAAAAATTAAAAACTCCTTAATGTACTTTTTCCAAACGTGACATGTGACACTCTAACATTACGAGTATGATGTGACACTCTAAAAAAAATTAAAAACTCTTTAGTGTACTATTTCCAAATGTAGCACTCTAACGTGGCGGGTATGATGTGACACTAAAAACTCTTTAGCGTACTTTTTCCAAATGTGACACTCCAATATGGCGGGCAAATGAGTCATTACATATCCAAAAGGACTAAATGGCTTACAAGAAAAAATATGGGATTATATGGATTATAATTCTAAAATATGGGACTTATTGGTCAATCTCCTTTATTATTATTCTTTTGTTTTAAAATTTTTAAAAAATAATAATAAATCAATCGTTTATTTATTAGTAAACAACCACGGTGCAGCCATCTGGTGAACCTCTTATGGTATGGGAGTTACTACAAATGCTGCAAAAACCTCATACAAAGTCATACATACAATTACAACAATCTGTCCACCATCATTGTTTTTCATTCAATTGTTGGAAAAGCTCCTTGTTGAGGCAAAGAAGAAGATCTCCATAATCACCTATTCAGTAATTCAACAGCCAATTGATTCTTGGGCAGGAAATGCAAGCATCAAAGCCATGATTGAGGGCCTTAATATGTTCTTCTCTGCCTCACTGGGATTGAATCTTCGGCATTGAAATCAGGCAATTTATCATTATAAATATCCCACCATTTTGCGACCAACATTTTGACATCCTCTCTACCCATGTTAGCTTCTTTCCCAGTGTACTTCCATGGCTTTGACCCCTTAAATGTTTGGAAATTAAAGTGAAAAAAGTTAACAAAATGGGCGTGTGTACCAAACTATGGTTCTGATTCAAATTAGCAAGACAAAAAACTGCTTTGTGGAAAAAGTTCAAGAAGATTAACAGATTTGCTAGATTAGTTGGAAATACTTACAACTGCACAATAGTGCACTACTTTAACTTTTTTGTGCTCAACATTCTCCGGATGGTACCATAAAATTGGAAGAACCAGGTTGTATATCACAGAAATGGGTTTGAACATGTGTTTAAAGAAGATGTTCAAGAAATCCTGTAATTTACACACACACAAAAAAAATTTATACAAAAGATGGATGTAATATTAGGAAACATGTAAACTATTTGATAGGATGTGATGAAGAAATTTGTAACTTTAGGTTTGCACTTTGATCTTTATTGTCTTTCTACAGTTGTACATATGGTGATGGAGATGATTTCAATAGAGCTCAGTACCACAGGGACCTAGCAATCTGCCATATATCAAAATAGGAATCGACTTCTCGTGCATCCAACTAAAAAGGTGCTATTGGGTTTTAATTAAAAAAATGTTTATTTTGTACGACTCGCTAATAATCACTGATATGAATTGTTAGTATAGTACATACCGATGCAAATCTTGATACAATTATTTAAATCATGCTATAACTCACCTGATCTGGAAAGATTCCTGGTGGAGTGATCTGTAGAGTCTTGAGCATGTTTTGGTAAGTCTCACGGCTAGGTTCGAACACAAAAAACCCAGAATTGAAGTACAAAGGAGGGGGCGAACCCATCTCAGTTGGCCATCTGACCTTGTTCAGGCATAGTTGGCAGTACCCAATGGAGTACTGAGGTGAGTGGCTCCATGTATTCTCACAGAAACAGTCAGGGACGGCATAGAAGTAGCTGTCGGGCAAGTCAAAGAGATGGTCGATGTTGTCAACAACTAGGATGTCTGCATCCAAGTACATCATCTTCTTGTACTTCTCCAACTGGACATTTAAGAACACCTATCAATTACTATGTTTCAAACAAAACTCCAATCTCTATTTATTTACAAAAGCAAATAAGGCATATATTTTTGTGCTATGTAATTGGCTTTCTAACGACCATTATGAGAAACGTGGATTGGAACATGTTAGATTTGATATTATTATGTAGATTAATTTTATTGGAGAGAACTAATTTATTGTGGGGCTTTTTGGTTATAAATGTAGCATGGCAGACCACCACCTTCCGCTTCTTGTTCTCCTCTGCCTCCCTTTCTCCCTTCTCTGATTAAATGAAATCACATTTAGAATTTAGGACAAAATTATATGGAATCAACTCAGTGACAACTTACTATTGGATATAAGCAATATTGGTAAATTTACTATTTTAACCTAGAAAAATGGCATGTGTTAATGATGGTTGATTTGGAAAGTGATTTTTTTGGTACATTTTTTATTTTTTGTTAAAACACACACACACACACACACACACACAAAAAAAGGCAACAAAAAAAAAAAAAAAAAACTAGTGATTGCGAAAGTTGGATTTTTATAGAAAAGTTTGCAAAAAATAGAGAAAATAAAAATGAAATCCTTGATTTTTTTCTTTTTGGTTTATTTTTGGGAGCCGTTATTCCTACTCCACTTTGTTCCAAATACACTTATTTATTTGTCTTTACTATAAGTAATTGAATTAATACCTTTCGAATTTTAATTTTTTTAGGGATTATATTTTGTATGAAAGGGTATTAATATAACTATGTATAATAAGGACAAAGAAGAGAATATATTTAGAGTAAAGTAGAGTGGGAATAGTGACTCTCTTATTTTTTATTTTTTTAATGATTTCTTTGACTATATTAGCCAATTGTCAAACGTACCCTCACAAGTGATATTTTTGTCAAATATCCTAATTGTGGTTTTCAATTAACCAAATTAAGATATAATTTAAAATTTAAGATCAAAACGGAGCAAATTAAAATGGTAATAGTTACAATAACACAATGAACTAAGTATATGAACGACTGGTATAATTTTTCCAATATGAGAGAGAGAGAGAGTATAATAAATGAAAAACTCAAAACTGAGCCCAAGCACAAGCAATAAGAAGATTGTGAAAGGCACAAGCATGAATGGCCAAAGCTAGCTAGGAGTACAAGGCTTGGTGGAGTATAGTACATACAGTCCACACACAGAGCTTGGAGTACAAGGCTTCACTATGGATCCTTTCAATCGGAATCTGACTCTCTGGTGGGCAGAACGGCTCGATGATATCATGAACGACACAACCTTGACACCTCAAGGCCTTACGGTGGTCCTCCGGCACGTCCGGCATGACTGCAACCACCAGTGGGTATGCACTCTTCACCTTTCTCAAACACTTAGCCAATGCAACCACACCTTTCACATAATCACCTTGACCTACTAAAAATGTCACGTCCCGTATGCCCTTTTTGAGTACCCTCCATTCAGTGTTGGAACAACATTACTAGTTCCCTAAACAACATTTACAAATGAGTATAGTTCCATTGTAGACTATGGAAAAGAGGCTAAGAATGAGGATTGCTTTTGTTTCACAATTGGCACCAGCCTGCTTCATAAATTGGCACCAAAACAAGGTGAAAATTATAATTTGTCTAAAAAATAAATCTTTTGACACTAAATTATTTAGTTTCTAAAAGTATTTCTTAATGACATTTTAAAATTTTATCATTATTTTTATTTTTTATTTTTTTTTTGAAATTTTGGGGTTGACGTTTTTGTGATAACTCCAAGACAATTGAAATTGATTTTCTAATATTTTTTTCACAACGAAAGTTTCACTTGTATAAACAAAAAGAGTAATGCTATACAAATAAAACATATAGCATTGCCAAAAAAAAAAACATACATACATACATAATGTTATAATGATGTGACTCATTGTGGATTTTTCATTTCAAAATAAAATATCATTGAACATGTCATTATTTATAATAATGACATTATCACATATTTTTGTCAAATTTTTTATATAAATTTTATGTATATTTAGAATTTTTCAAACAAAAAAGTTCTCTTTAAAATTATTATAGGTTGTAATGCATTAATACAATCCCAGCGCCCAATGAAAATGTCACTGGCACCCTTTTGAAGGAATTTGTAATTTTGTGTGCTATTAACCCCATGCCATTTTGTTACAATTGAATATAATTTTAGTGTGACATTATTAATTCAATTTCCACTGATAAGAGGCTAATCAAACATGATTGGGAAGAGCCGAAAAGGTTGTTAAATTGTTGACGTCACAAGACATGGGGGCGTTATAACAAAAATGTCATACTTTCAAATAAAAATTAAATACAACACTGATATGACGTTATTGGGGATATGATATTATAAAATCAATAATAACACGGGAATCAGGATCACTATTATATGGCTTGCACAGTAATGATTGCAGTATGATTCGCAAAAGGAAAATGTTTCAGTGCTCGAATTGGCACGGCTCGAACGGCTCGACAGCCCAAAACGACGTCGTTTTGGGCTGTATTTTTTTTTTTTTTTTTTTCTTCTTCCTCTTCGTCGTCTTGGACTGAAACCAGAGGGAGAGGAGAGGGAGAGGGAGAGAGAGAGGGAGAGAGAGGAGGCAGCCCTCCGCCCGCCGTCCGTCCGTCGCAGCCCTCCGTCCGTCCGTCGCAGCCCTTCATCCGTCCGTCGCCCCTCGTCGCCTCCGTCGCCTCCGTCGCCTCCTCCTCCCCTCCCCTCCCCTCCCCTCCCCTCCCCCTCCATTTTTTAGGGCCCTCCAGTCCCCTCCTCCCTCCTCCCCTCCTCTCCTCTCCTCTCCTCTCCCCTCCTTCCTCCTCCCCCTCCATTTCTGCGTCTGAAAAAAAAAAAAAAAAAAAAAAAAAAAAACAAACTTTCGAGCCATTCGAGCTACGTAGCTTTCGAGCTACGTAGCGGAGTCGTTCGCAAAAATTATTTCGAATTTATTTTGACTTGAGCGGTTTAATTTTTAAAAAATATCGATGAAAAGATATTTGTAAAAATTTAAGTTTATTGATATTGATAGATCTTACATTAACTCACATTTTTATATATAAAAAAATAACTATGTAAATATTGAACTGAATACAAATATAAGTTGATAAATGATCTATCAATATTCAATCAATTTATTTTTTTACAAATATATTCTACTTAAAATTCTTTAAAATTTAAACAATTCAAATCATTAAAAAAATTCAAAAATAATTCCTATGAACCGTTCAACGGTCACAGTCGGCCAACTCCAATAAACGGGGGGATAATCTCATTAACCACATACATACATTTAAAATAAAATAAAAAAAACAGTTACATATATTAATTGATATATCAGTTAGTATACCAACATATATTATCATATTGTCGTAACTATGGACTCATACATTATGCAAATTGCAAATATTTAAAACCTCTAAGATTATGATACATCATTTATTAATACACTAATTAGTATACCAATTGATATATATAACTTTATTTTTTTTAAAAAGTAATAATAATAATTATTAAATGGTTGTACTGAAAATAAAAAAATAAAAATCTACACTCTCATCTATGAGTGTAAAAATGACTCGTGGCCCGTGGACGGTCCGAAACCCGCCCGCTGCCTGGGGTGGATCCGGCCCATTTGGGCCCGACCCTAGGCTATCATTTTGAAGTCCGGCCTGACCCGTGGCCCAGCCCATCGGCTCACTTAAGGCCCGCTCAAAGTCCAGTTCGAGACGCAGCGCCTTTTTTTGTGGAAAATGATAAAATTTTGATGGAAAAAATTTTTAAAAATAAAAAAAAATGGTCAGGCCCGCCCAAGGCCAGGCCCACTGGTCCGGCCCGAATACCCCTGGGTCTGGGCCTAAGTTTTTGTCCCATGGGTCGGCCCGGCCTAGTCTGAATTTTTGCTGGAGCCCACGAAGCCCGACATGGGCCGGGTTGGACCAGATTTACACCCCTACTCTCATCTCAATTTGAGTAGGCCAATGCCAGCCAATGTGTTGGAATTATATGTGGATATGTACATTTGGATTTTGTTAGTTTAATATCTAAGAAAATGTTATAGGTCCTAAATTTTCTACCAAATAAATAATTAAATATCTCACATGGGTGTGGGATTCACACTTTTGTGGACCCTACACCCATGTGAGACATTTGGTCATTTGTTTGGTAGAAAATTTGAGGCCTATAGCATTTTTTTCCCTAGCATTACCCTAATATGTATTGGAAAGGTTGTTGCTGAAGTAGACATTTTCGGTAGCTCTCTTAGGTTTCGTTTGGGATGTGGGTTGATTTTTTAGTTTTTTAACTTTTTAACTATTTTAGTTTAGGATTAAAATAGTTTCGTTTGGGATGGATTTTTTGACTTTTTTCACTTTTGTGGAAAAAAAATAATTATGATTTGGATGTGATAATTTTTAGGGGAAAACACCAATAAATCCCAAGTTTAGATAGTTTGAACTATTTAGTCTTGCAATTTATTTTGTAGACTGATTGGTCCCATGTCAATGTTAATTACACTTGAGTCTACAAATGTAACGCATGGGTTGGCTGTTTGGAAGGATATATTGGTTGTTTAGGTGATGTTGTAGTTGCCAAAAAACCCAAAAGTATAATGTAGCATTTTTTTTTTCCTTTTCCCTCGATTGCAAACAAAACGAAAGCTCAAAAATGGGAACGTCAACGTTTCTTTGACGATGTTGCAATGTTGATTCTCAGTTTGTGTGAGTTGAACACTGGATTTGGGAACGTTACATCCAAAATTTGTTATTCTCCAAATAACATAACAAAACCCCTAAAAAACCCTAGAAAATCATGGAAACCCTTTCTATCAAATTTACAGAGGCCAAGCGGCGTAGGCACTGGGACATCTTGGAGTGCGATTAACATTGAGGGCGTAACGTCGACGATTTAAAATTAATCCATCGACGGCGTCGTTGATCGTATGTTAGTGCGATGACAATAAGTATGGGTGTCTTCGATGTTAGTTTGGTTGTTTATGGATGTCGATGCTTGAAATGGGTTTTTGTTTAATTGATGCGTCATGTGGGGTTTAGGTGATCTTGTTCACATCGCACGTTTAGGGTTTACCATTGATTGTGAAAATCCTATGTGATTCGTGATTAAATCAAGATTAACGAATTCCAAATCCCAACAATTCAAAACACACAACCTAAAATCATCAAGCACTTACGAGAGTGATTTTAGTTTGTTTGTTTTTAAGAATAAATAATAAATCGACACAAACGATTTTTTACGTGGAAAAAACCACAATTGAAGAACCTTCAATTATAATCAAAAACCACGGGCGAACCGCCACTGATCAATCCACTACTGAAGAACTAAAAGATTACAAAGATACCATACAAATTACCCAACCCAGTCAATTTGTCTCTGAATCTTCTGTAACTCTTCCACCACGCCTTCGTCACGGAACTGATCTTGAAGTTGATTCCACACCACAACTTCACTTGTCGAATTAACGACTACGTAAAGTATCAAACGCCTTTTGCTCTTTGATGTATGAATCTCAACTCATAAGTGTAGAACTCTCTCAAGAACATCAAAGAAAACTCACAAAACCTCAGAAGAAAACTTCAAACAAAACCCTAAAAAACCTTAAACCAGATCTAGGAAAAGTAAATCTAAAACAAGCCCAACAAGCAAATTTATAGAATCTGAGATCGCGAGGTCCGCTCGAGCGTGGGTCTTCCCGCTCGAGCGGAGACTTCAAAATTTGTGATTCATATAGCCTTCCCGCTCGAGCGTCCATTGCCCCGCTCGAGCGGGGAATTACACCATCCAGTACTTTGTTCATGCTGCGCAGAGATGCTGAGGACTAGCAATCCCCGCTCGAGCGTTACTTTCCCCGCTCGAGCGGGGAGACAAAAACACAAAACCTGGAAAACTTTAACAACTTACAACCTTGGTTTTGATGCACGGATTTTGACAACAAAGGGTCCTAACAATCTCCCCTTTGTCAAATCCCGGACAAAACCATTCTAAGACAGTTTTCCTAAACAATCATAAAACAAACTGTAAACAAGATTCCAAACTAGTCTAAAAAACACAATTTGCCAATTAAGAACAAGATAGTCTGAAACAAAGTGCCAACTTATGAACCAATAAGTCACAACCAACAACCAACGCCAACTTATGAACCAATAAGTCACAACCAACAACCAACCATGCGCTTATATAATGACCCTGAAAAACAAACACCAGCCAACCAAAACTATGTGGAACAAGATTAAATAGTAAAGACCAAAACAACATAATCAAAACAAGTTCCATCCACAAATCATATATACCAGTCCAATTATATATATATCAATCCAACTGTACCAAAGAAGGAAAGATGCATAATAAAGGATAGAAGCATAAACAAATGTACCATCAATAAGATGCCTGTACCAAGAAACACCATATACACCATTCCAAAAAAAAACTGTATCCATCATCTGTAGTGCCAGCATCATGTCCCAAAAAAATGTATCCATCACTCCCCCTTTTTGGCCGGGAGGAAAACAAAACAAAGAAAAACACAACGAGCCAAAGTCAAGAAGCCGGGGGTGAAGACTGCATCTGAAGGAAGGCCAATATCTGAGCAAGCTGGGAGGAAGACTGGGCCACAGAAGCCTCAATCCGCTGAGAAGTAGTCTCCAAAGCACTAAACCGGGCATCGGAGGTGGTCTCAAGATCTGTGAGGCGAGCCTCAAATGTATCCATCCTCTCCTCAAGGTGGTCAAACCGGGAACCAATGGAGCGCTCTAAGGACTGAAGCTGACCTCGGAGTGTACGAACTGGAGGATACTGCTCCCCCTCACCAAGATCACCACCAGCAGCCGCATCATACTCAGCCTCCTCTGCCATGGCTGCAGCAGCACTAGAACCTGCACCAGATCGACCAGAAGGAACCCCCCTAATATGAGACTGACTCTGGGAAACAGTCTTCTTAGTAAAAGGACGGGTAGGGGAAGCAAACTCATCCTCATCAGAAGTGGAAACCCCAAATTTGGCTAAAAGCCGGTTGATGAGACATCCATAAGGTAAACCAAGATTGGTGCGCTCAAAAGCAGCAACCATTTTCTGAATAATGAGGGTGGCAAGGTCGATGGGCCGGTTTTGGGCAATACACTCGAGAATAAAACCTTGATCTTGCTTAATCTCCGAACTATGGGTGGTAACAATGATATTTGCACACATGATAAGGTTGAGTAACCGAAAGTGAGGAAGAAGATCATGCTGTTTAATCAGAGAACCTGAAGGCCAAGAACGAGAAGAACCACACAGAGTCTGAGCAACCTCATCAAAATTACAAGTGGGGCGAGATGGGACGGGAAAGGGATAATAAATAGGTGATCCACGACAAATCCCTAAAAGCTCATGAATAACATCCGTGGTGACAGTGATTTCTTTGGATCTCACCCAGGTCTTAAAAGAGGGACCTATATCATCAAGACCATTCATATTACAGTAAAACTCCCGAATCCAAGTAAGGTTTTGTTGCCCAGAAAACAAAAGAACCCTATCACCTCCCAGGGGATCAAATAAAGGCCGGATAGAGAGAGACTCAAAGGTAGATGGATGAACATTACGTTCAAGGTGTATGGAACGGGAATGGTAGGCTTCACGGTATAACTTAGCTTTTTCTGCGGATGGGAAGCGCTCGGTGTTATATGAAGGGCGAGAGGCTGTCGACTTACGACGTTTGTGGGTGGACATGACTAAACAGAACACACAAACCCCCAACCCAAGGAAAAAACAAAAACCATCAGAGAAAGCATAAAGATTAGTACCACAATTAATAAAACATCATGAGGCAATCAGGATATCAATTGATGCAGAGAATGAAAGCATAAGATAGACAATGCAAACATTAATCCAATAGTGATATTGAGAAAGATATGTAACTACCAAGAAATGAATTCAGGGCAAACAAATCGCAATTCAAGGATGGGATAATGTAGCAAAAAATACCAATGCAAACATCTGAATAAAATCCTGAATGTACACAATCATGAGGTCACATGGATGAGAAAACCAAAAAACCCTAATATAAGCACCCCACAGCATTCCATAGAAGAGATAAAAAAACCCCCAAAATGAAATCCAATAAAAAACAGCATTAGAAACCCAAAAACAAAAACCCTAAGAGAAGGACAAAGGAAAACAAAACTAGTAGACCAAAGAAACAAAAAACACAACTAAAATAGGAGAAACACAAAAAAAAACACTCAAAGACTCAAAGGAAAAAAAACAATCAACACAGACACACCTAATCAAACGGGTTCAAACTCGAAATACAAATGACTCAAGAACAGAGGAGAAGAAGAATGGAGACATACCTGAGGGAAAGAGAAGAGGAAACCAACCCAATGTGAAGGAGAGGCACTGAATCGCCGAAAAACCCTAGAAGAGGAAGAGTTGGAGGAGTTGAGAGGCAAAAATGAGTCAAAAAGTCGAAGGGAGGGAATATATACAAAACCAGTCCGCTCGAGCGTAGGGTTTGACGCTCGAGCGGGAGACAAACTATGAGAAATCGCGCTCGAGCGTGAAGAAGGCCGATCGAGCGGAAAATCACCCCTCCCAGAACTGCAAAAAGTACTGCAAGCCTCAAAACCACGCTCGAGCGTGGAACAGGCCGCTCGAGCGGAGAGAGAAAAAAACAATTTTTTTTTTTTTTTAAAATAAAATAAAACCACCTAGGATGTCCTGTAACAAGCAAGGTGGCAAAGTGAAGGACTATACCACAAGGAAAACAAATCCATCAAATATGAGTCCTGAAATTTTTTGAGAAAAGAGATGAAACACCAGCTCATATATAAATCAGAAAGTATTAAATCAAAGCCATAAACATCATGAGAATGCATAACTCAAAAACACACAAGAGATCTCATATAAAAGATGTGTGTGTGTGCAATCCTTGAGAGCCACAAAGCTAGAATTAATCCTGGTAGTGATCTGATGGCTGGACCTCCAACAAGAGTGACTGTCAATCACAGAGAAAAGTCAAACCACTAGGAATCACGGGGTATTTGTTGAGTAAATGCGGAAGCTCCCCCTCAGACAATGATTCCCCTTTTTTTTTTTTTTTTTTTAACTTTTCTTTCTTGTGGGCACTCACTGGTGGCATACACGCTCAAGAGTATGGAGTCCAACCAGAGAAGAATGAAATCAAAATGATGGCCTGGTTGGTGCCTCTGAGGTAGCCTTTTCCTAATGCCCGGAAATCATGTACTGAGGGAGAAACCATGGAAGTGAAATAAGATGGTAGATGGTTAAGAGACTTAACATCACCCATGATATACCAGTATAGGTCAATTCCTCTGAAAGAGTACAAGAAACACTGTCAGTGGTCCATAGAGAACTTTGATCACTTATGCGGAAACCCCTGCAACAGTTTATCTCAAGGATGTGTACAGAATGAGATCATGAAGTAAATGAGTATGGGCATTCAGAATGAGCTATGAACAAAGATTAATAAGATCTTGTATGCAATATTAGCAGTGTTCATGTAAAAGTTGATGCAAAGATATCAGAACTCAATCACAATGAGATTATCACATCCAAGAACAGTAAGTCAACCACTCACACTCACCTCACAAGAAAAACAGGAAACAACCCAGTTACTGAGACATTACACCCAAGGTCTTTCTAAGAAACTCAAATCGAAGAAGATCAAGGGGTTTTGTAAAAATATCAGCTTTTTGATGCTCAGTAGAAACATGTTCCAAAACAACAAGGCCTTCATCCACTAACTCTCGAATAAAATGATGACGGATGTCAATATGTTTGGTGCGAGAGTGTTGGACAGGATTTTTTGAAATGTTTATGGCACTTGTGTTATCACAAAAAAGAGTGAGAGTGTTCTGTTCTATTCCATAATCATGAAGCATTTGCTTCATCCACAACATTTGGGCACAACAACTCCCTGCAGCAATGTACTCAGCCTCAGCAGTAGAAAGAGAGATGGCATTTTGCTTTTTACTATGCCAAGAAACCAGATTATTCCCAAGGTAAAAACACCCCCCGGATGTACTTTTCCTATCATCAGCACACCCTGCCCAGTCGGCATCAGAAAAACCAGTAATTTCGGCTGTAGTATCAGTGGAAAACCAAACCCCATACCCCAAGGTCCCATTAACATACTTGATGATGCGTTTTACCGCAAGAAGGTGAGACTCTTTAGGACTGGCTTGGTAACGAGCACAAACACCGACACTAAAGGAAATATCAGGACGACTGGCTGTGAGATACAAAAGACTCCCTATCATACTCCTATAAAGGGTAGGATCAACATCAATACCAGAGGAATCTTTGGAAAGGTGAAGACTGGTGCTCATGGGAGTGCGTGCATGTTTGGCAGACTCAAGACCAAACTTTGACACAAGATTTTTAGCATACTTAGACTGAGAAACAAATATGCCCGAAGGAGACTGTTTAATTTGGAGACCCAAAAAATAAGACAACTCTCCCATCATGCTCATCTCAAACTCATGTGTCATGCAATCCGAAAAGTATTTCACAAGATGCTCAGCAGTAGATCCAAACACAATATCATCAACATATATCTGAGCAACAAGAATATGAGACTTGGTATGTTTCACAAATAAAGTCTTATCCACACTACCCCTTTGAAAATCATTATCAAGAAGAAAGGTAGTAAGCCTATCATACCAAGCCCGAGGGGCTTGTTTCAACCCATACAAAGCCTTGTCTAACTTGTAGACATGATTAGGACATTTAGGGTCCTCAAACCCTTTTGGTTGCTCAACATATGCCTCTTCTTTTAAGTACCCATTCAGAAAAGCACTTTTCACATCCATTTGAAACAATTTAAAGCCAAGAAAACATGCAACACCAAGCAAAATACGAATGGATTCGAGACGTGCAACTGGGGCAAACGTCTCATCATAGTCAATACCCTCTACTTGTGTGTAGCCTTGAGCAACCAACCTGGCTTTATTTCTCACAACAGTACCATTCTCATCAGATTTATTTTTAAAGATCCACTTGGTACCTATCACATTCATGTCTCTAGGTCTGGGAACAAGAGTCCAAACTTTGTTACGTTCAAATTGACCTAATTCTTCATGCATAGCATTGACCCAACTATCATCTAGCAAGGCCTCTTTAAAATTCTTAGGTTCAATTAAAGAAACATAACACATGTGTGATACCTCATCCCGAATCTGTCTTCGGGTTTTCATTCGATCCGAAACACTTCCAATTACCTGTTGAGCTGGATGATTCAGTTTCACCCTTGCTGATGGTTTAAGTTCAGGACTTGCGGTGATGGAAGCAACAGGAGTGATGTCCCTTTGAGCACTCTTGGGACTTGAACTTACCTGTGAGGATGGTGCTGTAACATTTTCTTGTGATTGAACCTCAGCTTCTCCTTGATTTGGTGGTTCAGTATCCAAGATTGGGGACTCACCATTGTCATCCTCATTTGTTGCCGGAGTAGGAGAACCTGTGTCATCTATAACCACATTGATAGATTCCATTAATGATGAAGTTCGCAGGTTATAGACTCGAAAAGCCCTACTGTTGGTTGAATACCCTAGAAAAATACCTTCATCACTTCGGGAGTCAAATTTGCCCAAGGGCTCTCTATCTTTGAAGATGTAACACTTACTCCCAAAGTTTTGAAGTATTTTACATTAGGTTTCAAACCCTTCCACAATTCATAAGGAGTTTGTAAAGTGCCGGGCCTTAAATACACACGATTTATGACATAAACAGCAGTATTTAGGGCTTCGGCCCAAAACTTTGGAGGAAGACTCTTACTAAGGAGCATGACCCTAGCCATTTCTTGAACAACTCTGTTCTTCCTCTCAACCACTCCATTTTGTTGTGGAGTAATAGGTGCAGAAAACTCATGCTTAATTCCATGCATATCACAAAAATCCGAAAACGAACTATTTTCAAATTCACGACCATGATCAGTTCGGATTCTTATGATACGCCCAATGGAAACACCCTGTTCATTTTGGATTTTAAAGACTAAAGCCTGGGAAACGTATCAGATTTTTAAACTTATCAATTTTTCCCTTAAAAAATTTACCCATGAAATCATCAACAGTTAAAAAAATGTATCTTTTACCTCCAATGCTTTCAGTGCGAGTAGGACCCATTAAATCCATGTGAACCAATTCAAGAGGACGTTTGGTTGTAAAACTGTTCACCTTTTTATGCGGAGCACGGGTTTGCTTGCCAAGCTGACATGGTCCACACACATGGCTCAAATTCTTACCTAGTTTAGGTACTCCTCTCACAAGTTCTTTGTTGGCTATCTTAGTTAGGTCTCTGAAATTCATGTGACCTAATCTTTGATGCCACAGATCAATGTTACTAATGATGGCAGAATGACAAGTGAGATCATTAGTAGTAAGAATCCCATAGCAGTTATCAGATGTGCGAACCCCATGTAAAACAGTATTTCCCTTTTTATCCAAAATTTCACATTTATCTTTTGAAAACAATACTTCATGATGGGAATCACACATTTGACTAATGCTCAAAAGATTAGCTTTAAGGCCATCAACAAGTAAGGCATTATCTAGCTTGGGAAGACCAGCAACACTTATAGAGCCCTTACCAATGACTCTAGAAGTGCCGCCATCTCCAAAGGTAACAATTCCTCCTTCATATTTTTCAAGGGAGGTGAAATAGGATTTGTTACCGGACATATGACGAGAGCACCCACTATCAAGATACCACATGTGTGAGTCACGTGCTTTTAGGGCAGTGTGAGCAACAAAACAAGTCAAATCATCTTTTCTAACCCAAATCTTTTTAGTCTTGGTGTTCAGCCTAGACATGTAAGGTTGTCTCCTAACCCAAAAAGTGTTAGAATTTCTACCCTTTTGAGACACCTTACCAAACAGTTCAAAACAATAAGGACGAATGTGGCCATACCTACCACAGTGATGACAAATAAAAACAGGTTTTACCTCCCTTTTGTTGGTCTTGCCTGTTTTTGCTTGATGAAGAAAAGAGTCATCTTGATCTACCTTCAATTTTCCCTTTGCTTGAGTCTTCAAGTTATGTGAGGTAGAGGCTTGTCCTTTGTGAGCTGTCGCACCATAGCCTAGCCCTCTTTTGTCAGAACCCATTTGTTGAGATCCGAGAATGTCTTCTAGAGATCTGGAACCTTTGTTCCACATGGCAATTGTTGCTCGGGCAATACGGAGTTCTTCATCTTTCTGTCTGACTTTCTCTTCCAATGCAGCTTGTGACAGCTCAAGACTTTCAAGCTTTTCTTCATATGTGGAATACACCTTCAGAAGTTCATTCCTTTCAGTTTCACAGGATAGAAGTTTTCCACATAAGTCTTGCCTGTCACTTGAGATCTTGATGACATTCTGTTTTGCTGTCAAGAGTTCTCCTTTGAGCCGGACATTCTCACTCTCGCACGTTTTAAGCTTGAGAGAGAGTTTGTCGTTGGATTTAGACAAATTTAGAGATTCCTCGTACAGCTTCTCGTAAGCTTGTTGTAGCTCATCGCCATTGATCTCATCAAGGTCTTCAGATATTTCATCATCCTCTCTTTGCTCCTCATTCTTCTTGACCTCGTCCACTCTAGCAACCAAGACAGATAAGTTGCTGGATGGTGGTGGAGGTGGATCTCTTCCTTCATGGAATTGACTCAGAATTTCCCATGCATCTTTAGCCTTTGTGCAGTGAACAACCCGTTGCTGTTCTTCATTAGAAATTGCTCCACGAATAATGATTAGGGCTCTCAGATTGCCCGGATTATCTGCACTTTCTGTATCTTCTTCAATGGTTTGCCAACCTTCTGGTTCAAAGGCTCTCAGAAAAGCCCTCATTCTGATTTTCCAATATAGGTAGTTGGTCCCATCAAAGGTGGGAGCATGATGCAAGTTCTGACCACGGGCTGATTCCGAAGGCTTTGGAAGAGGTTGAGAAACCGTGGCCCAAAATGCCATGAAAGCGCTATCCCCATCTTCACCAGATTCAGGTTCATCGGGTTCTTGCTCCGACCCGCTTTCATCATCCCAAGTTACGGTGTAGACTTTCTTCCGATTTTTTTTCGTAGGGCATTCAAGGGACATATGGCCAAACCCTTGACATTCATAGCACCTGACCCCTGGCCCCTTAACAACCTTCTTTTCAGTAGTTTGAGCAATTTTTGGTGGAAAAGTTTTTGGTTTGTCATTACTCTTATCTTTTGAAGTAGGAGCTCTGAAATTAGGCTTCTTTTTCAGAAATTTTTTAAACTGTTTTGTAAGCATAGCCGTCATCTCAGACTCTAAATCAAATTCAGTCTCCGGAGGTTTTGCAGTCTCATGAGCACTTGTGAAAGCCATACTTTCTTTTTGCTTTTTCTTGGAAATTTGGTGTGCTTCATAAGTCTGCAAATTTCCAACCAATTGATCGAGCTTGAGGGTATCAACATTCTGAGCCTCCTCAATGGCTGTCACCTTTGATTGGAACCTCTCGGGAAGGGACCTCAAAATTTTTCCCACAACTTTTGCTTCCGGGATTTTTTCACCGAGAGTGAAACAGGAATTCACGATATCGCTGAGTTTTGCATAGAAATCATCAAACGTCTCATCGTCGCGCATAAAAAGGGTTTCAAAGGCGGATGTGAGACGTTGAAGTTTTGACCTTTTGACAGAGGTGGTTCCTTCGTGAATTGTTTCAAGAATATCCCACGCCTCTTTTGCTATTTCACACGTGCAAATTCGACGGAATTCTTCAGGTGTGACAGAGCAGAAGAGGGAGTTGAGAGCCTTGCTGTTCCAACTCGAGTTCTGGTAATCAGTTGTGTCCCATTTATCAAGGGGTTTAGGAATATCAATGCCATTAACGGTGATCATAGGTTCACTCCACCCAAAGATTACACAGTGCCAAACTTTCTCATCGATAGATTTTAAAAATGCTCTCATACGAGCTTTCCAATAAGAATAGTTTGTACCGTCTAGTAAAGGGGGTCTATGAGTCGAGTTACCTTCACGAATAGAATCCATGAAACTAGTCACACAAAATCACACTCCTATAGTTTTGAAAAAACAAAGAGTGACCCGCTCTGATACCAATTGAAAATCCTATGTGATTCGTGATTAGATCAAGATTAACGAATTCCAAATCCCAACAATTCAAAACACACAACCTAAAATCATCAAGCACTTACGAGAGTGATTTTAGTTTGTTTGTTTTTAAGAATAAATAATAAATCGACACAAACGATTTTTTACGTGGAAAAAACCACAATTGAAGAACCTTCAATTGTAATCAAAAACCACGGGCGAACCGCCACTGATCAATCCACTACTGAAGAACTAAAAGATTACAAAGATACCATACAAATTACCCAACCCAGTCAATTTGTCTCTGAATCTTCTGTAACTCTTCCACCACGCCTTCGTCACGGAACTGATCTTGAAGTTGATTCCACACCACAACTTCACTTGTCGAATTAACGACTACGTAAAGTATCAAACGCCTTTTGAAACTCTACGTAATGACCTTCGGATTCCACCGAAGAGAACTCTCTTGAATATGTTGTATCAAACTCTTTGATGTATGAATCTCAACTCATAAGTGTAGAACTCTCTCAAGAACATCAAAGAAAACTCACAAAACCTCAGAAGAAAACTTCAAACAAAACCCTAGAAAACCCTAAACCAGATCTAGGAAAAGTAAATCTAAAACAAGCCCAACAAGCGAATTTATAGAATCTGAGATCGCGAGGTCCGCTCGAGCGTGGGTCTTCCCGCTCGAGCGGAGACTTCAAAATTTGTGATTCATATAGCCTTCCCGCTCGAGCGTCCATTGCCCCGCTCGAGCGGGAATCACACCATCCAGTACTTTGTTCATGCTGCGCAGAGATGCTGAGGACTAGCAATCCCCGCTCGAGCGGGGAATCACACCATCCAGTACTTTGTTCATGCTGCGCAGAGATGCTGAGGACTAGCAATCCCCGCTCGAGCGGGGAGACAAAAACACAAAACCTGGAAAACTTTAACAACTTACAACCTTGGTTTTGATGCACGGATTTTGACAACAAAGGGTCCTAACATATTGCAAATGTGATATTGTGCAGTTTGTAATGTGACAGACACATGGTTTTGTCGGTTAATGTAGTAATTGTTGGAAAATTTGAATTACAATTTACTCCAATGGTTGTGTCTCTTGACATGAAAGGGTGTGTCATTTTGAAGGGTCATGGAGGAATCTATAAATTCTATCCCCCTCACTTCAATTTGAGATATAGAATTGCAATTTTCTTCTTTACTTTGCATTTATTCTTCATATTTTCTGAGTCTAATTTCCTATAAAGAGAGTACATGTACAGCAAAGTTCACTAGGCTTACAATAGTAGTGCTGCTAGTGCAAGATATTGATCGTTGTATCTTGGGAGATAGACGTCCATTGAATCCTAAGCATCGGTGGGAGGATGAATCTGTCTTAAGATTGTTAGAAAAATAATACCAAACTTTTGACAACTTGTTATGGTCAACATGTTTCCTAATTTATTATTATTATTATTATTATTTTTTAATAGATTTCGGGTTTAATTTGATTGTGATAGTAATATTCTTGTAATATCAAAGCAATCATTAACACTGAAAAATTTAAACATGATGTTTTAAATAGTGGTGTTGTTCTATTTAGTTGAAAATAGATTGAGAAATCTTTTGTGTTGATTATTATTATTTTTTTTTTTAATAATCAATTGAAAGTTATTTTTAAAGTAACTTTGAAATTTTGTGAAAAAAGATGTCTTCAATCTTTATTTCACTTGGTTGGTAGACTTGGTTTAACCATGAATCATATTCTTAGTGTGGGAGTTTATCTTTTGAATTAGAAGAGATAATTCTATTTTTGTCCCAAATATTTTTTGAATGAGTTATTTGTGACTGTGACACTTGTCTAGAAATGAATCATATTGTTTGTACTAATTTATGTATTATCACAAATGTGGGAGAGAGAGATTAATTGGAAAATTATGATTATGATTGATTTATTAATCTTGTCCATGTCTACATATGTTGTAGAGTTGACAATATATGATGTCATTAATATCAATTTGGTATGTGGTATATTATAAATGGATGTCAATTATTTATCAAAATATTAATAAAAATGTGAACTTATGTGTTTTGACATAAGAGGAATTCTAATTATTCTTTAGAATAATGACTAAAATTGGTATGGTGACTGATAACTCCGTAATGAAATATTATATGAGTTAAAATATTTCATGGGTGAAAGACACTTTGGTAATTGTTGACATAGTCACCAATACTGGATAAGACAAATAAGATGTAAATGAATCTATACAGTGATATTTATATTCCATGTTGAGATTGGAATTAAGGGTTGCAGTAAACAAAAAGAAATTAATCATGGCTAAAGAAATGTTATTTGACAAAGTGTTGTGGCCACAACCGGTTTTAGACATTTCTTCTTTGTACTGCAAAAGCAAGTTATAAAGTCTAATTGTTTTTAGAAAAAATTAGTATCGTGATTATATTCACAAAACAGTTTACATCTTATTATTTAGTTCAAGCACACCAATTAATGATATATTCTGATTTACTTCAGAATTGTGGGGGTGTATTAATATTTTTGTGTAATTATACACTAGCAAGAGAAATTAAGTTTCCTAGGAATGCTTAAAATGTGGGGATGCTTGGAGGATTTTACCAAAGTAACGGTTCCAATAATAGATCCACAAAGAATCTCAATTCTTTCTATAGGACAAAGTTGGAGTAGAAGCAAAAATGGTTTCATTAACTCCTAAGGAACAACTCTATGTTTATTATTTGAAAAATGGAAGTGGCATAGAGTAACGGTAAGTCTCGAAGTAATCAAAGACTTAATACCGTAAGACATTTGCTTTCAGTTGTGCATATTGTCTAAGGATAATATAGTGGATCCACAAACTACTCAATGATATATAACTGAGAAGGTCAAATGGAGAAATAGTGGCCGCTAAACAAAAAATTTGACTAGAAAGCAAATGAGGGAAAGTTCATCGAAAGGGAATGTGATTAAAGCCTATTACATCAGAGTCATCATAATGGTAACCCTACTTAGATGACTGGAGATCCCAAGAACTAAGTTCAAAGGGACAACTAAGTTATGTGTGGCTCGCCAGAAATCACTAAAGAAGTCTATCTCCTATCCATTCCTATGATGAGAGTGATATCTACAACATGTGTTGTATGTAGGGGACTTAGGGTAAGCTATATTTTTAATGATCACTTATATCTTGAAAACCCTAGAGGGGTATCTTTCAAGAGGAGTATTTAAGAGACTCGAAACAAGGATCACCTATATGAGTATGAAGGGGCTGCTTCTATGAGAATTGATAAGGCTAAATTTTCTAAAGCACTCATGAAACACCAGGACTTGCCCAAGGCCAAAATGGGCACAACCGTGAGAACTAAACTGTGTCTGGAGATATTCTGTGTGAATTCTATTGTCTTGGTTTACACAAACGACTGAACAGTTCAAGGCATTACGTCCACTGATTAGCTAGTAAGTCCGATAGACTTTCACTAGGAAAGGTTCAAAGCCGAAAGCTACCTATCCCGATGTAAGATATTTCCTTAATGTACTCTCTCTTTGTCTGCATGTTGTTGCATGTCCTTTCTGTAAATTTCATTCATGTGGGGGATTGTTGGAAAATTTGAATTACAATTTACTCCAATGGTTATGTCTCTTGACATGGAAGGGTGTGTCCTTTTGAAGGGTCACAACCTTTCTAAAGGGTCATGGAGGAATCTATAAATTCTATCCCCCTCACTTCAATTTGAGATATAGAATTACAATTTTCTTCTTTACTTTGCATTTATTCTTCATATTTTCTAAGTCTAATTTCCTATAAAGAGAGTACATGCACAGCAAAGTTCGCTAGGCTTGCAATAGTAGTGCTGCTAGTGCAAGATATTGATCGTTGTATCCTGGGAGATAGACGTCCATTGAATCCTAAGCACCGGTGGGAGGACGAATCTGTCTTAAGGAGAGAGTGTCACATACTCGACTCGATCAGGTTTTATCTATTTATGTATTGTAAGTTTTATCACGTTATTATGTCGATTTATTTCAGTTTTGGTTTTGCCCAGACATCGTTTGCATAAATTTAAATTATATTTTCCATAGAGTTTGGTATTATTTTTCTAATAGTAATATTGTCACAGGTTTGGGGGTAACCAGTGATTGCAAATGTGATGTTGTGTATGTATGTAATGTAACAGATGCATGGTGTTGTAGCTAATGTTCGTTTGATTGGGTGCATATTTTGTAATGTTGGGGGCTAGTGGGAGAATGTATGCCTGAAAGTGTTGATCAGGTTTGGTGGTAGTAGGAGATAGTGGCTGTTAATTGTCCGGGATTGTCGGACTGTGTTAATATTATGTTATGTGATTGGTGTTTGGTGCTAATGTTATGGGTTGTTAGTGGGATGCTTTATGGTATGACAATGTAGCTTTGGGCTGATGTTATGTAGGTAAATGTGAACGTTACAACCCACACACCTCTCCAGGAAAACGCAAATGATTTAACATCAATAATGTAATACCAAGTAGGTAATATCAATAATCCCCACAATCACTCCACAAAATCCACACAAAAAAAAAAAAAATAAAAATGTTAAATCATACCTTATCTACATACACTCAATCCCAAAAAATAAAATAAAAAACATATTCACAATAAAGGGCAAACAAGTAAACTCAAATATTACTAAATTAAATTAAAAAAATATACTACAAATAAAAAGAATTATTTGGTTTATAAAAAAACAAAATAGACTAATATTTTTCCGAATGGGATTTATGAATAATTTTTCCTAATTTTTAACCTGAGATTAAAAAATTTATTTTATTATTTTATGATTATTTTAACCCCAACAGATTTCTAACCCTCGTGGCCAACCGTGGAGAGGTCACACAATTTCCTTGAGAAATGGAAAGGCATTTTTATCGCTGGACCTGGTGGAGTCTTGGGACTTGGTATATTCCAACAGTCAACACAGCATAGAAAATAAAAATGATTTAGTGTTAAACTGCTTCTCATTTAATTTTATAAGTTAAAAATTAATAATATAAAATCAAAAATTAAAAGTACTTCTCATTTAATTTTGAAAAAATTATTTATTTAAATTATTTATGTCTAACAAGTTAAGCAAAAACTTTGGCAAACAATATAGCGTAAACTTTCGTAATGATTTGATTAGGTTTTTTAATAATGATTTGAACCATTTATTTTTTAAAATTTCTTAGTATATATTATTCATAAAAAATAAATTAAATTGATATAATAATTGTAATATGTTCATTTTGTCATTTTTTTTTTTTTGAAAAAAATAAACTATAAAATGTTATTATTATTTGTCCTGATGTGACAGAAGTTGGATCTTTATTGGTTGATCTTTACAAATCAATATCTGACATATAACATACAAAATTTAAAACATTATTTTTTAAATTTGATTTATAGAAGATATTATAATGAAATTTAATAAATTATAATCATAATAATAAAAAATAAATACAAACTTTACGAAGAATTCTCAAAGTGGAAGAAAAAACTTCAATAATATATGGCAATAAAACTCACATACATATGAAAAGATTTGAATTACTGACTTTCTAATGAGGTATTTAAAGATGTTAAATATTTTATATATATATATATATATATATATAATATAACCCTAATTATTTTTGCATGAGCGTGATGATGTGAAGTGCCGCATTAGTAGAGTTTTTTAAAAAAAATATTTTAAAAATAAAAATAATTTAGAGAATTGACCTACTTTTCAAACTATTTACGAAATTAACTTGCTTTTTAAAATCTCATTTTGAAAATACAATTTTAAATTAAAATTACATTTTTAACATGCAATTTCACTTTAAATCGCACGTTAAAAATGCAATTTATGATGATATGGACTTTACTAACATATGTTGTATTTTCAATATGTAATTTCAAAGTGAAATTACATGTTGAAAATGTAATTTCAATTTTAAAATTATATTTTTAAATGTAATTTCAAAAAACAAATTAATTTTCTAAATAATTTTTGAAAAGTGAGTCAATCAATTAAATTGATTTTTTTTTTTTTAAAGATATTAAAAAAAAAAAACTCCACATTGGTATGGACTTTCTACTGCCTCGCTTCGGGTACTCTCTCCTGGGGAAATTGTGACTTTAATATGACTCTTCAACTATTCTAGATTTGGAGTTACGAGGATGTAAAATAATATATATAATATGCTTTGCTCTGCTTTTTATCTTACTATTATGAATAAGAGGCAGTTAGTAGGGGTGCAATTTTGACCCGGCCCGGCCCGGCCCATCCGAGTTCGGTTCGGGCCAACCCCATGTCAGGTCTTGTGGGTTTCGACTAAAAAAATGGGGCAGGGCGGGGCCATGGGTCAGAAAACTAGGCCCAGGAGTATTCGGGCTTTGAGTGGGCCAATGGGCCGGGCCCTTGGGCTTGGGCCTGGACTCAGGCTTAGGCGGGCCTAAACAAATTTTTTATTTTTTATATTTTTTTCTACCAAAATTTTATTATTTTCCATTAAAAATAACACTGGGCATCGGGCGGGCCTTGAGCGGGCCCACGGGCCAAGTCAGGCTTCAAAATGATGGCCCAAGGCCTCGGGCTGGGCTTGGGCTCGGGCCCACCTCAGGCCGCGGGCAGGCTTCAAGTTACCCGCGAGCCACGGGCCAAAATTACACCCCTAGCAGTTAGGTGCTGCTACAGTACATGATTTTTTTTTCCCCTTCCCGTTGTATCATTTTGCTTTTTGTCCTGTTAGATATATATAAGTTTTGTATGATATATATATGGTTTGCTTAAAAAATTAATGCTTTAGTTTCATTGTATTGTTTTGATTTTTTGTTCTGGTATATATATATATGTAGGTTGGTTAATAAATAATACTTTGAGCTTGTTTGGTTTATATTTTAAGATATAATTTTTGAGAAAAATATAATTTTTGAAATTTGTTTGAAAATTTTTGTTCAGTTTAAATTTTTTGAATTTTTTTTTCCAAAATCACTTTCTCTCTCCTATACATCAATCAATCATTTTTTTCCTCTTCTTTTTCCATTTCAATTACTTTTTTTCTCACAGACATCTACTCAACTATAACAAAATATCAAATCATTTCAAACTCCTAAACTCCAAAACTATTTTCAAAATATACAACCAAACAAATAAAAAAAAAAAATTCTAAACTTTCCCTTCAAATTTTTTTTTTTTTTTATAATCTATTCAACTATAATGAAATATCAAATCATCTCAAACTTTCAAACTCCAAAACTATTTTCAAAATATACAATCAAACAAACCAAAAAAAATTCTAGGCCTTGTTTGATTTGGCTTTGAGAAACGAATTTTGGAGAAAATTTTCTAAAATTTTGTTTGATTTAGTGATTTTGAAAAAAAATAAATTAAAATTACTTTATATCTCTTACACATCAATCAATCACTTTTTCCCTCTCATCTCTCCTTCTCAATCACTTTTTCTCTCACACACATCTACTCAATTATAACAAAATATTAAAGCATTCCAAACTCCCATATTCCAAAACTATTTCCAAAATATACAACCAAACAAATCAAAAAAAAATTCTAAATTCTTTCCCCCAATTTTTTTTTTGAAAATTTATCTCCCAAAACCAAACCAAACAAGGCCCTAAACTTTCTCTCCAATTTTTTTTTTTCCTTACTATTATAAATAAGATGCAGTTAGGTATTAGTACAATACATATAGCGATCTCGGTTTCGATCCTTCTTTCATGTTTTGCCACTTCGACTGGGCCGGTCGAGGGTCGAGTTGCCCGGTCAGCTCGCGGGAGTCGAGGGGGCAGCGCCCCTTGGTGGGTCCGGGGCAGCGCCCTGGCGGGGTCGAGGGGGCAGCGCCCCTCGAAGCAAAAAGGAAAAATGCATTCGAAGTTGCTTGTCTGCTCGAGCGTCTATTTCCCCGCTCGAGCGGAGAATGTTTGGTTCCTGCACTTTGACCTGTCTGCAAAAGTACTAGAAAGGTGTATTCGACGCTCGAGCGGATCTTTCCACGCTTGAGCGGGAGTCTGTGTCTTACGCTCGACCACGCTTTATCAGATCATAAAAGTGACATTTCAGATCATTTTCTATTTTCTCTCTCTCTAAAAGTCTTCAATTTCCAGATCTTGAGCTTCTCTCTCTGGAAACTCACCTTCTCTCTAAGATTTCATCTAAATTCGTTGTGTTCTTGACTCTAGTGTCTTTGAGAATAAGGTAGAGGGCCTCAAGAGCTTCGTATTGATCTAAGTAAAAGTGGGTTTCGTCATTTTTGGAGTTCATCCTTGTTTTGCTCGTCTTCTCTTCTTGAAGTAGGGGTTTTCTACACTCTAATATGGCTTTTAGCTTAG
The DNA here is from genome assembly GCA_030407325.1 of Camellia japonica. Classification (NCBI taxonomy): domain Eukaryota; kingdom Viridiplantae; phylum Streptophyta; class Magnoliopsida; order Ericales; family Theaceae; genus Camellia; species Camellia japonica. Next base: position 47,046,429 of record JAPPVO010000017.1, read on the forward strand.
TTATTTGCTATTGTGTATAGATGATGAGATTTGGTTGTAGTTTGGACAAATTTAAGATTTGGGTGTGAAATGAAAAGAGGGGTTTTTGATGAATATGAGGTAAATGAGTATGGGGTTTGAATATGAGATCTTGGTGTACCAAAATAGTTGATTTTGGTTGTTTGGGTCAATCTTGGAAAAATGGAGATTTTTTCCCTAATTTGATGAAATGATTATTTTGTATAAATAATTGGAATTAACATTGAATGTGTTAAATTGGATGGTTATTTATATAGGTGGTGAAATTAGATATGTATTATCTCACACTTTTGGAAGTTTTAAATAATTATTTATCTTGAGATTTAATATATGTCTAGAGATAAATGTATTAGGTTATCGGTGGAGAATAGTCATGATTGTTGTAGAAATTGTATGAGGATTAGGCGATTTAATGCTAATCTATTGATTGGTTGTCATTGAATATGACCGTGCTATAAATACATTGTATATGTATGTTTATTCAGAGGAGATAGGAGATGTACTCTATATGTGGTTATGTCTATAAATACATTGTATATGTATGTTTATTAGGAGGAGATAGGAGATGTACTCCATATATGATTATGTCTATAAATACATTGCATATGTATATTTGTTTGAGAGGAGAAAGGGGATGGACTCCATTTTAAAGCAAGTTGGTCAGAGTGTCCTGGGTGAAAGACCCGAAATTATATATAAATGGGTGCCGGTTCCTTCGGATGAAATATCCGTAAAATGGCAGGATTGAAGTGTTTATCTGTGCTTCGCATAGTTGGAAAACCATTGAGTTGTAGTCTCATTTTGGTTGTTGAAAGATAAAGAATTTAACTCATGAATTGAGTAGCATATATGAACTGGAAATGAATTGAAGGAAAATGAAATAAGATTGGTTTTAGTAGCATATGATTATGCAGGCCTTATGAATACTTCCGTATTGGTATTGTTTATATACATGGTATTTATACATTTGCTAAATCTCATAAATTGTGTTAGATTATTTCTACTGGGCTGTTGGCTCACCCTATACGGGAATATCATTTTCAGGTGCATGTGAGATGTTTCCTCCAAGGCAATAGCATGGATAGACTTTCAGGAAGCAAGAGCTTCTTAATTATGCATTATGTGTGTATGTTTGTTATTTGTAAAGCCAAGGGCTTAAGTTGTAATGAGCGAGACTCAATTTGTGTAACCAAGCAATGACTTGGAAAGATATAAGCCTATAAGGCATTTAACTGGTTGTTAAACAGTGAACTCTGGTGTATGGGGTATGTTGTTTCTTATATTTATTCTGCATATGAGCTACCTTTATTGTATTATTTTGGGGGCGTTACAATACACAGCTCTTTTCTTTTTCTTTCCCATTTTACCCCTATTTTTTTTTTCCTCCCTTCCTGTTGTATCTTTTTGCTTTTTGGTACACGGCTCTATTTTTTTTTTCAACTGTGATTTAAACCCCCTCAACACTTCCACCCCCACCACCCCCACACACACGTAGGGGTTGGTGATTGGGGGAGGAGAAGAAAAAAAAATAAAAAAAATAAAAAAATAAAAAAAAATTGACCAATCAAAAGCAAAAGGGGTCAAAAGGGGTGGGAGGAAAGGGGGTCTTAAACATTTTTGTTTTTTTTCCCCCCATTTTACCCCCATTTTTTTTCCCTCCCTTCTTGTTGTATATTTTGCTTTTTGTCCTGTTAGATATATATAATATATGTCTATATAAATAAGAGGACAATTAAGTATTACTACAAATGCAATACATGGCTCCGATTTTTCTTTCCCATTTTACCCCTTTGTTTTTTTCCTCCCTTCCTATTATATCCTTTTGCTTTTTGTTATATATTGTTTGCTTAAAAAACTAATGCTTTAGTTCTATTGTATTGTTTTGATTTTTTATATATATAGGTTGGTTAACAAATAATACTTTGGGCTTGGTTGGTTTATATTTCAAGATATAATTTTTGAGAAAAATATAATTTTTGAAATTTTTTTTAATTTTTTTGTTTAGTTAAAAAATTTTTAATTTTTTTTCCCAAAATCGCTTTCTCCCTTCTACACATCAATCAATTATTTTTTCCCTCTTCTTTTTTCTTTTCAATCACTTTTTTTTTCTCATACACATCTACTCAATTATAACAAAATATCAAATTATTCCAAACTCCCAAACACCAAAACTATTTTCAAAATATACAGCCAAACAAACAAAAAAAATTTCTAAACTTTCCCTTCAATTTTTTTTTTATCTATTCAATTACAATAAAATATCAAATCATCCTAAATTCCCAAATTCCAAAACTATTTTCAAAATATATAATAAAACAAACCAAAAAAATTTGTAAGCCTTGTTTGATTTGGTTTTGAGAAACAAATTTTGGAGAAATTTTTTTAAAATTTTGTTTGGTTTATTCAAAATCACTTTCTATCTCCTACACATTAACCAATCAATTTTTCTCTCTCATTTCTCCTTCTCAATCACTTTTTCTCTCACACACATCTACTCAATTATAATAAAATATCAAATCATCCCAAACTTCCATACTCCAAAACTATTTCCAAAATATACAACCAAACAAGCCAAAAAAAAATCTAAATTCTTTCCCTTAATTTTTTTTTGAAAATTTATCTCTCAAAACCAAACCAAACAAGGCCCTAAACTTTCTCTCCAATTTTTTTTTTTTTTTTTCTTACTATTATAAATAAGAGGCAATTAGGTATTACTACAATACACAGCTCTTTTCTTTTTCTTTCCCATTTTACCCCCTTTTTTTTCCTCCCTTCCTGTTATATCCTTTTGCTTTTCGGTACACGGCTCTCTTTTTTCTTCCCCCCATTTTACCCCCCCCTTTTTTTTTTCCTCCCTTCCTATTGTATCCTTTTGCTTTTTGTCCTGTTAGATATATATAATATAAGTCCTATATAAATAAGAGGCAGTTAGGTATTACTACAGTACATGGCTCCTGTTTTTCTTTCCCATTTTATCCCTCTATTTTTTTCCTCCCTTCCTGTTGTATCCTTTTGCTTTTCGTCTTGAGCAACTCCAAAGGAAGGCGCATATTAATCCTGTTAGCTATTTTAGCTAATATTACCCTAAATTCTCACTCCAATGGGCTGGCTAAAGGGCTTCATATTTTCCCTCATCCGTTCTCCGCTGGCTTCAATTGGAGAATGATTGAAGGCTCTCCAAACTCGTCTCTCCCGTGAAAGTACTCTGCTCTTTCTTCAAACACGTCTCTCCCGCGAATTCGATCTACTCCTTCAGTGCAAAATCAATCTTCTCCTTCAGCGTTGTCTGCAACTCCCTCCATCTGACCTCTTTCTCAAGGTATGGATCCTTCTCTCTCTCTGTCTTCCCCTTCTATGTAACTCATAAACCTTCTCGCTCCGACAAAAGCAATCTGCAACCCTAGGGGCATCCAATCTAATTAAAAATTCCATATTTAATCTCATATTTATGCCATATGGAGTATAGACAACTTGAATGCAATGCACATTTTCCTGTATATAATGTAAAACATCAAAGTCCAGACCAAAATTATGCATCCGAATTTAAAACAGTGTTAATATACTGTTTACACCTGTCTGAAAGACCAACTTATCAAAGGCATCTGATTTAATGAAAGTAAAAAAAGCTCCTCACATTGGGGACTAAATACGTTTCCTTGAATAAAGATGATGTTTAGTTTATCAATTTTACTTTCAATGATCAGCAATCAGCACATAACGATAAAATTAGTTTATGAATCAGAACCTGCAAATCATTGGTTGGTTTGGACTTTGGAAAGGCTTGATCAGAGAAGATATCTTTACAGCTATTGATTTGAAAGCAAAGTGGAATTCTCTCAACAAATACAAATTGATTGATTGATTGATTGATATAAGGAAGGAATGAGGAGAGGAGAGGGGAGGAAGAGTGAGTGAGAAAACGAAAACAGTTATTATTGTTGTAAGGGAAGGGTGTTTGGTGATAAACAAACATGGAAAGGTATGAGATTCTGAGAGACATAGGATCAGGTAACTTTGGTGTAGCCAAGCTTGTTAGAGACAAGAGGAAGAGAAAGATCATGGTCAACAGTCGGACTAAACGAGTAATCACAGTGGGGTAGTCAAATTAATTGAGAACTTATTGTGGGGTTAGATGTTAGGATGCAGTCACTATTGAACTTAGATAAAGACCTGCAGAGCTACAATTCACTAAAATTTCATGGCAAATGAACATGTTGTTTAGGTAGGTTTCTCTCTCCTATGAGAGAGAGAGAGAGAGAGAGAGTCTAATTGTATAGCTCAATGAGTTAGGAAAATGATTTTCTGCAAGGAATATTGATTTGGCTGTGATATTGCCTTGAAAATTAGACTCTAGTAATAATTGCAGGGAAACAATATGGACAATGTTTCACTCTCCCTCCCTCTATATCTACAAAATAGGTTTCTCTCTATAAAAATTGTATGCTCCATTTAATTTTTTTTTCCCCCATGCTTATGCCTTTCACATTAAGGAGGAAACCATGGTAGGCTGTTTATAAATAAGGTAAGGCCCAAACTCCCTCACCTCATATTCTTTCAGTGCATGTCCATTTTAAGAAATCTCATTGCATCAATAATAAAGAAATAACCAAAAAAAAAAAAAGACAATCTACAAATACAAAAAAAAACAAACAAACAAAGTAAAATAGACTGATTATTACATGAACAAATACCCTGAATTTATTCTAAAGAAAATAAGTACGGAAAATTCTTTATGAATTAGCTAGGAATATAGTATATACTTCCTTCTTTCTGTAGTTCTTGTATTAAGAAGAGGAATAACCTACATAGTCATCAATAGCTACCAATAACTTCAAATGGGTTATATTGTCCTCATGGTTGATGCAAAATGATGGAAGTTAAATCTACACAGTTCAACACAATTCTTCAAGAACCTTTTAAGACTTTGTTTATTATATTTATTTCTTACCAGTTACCACAAATGCAGGTTATCCATTCATGTTGCTCTGTATTGTGCAGTGCCTTTAGAAAATGGTCCAGATCACTTCTATAAGGAGCTCATTACAATCAACACAATCTGATTTTAGCAGAATTTGGGAGATTTGTACTTATTCCAATTATGCAAAAATTAACAATGACTAGAGGAGAGGATATAAATCCGACTAATGGGTGATAAGAAAACATGGGGTAAATTAACAATCTTATCACCATACTTCATTTCTTTTTTCTTTCCATCACAAAAACAATCTCTCTCAACCCCCAATCCTAAAGTACATACAATGGCAATATCCCAATTACTTAATATAGAATTACATAAACTCAGGCACAGTAGAAGAGCCATCTTAACCATTTCATAAAGACATTATGGATGAGAGAAGCACATGAATAAATTGCCCAAGTTGGTTCTAATGAGGGAAGTCGCAAAAGGTATTCCTTGGTTGGTTAGGATCATGCCTATGCAAGTATCCAATAGTTGAGCTAAATAGGAAACACAATGTCAACAAGATAAATTATGAGTTCCTAAAATCGCTTAACTGGAGATGTATGCAATAAATAAACCAGTCTTTAAACCACATGTATGTCTCATCACAAAAATGGTGAGACATCAAACAACTTTTTTAGCTTAACTAGTCCATTGGAGTTTTTCATGGAGCTTTTACATGGCCAACATTTTAACAAGAGTCCCATTTTAATTTTTGTGTATACTTTAACATATTTATTTTTAACTTAGTAAATAGATGGTCCCCAGTTTTTAATGCAAAAGCTTGGTGATACTATGAAATGGTGAGTTTAGTCAACATAATGGCAATATATTTAATATATTAAGGTAATTATGATTCTGGTCCATCATCAATGAACGGTATGTTTGCAGCTACAGCATTCATACAAATTTTATTTTTTATTATATTATTTCCCACCCCCCGCCCCCCGCCCCCCCACTTTTAGAGGTAGTTATAGAATACTCTCAAAGCACTCATGTGGTATTAACAATTATACACCTTATAGATAGTCAAACATTAAAATGCACTAACAATTATATTTGTGGATCATTTTTATTTTGCTTTCTATAAGAAGCAAAAGGACATTATTTTTTTTTGTTGCCATTCATACAAATTATTAATATGAAGTGAAAGAGTTTGGGAATGAAATGAAAATGGGAGAAATAAGGACATGTGTTTTTGTTGGCATTCATACAAATTATAAATATAAAGTGAAAAAAGAGTTTGGGAATGGGAATGAAAATGGGGGAGAAACATGGATAGTTCTTTAAAAACTCTACATGTTCTCATGGACCCACCTTGAAGAATATACATGGCCCATGCCAATTTCTTGCACTAATTAGAACCAAGCTTTAAATACCCAGTAACTTGAGAACATTACCTCCTGTTCCATTTTTATCTATTATCAGTTTAGTTCAATAATATATTTCACTTCTTGATTTGGACACCTATATGTATATTAGTCACATAGATAGGGTGAGTAATCTTAACTTTGTAGATTAAGGCCTAGGTGCTTCAAGAATATAGTATACTTGGCTTTGAATAGTCTGGATCTTCAAAAATCTAAATTCTCCAAAGGCTTTGTTTAGTTTGGATAATTTGTGTTTTCTTTCTAATTGATATTTTTGTTCTTTTACAGCAGCACAATTGTTTATGAAAGTTGAAAAGGGATATTTTTGTTCTTTTACAGCAGCACAAGTATGACTGTTGAAAACACTTTTTAATTTTATTCTAAATCATAGAGACACACATGGGTGTGGCTGTTGTGTTTAGAAATTAGATAAAATTTGCGTCATAGCTCAGTTGTTTATGAAAGTTGAAACCATGAAGCATGTCTGTGTATCTGTCAGATTCAATTGAAAACTGATGCTTCACTTAACTCCAAAATAATATTTATTGTTTACATAATAATATTATCTGGAACCTTTCCTAACTGATATTGAACACAACTACCAATTTGACTTGCCCCATATAAACATTAATAGTAAAATAAAATAGAAGTTTGATTTTATTAATTTATTTGGAAACTTATTTTCACAAAACAACTAGTGGTTTAATTTACATGATCTGCATTTATTAATTAATTTGCTTCCAACTGGGAAGCTTAGTCATTTCTCCAATCCAATATATATTGCCATAATTTTCTTTACCTTGTCTATAGATGCATCATCAACAAAATGGTGCATATTACACCAACCTGATAAATGACGGGACTGACTATGAATTGATGGATGAACCTTTTGATGAAGGGGATCAATCTTCCCCAATTTCTCCTCAAATAGAAACCATCAAGAAATCAGAACGAGGTGGCAACTTCACTACAGAAGAAGATAGTATGCTCATATCGGCATGGCTTAACATAAGCTTAGATCCAATGCTAGGGAATAAACACCAAAGAGTCCAAATCTGGCAAATCTTTTGGAAAATCAATTTTTGAATCAAAACGCCAAAATTGGACTGCTTTGGCAGATACATGGTCGCCACCTAAATATTTTATTTTGAAAAAATTTAGGAAACCCATGACTCGTGCCAAAGGCCACGTGTCCGTCATCACCAAAGTTGCCTCGGCTCGGGAACTTGGGTACGAGAGGGGAAGGTCATGAATTGAGCACCCCCGCTCGCCCGATCAAAGATCTGCCTCTATTAATCATGATATGATTTTTATCAACATTATGTGCTCTTGTTCCGGTTATTAGGCTAGCATTACTATGTGATGTGCACAAACAAGTATAGACTAGTTTGCCTGAATTTGAACAATTCAATTTCATATTTGTTTTGCGAAAAGGGTTTCATTTTGCCACCTCAAATGGGCTTAAAGTTTGCGAATTTGCTACTCAACAAAGTGGGCTTAAACGTACATTTATTGAATCGTTCTAATTCAAATAACAAGCCTTCATCCAAAGGCATTCAAACAGTTCAACAAGTAAGCATTTAGCCTCATGGCAAGCATGCTAGACATGGGAATCACTCACACTCAAGCAAAAGCGTTAAAAACTCACCTAATACTCCAAGCTAAGAAAGGAAACTAGTTAGTAAAATGCATGTTCCTAACTATGCCAAATGACTAATGCAACACATGCGATAATGCAGCTACTAGGCTCGACTATTAATATGGCATATGGATCAATTTAAATAGCATGCGGTCTAAGCACGTATTCAAAGAAGTATTGAAATGACAATGCAGTTTGAATGATGCGCCGAGCCTCGGTGCATGCAAGACAAGATGAATGGATGCAAGCATAAGGTATTCTAATTGAAACATGTCCCTAATCTGACCATCAAAAGCGGGTAAATAACAGGGAGAAAAACGTGGGATTGGAAGACATACACATTATTACAACAGTTTGCTCTCACGAAGGAGAGTCCGAATGAATCAAGCTAACTAGCTAATTAAGCTAAACTAATTAAGCTTAATGAAGCTAATTATTAGAAACCAAAATGAATAACTAGTTAAACTAATTAACTAATTATTACAACAGCAAATGAACTAATTAGTTAACTAACTAATTAAATAATTACATTAACTAACTAATTAAATATTACATGACAATTACAACTAATAATTAAACTACGTAATTAATTATTCCGCCTCGGGAAATGAGAGATGTGCACACGCATGCTCGGATTCCACCCCGAAAAGACCACTGCCTTACTCTCGAATGCCTCTGTTTGCACAGTTGAACATTCCCAGAACCTTTTTGCTCCACCTTACCAACACTTTGCTGAGATTTGCATCAGCGGCCAGCCGACCACTGGTGAAGAATGCCGGCCACCTGCTGGCCATGAAAGTGGTCTGCCGGCCATGGATGGTGGTCTGCCGACCACTTGTCGGCCATGGAAAGTGGCTTGCCGGCCACTGATGCACTGGTTCATCTTACTGCAACAGAGGACAAACAGAGCATATACAGGGTATTTTCAAGGATTGTTTGCACAACTCACCCCTCCTTTTTATGAACAAATCCAAGGAGTTGTGAACTTAAGCCACAAACCACCAACTCAAGCAATTTCATTACATGATGGCTTGTGACTCAAGATGTGCAAGTTCAATAAATGCAAAAAACAAGACACAAACCCCCTCCCTTTCATGAATGATCAAGGAAAGAAGGTGACCTTGGAGACTTGGATCATTTTATCACTAGTAAGTATGAAATGGTCTAAGTTCCATGTGCTCAATTAGCATTCGATTGAACACACCAAGTTATCATCTTGCTCACTTTTAGTCCCAAGTTCTAGTTACTCATTTTACTTTACCAACAATTCTTTAATCCAATTAAGTCCATTGGGTGAATTAAAGTCCTCTAATGAAAAGAGGGCTTAAAACACAAGTTGCTAAGGGATTAAACCATTAAGTATGAATCCTCAATTTCACACTTAGGCAAGCAAGTGACTTGAAACCACTTTCAAAGAAAAATTAAAAGCCAATAAAGGAGGGAGGTTGCAGAGATTGATAGTATTGAAATTAAGTGAGAAAAGTACTAAAACATGCAATCAACTCAAACAAGCGGTGCCTAAAGGCCTAAAACACCAAGCTTGTGAGGACAATTACACTACAACTATGCAAAACAAAGCTCAAATGACTTAACCAACCCAAAATAGAGTTAAAACAGTCTAAGTCAGAGGCTAAAACATGCTAGAATTAAGCTAAAACAAGCTAGAAAAATAAGCTAAAGCATGGTACCAACTAGACTAACAAACAAGACACAAGGAAGGGAGGCTAACCCCTCCAAATTTGGACTTCAAAACCTGATTTTTACCACTGAAAATACTCTGAAAATCAGTGTTTAAAGGCCCAAAAAAAGATGGTTTGAAAATGGGAAACAAAGGTGAAATGGCCTTAACAACAAGGAATGAAAAGGGGTGAACCACTCCCTAACCTTAAATGGCCAAAAACACCAATTTCAGCCCACAAAAATAGAGTTTTTTTATAGCCCAAAAACAGCCCAACACAGTGAGAAAGAGATAGAAAAACAAGTATGCAAAGCAAGCTAATAAAGCAAATATTATACCTCTTGAAGCAAAGAGTAATTCCAAGCAACAATTCAAGCCAAAACCAACTTTAAGAGCTCCAAGAAGGTCTCAAGAAACCTTAGCTCAAAGGTGATCAACTTTGGTTAAGGAAGTATAGGCAAGAGTGTAGTGTAAGTAGGCTCAAGTGTAGAGAATTTGTAGAGACAGAGGAAAAATTTTGAGTCTAAAATTTTCTAACCCTCCTACAAGAGTGAGGGGGTCTCTATATATAGAAAACATGAAATTTCTACAAGGAGATCCAACCCTCCACGTGTGGACAGATGCATGCATCTGTGCAAACAGCTAGCACAGCTGGCATAAAATATCTGCAGAAAACACTGGTAGCCGGCAAGCCACATCAGTGGCTGGCAAACCAAAAGTGATGGCCGGAAGACCACCAGAGGTTACAGGCTGGAAAGACCAAGGCATGGTCCAAAAATGAGACAAAAAGGATACAAGGTTTGAAAGGCTCAAAGTTATGGCGTTTTGCCAAGGTTTGAAAGACTCGTCATCGGGTGTACCTGTAAGGACGTCCAAGTCGTAAGGGCCGTCAAAAATGGGGTGTCTGCAATGATCACTCTTGACTCGATAAACTCGGCATAACGTCCAACCAAGCCCAAGTAAGATGACTCATTTTCTTTATGTGTGTTGGTTGCTTTTAAACCAATTCTTTTAGTCATGTCCATTCTTTAGTCCATTTGTCCAAAGTGATGATTAAGTCCTCTAAAAGGAGAGAAGGGTCAAGCGGGAAATAATTCTCAACATGAAAGAGAGATTACGCCATTGACAATGAATCTTCGTAGAGATTAAGCCATTAAGCGTGAATCTCTAGTTCATGTGTTAAACGGTCAACCGATTAAGACAACTCTTAAATGAAAGAAAGGAGTGGCAAGTTGATTCTTAAAATCAGGTTATTATCATTAAAGTTAGACAAAGAAAGGCTAACAATAACATAATACAAGCTATGTACAAAGACCAATGCTACAACAAATGAACTAATAAAAGCTTCAATCAATTAAATAAATTAGGACAGCCCTAAAATAGTCTCTAATAAGCCAAAACAGTGGCTGAAAATGCAAGAAAAGAACTCAAAAAGCTAAACAAAAAGCAAAGACACTAAAGCTATGTAAGCAAAAACAAGGAGGGGTGGCCAACCCCTCCAATTTCAAGATTTCAAACCATGTTTTTTGGCCTTAGTTTAACTCTGAAATCAGTTCAAAAATCAAAGAAAAAGAGTGTAAAGGAACCAAGGGTTGAGCTATAAAAATATGTGCAAGTAAGGGTGTTAACCTTACCACCTTTGGTAGCTTATCCAAACCCAAGTTCCAACACTTAAAATGGATGCAAAACAGCCCAAGAATACAAGAAATAGGTAAAAATGAAGTAAGGAAAAGCAAGAACAAAAGTTGTAAGCTTATACCTCTCAAAATGGAGTAAGCTTTCGTTAATGATCAAACTCACTCTTGACACACTCTCAAGCTTGAATTATGCTTCTCAAGGGTCAACCAAGGCTCTAAGATGATGAGTCAAGGTTGTGTATGGTGTGTATAGATGATACAAGGAAGGTAGGTTAACTCAAAGGTAGCTTGCAACGGAAGAATGAGGAAGAACGAGCTCTCTCTATGTGTATAGGCTTTCTCTCAATTGTTCAACCCCCAAAACAGAGGTATATGGTCGTATTTGTAGAATTTGAGCAAGAAACATAATAAATATCTTCAAAAATGAACAACGCGGCCTCCCGCCCAGAACAGTGTTTCTCGATACTAAAGCCCAGCCGGCCCTCAATAGCCATAGCCGGCCCTCAATGAGGCACGGCCGGCCCTCAATGAATTCCCCTATTTTTCTGTTTCAGCCTCAACACATAGTGGCACAAGGTGTAAAAATGGATTTCTTGGGTATGATCAATGGAAATATGGAAGGTTTAGTGTTGTTTCAAAGCTTAAACAAGACTCCTTTATTGAGCCCTCAAACTACACACAACACCACTTTCATCATCGAGTGTTTCGAGTAAAGCGCTCGAGCCTTGCGAGCGGTCAAAAATGGGGTGTCCAAAGGACTGTATTTACATAATAGATTTGCAAAGAAAAAGAAAAATGCAAGGAAAATGGACAAAACAATTAGCGTATATTCATTCACTTTTTCCCTTTCCCCCCACATATCCTTACCTAAATCCTAAATACAAACAATCTTAAAAGAACAGCTGAGAAAATTTTTTAAACTAACACTCCTAGCAAAATATTACATGCAAAAAACACGGCTGGCAAAACACAACAAACAAAATCTCTACAGTGGAGAACCTTTTAATATGACAAGAGATGCAACATAGTAACTTGAAGTGAAATCCAACTAACTACAAGCACCAGAGATACTTATGAGTCTATCTCCCCATTCGCCAGAAGTTTATTATTATATTATTAAAGCTAAGAAAAAGAAGGCTATATAGACCATAGGAATTTGACCACAAGCTGCAAGTACAATTCAGCCTCAGGCTTGCTTTGTTGTTCTTTTAGTTCACTTCAAACTCCTATAGTCTATAACTACCCTAGAATTTCTTCTTAGAAAGTCAAAATACTCAATGCTAAACTGCCTTAACTATTTTCTAAAAGCAGATAAACTACCTACAAAAACTAGACAAAATTTACTATGTCACTGATCTAGATCAAATGGTACCAGATCCTAGACAAATTAAACATAGCTGGAAGGAAATTCTGGGGATGAGTCCATCAGGTTAAGTCAATGGATTTATGAAGTACATTTGTAATACCTTCTATTTGAAAAGAAAAAGGAGGTAGTTTACAAAATACCATGAAGATGACCATTTCCCTTAGCACCCTGCTCTGCCTAAGGAATTTACATCCCAAATCATACATCAATGTAGGATTACACACTTACTAAAAACTTAATTAACAAGGACTCTATGCATAACAACCCACTTAGTTCGAGACAATTAGTTTGTTCACTTTCTTTGAGAAAGCACACTTTGTTCCTTTGCTTAGTGATAACTTTGGATGTTTCTTTGTTATTCATGCTACAATTTTTCTTCCGCAATAACAACAGATGCAGATTTGAAGTAGATTTAACTGATGAAAGTGGCAAAATCATAACAACCATTTTTGGTTCTCATGCTGAAAAAATTTTTTCAATCACTGTTGAGGAATTGATGAAGAACACATCAGATGTAAGTTCTACAACACTCTTCATTTTCTTCAACTTCATAATATTTACAAATCATTACAACAACATTGATCTTAATTCAATAGGATGGACAAACTTCTCTGGAAGTTCTGAAAAAGCTCTCTACAACAGAAAATCACATTTTAGAGTTGTCTGCATATCAATATGATTTTGGTGGCCTATCACAGTGCAAATTTAACATCAATGCACTACATAAAGAATGCACCACTGCTTCACCAAACCCCAAAGACTCAGGTTCAGAAACAATCTCTCCACCAGCTTCAAAAAAAGCACGTAAAGAATTATTTCCAGCTTAATCAAGTGCATCACTACATCTAGCAGAATCAGATAATCCACTTGTCACTTCAGAAGATGCAAAGTGAGAAATCACCATGTTAACTATGACAAAAAACCTAGACTAACTGGAACAACAAAAAAACAATCAGCCTTTTACTATGTAGTATATACTATGTTTAGCTTGTACAGTTGAACTCCATTAGCTCATAGGATATTTATCTCCTTTTGTCAGGATCTTTATCTCCTTTTGTCATGTAATTTCTTCTTAAGTTGCAGTCATTTCACTTCCATGAATCCATCTTTTTTTGTTTAAATGAATTCAATATAAAACTTTAGCTATCTATGTTATGCCTTTTAAAAATTGTTGTTAAATCTTAATCTTGTCTGAAAGTAGTTCACTTTAACTATACTTTCATCTTCTCATCTATTGAGTTACATGCTTAATGACATAATGATCTTTCATAGTGTATTCCTTTATTAATGCTAATGCACTGCTTTTTCTAAATACTTATAATATCATATTAAGACTCAATTACATAGCTTCTATTATAGTGCCAAATTCACCACTAGCACTGTGATCGTGCAACGCACGATCAACCCCAAACTAGTAATATATAATGTAGCTGTCACATGATAAGCAATAAGATTTGCTTTCATATCAATTATATTGTTAATGTATATGTGGTATATATTCCTACATATATTAGGTATTGATTTCCTAGATATATTTGGTATTGCCATAGTTAGGTATCTTATAGGATACTCTTTCTCATAGTTAGATTTCTAGTAGGATACGCTTTCTCAGCTTATATATACAGGCCTTCGATTGTATATAGGACAATTCATTCAATACAATACATATTATTTTCCTCTCTTTCTACTATTCTAACATGGTATCAAAGCTAGGTTAAAAACCTAGTAATTTCGCTTCACCGGCAGGCGGCAGCCTCGCCTTGGCCGCCCGCCGGACCTCAACCTATTCCGTTGTCATATTTTCCTGTTAGTATCGTTTCGTGGTAATCTCTTCCTCTATCCGTTGGTTTATTTCTACCCCAAATATTGCTATCGTATCTATATATATATATATATTTGCTCGCAATCCTTTTTTTTTTTTTTTTTTTAGAGAGAGAAAATAATATGTATTGTATTGAATGAATTGTCCTATATACAATAGAAACCTGTATATATAGGCTAAAAAAGGGTATCCTACTAGAAATCTAACTATGAGAAAGAGTATCCTATAAGATACCTAACTATGGCAATACCTAATATATCTAGGAAATCAATACCTAATATACATTAACATCCTCCCTCAAACTTAATGAGGATAAACATCTTGAGTTTGGATAGAGAAACTACAACATGAAATAAAACTAAATAAAATAAAAGGAAAATAGATTGCAAAATCTGAACGGGAGCGCAGAGGGCACTTGAAATATATCATAGGCCGGAACTAAAGCCGAGAGACAGTTTATGGTCGTGCCAGACCATTGTAGGAACTAGCTGAAACTAATGCAAGGACAATTTAAGGTCGGGCCGGACCGATATAGAAACTGGCTGGAACTAATGCTGAGAGACAGTTTATGGTCGTGTCAGACCATTATAAGAACTAGCTGGAACTAATGCCAGGATAATTTAAAGGAGTCACGCCGGACCGATGTAGGAGCTTACTGGAATCAATGTTCGGACAGTTTACAGGGTCATGCCAAACCGTTGTAGAGACTGGATGTTGAACCAGTAAGCATGGCACACACATAACTCATGACGTGGTGCTAAATGATGATGGCAACAGATGACTGAGTACGCTATGAGACGGCTTGGATTGTGCGCTAGAGAGGGACGGCTTGGGTTATGCGCCAGAGAGTGCGGCTTGGATTATGTGCCAAAAGAGGCGGCTTAGGTGGTTTGCATGGTATATAACCATGTTCACCATGATAGGTCTCTTATCGGATACTCTTTCTTAACCTATATATACAAGCTTTCTATTGTATAGGACAATTCATTCAATACAATACATATTATTCTCTCTCTCTCTCTCTCTCTATTATTCTAACATGGTATCAGAGTTAGGTTAAGAACCTAGTAATTTTGCTTTACCGGCGGGTGGCAGCCTCGCCTTGGCCGCGCACCGGACCTCAACCTATTCCGCTGTCATGTTTCCTTTCAGTATCACTTCATGGTGATCTCTTCCTCTATCCGCTGGTTTATTCCTACCCCAAATATCTTTATCATATTTTTTTTTTTTTGAGAGAAATACATTTTTTTTCTCCACTCTATCTTTGTCTCTACTTTAACCTCACATTGGTTTCTATCTTCAAACCTATTTAAGTTTGAGGGGGGTATTATACCTATATCATGGTGAACATGATTATACATCATGCAAACCACCTAAGCCGCCTCCTTTGGCGCATAATCCAAGCCGTACTCTCTAGCGCACAACCCAAGCCGTCCTTCTCTGGCGCACAATCCAAGCCACTTCCTCTGGCGCACCACCAAACTCGCCTCCTGACACACCATCCAAGCCATCTTCTGGCACACTCAGTCATCTGTTACCATCATCGTTCAGCACCAATTCATAAGTTATGTGTGTGCCACGCTTGTTGGTTCAACATTCAGTCTCTACAACGGTTCGGTATGGCATTGTAAACTGTCCCGACATTGATTCCGATTAGCTCCTACATCGATCTGACATGACCCCTTTAAACTGTCCTGGCATTAGTTCTAGCCAGTTCCTACAATGATCTGACACAACCATAAACTATCTCTCGGTATTAGTTCTAACCAGTTTCTATATTGGTCCAGCACAACCTTAAATTGTACTATTCTAACATATATGATAAGCGATAAGATTTGCTTTCATATCAATTATTTGATTTATTTATTTGGATATATCAAGCTTGTCATCAACTCGTGAAACAAAGAGATTATTTCATTTATTTATTAATTTATAAGTTTATTTATTACCAAAGTATAATACTATCATTTATTCATTTAAGGAAAATGTTATGGATCTTAAATAAATATTAAATTTTCAATCAAACCTCTCATATGAATATGAGACCTACATAAAACATATGTGAGTGAGTCCCACACCTATGTGAGAGGTTTGGTAGAAAATTTAATAATTTATTTGAGATTCCTAACATAACTCTTCATTTAGGGGTGATTTGGCATAAACTAAATAAGTGCACTTTTTTGCAAAAGTGCACTTTTTTGGGTCACATGAATCAACATCCCCTCTCTACTTTTCTACACATTTTTTATTTATTTATAAAAAGTCAAAAAAATGTACCTATTTAGAACATCCCAAGCCATCCATTAATGTGAGTTATTTATTAATGTTTGATTATTTGGAATAATCTAAATAAATATACTTTTTGACTTTTTGTGAAAAGATGTACAAAAATGTAGAGAGATTATGTGACTCAAAAAGATAAAAAGATTAAAAATATATATATATACTTACATAGCACACCCCAAACACACTCTAAACCACATGAAAAAACAAGCAAAACGGAGGTCAGAGTGGCCCACACGCGCCGGTCAAAGTTTGGCGCCTAAGGTCAACTTTGAACCAGAGTCCCACTCGCGGCTGGAGGTTAAAGATGGCGATTTTATGGCCAATCGAAATACTTTAAATATTTATCTGGGCAAATAACATCACAAAGGCGAGTTTGGCTCAGTGGTTGAAGGTTGAGGTCTTCACTCCTTGGTTTGGAGTTCAAGTCCCACAGACAACAATTGAAGGTTTTTTTTTTTTTTTTTGGGAGATGGTTCACATCAGCGCCAACTTACTGTTCGGTCATCAGCCAGTCAGCGCCACATGTCCCAGCTACGTCAACGAATCTGCCACGTCAGTAAAAGTTTCAAAATTTGCATATTGGCCCCTGGAAGTTTGGTAAATTGTAATATGGTCCCTGAAGTTTTCAAAAATTACAATTTGGTCACTGAGTTTTTGAAAATTTTCATTTTGGCCCCTGTTGTTTGTGAAATTACAGTTTGGCCCCGGGTGTTTGGAAAATTTGCAATTTAGCCCCTAGTTTTTGGGGTTATTTTTAGTTTGGCCCCTAAAGAGGAAGGAAATGTGTTCCTAACCAAACACGCCATTTCGGTCACAACCGCGAGATCAGAATAGTCAAATTCTGAACAATTTTTTTTTTTAGAAGATCAAAATAGCAGGAAAATGTGCGAGTTTCATGATAAAACCTTTCAATGGTAATAATGACTTTACCTTGAGGCAGCAAAGGGTAAAAAAATATTTTAACGCGGGAGGGCTTGGTGAAAGCTCTCAACAAAAATCCAACAAACCGAAAGACATGGGAGATGACAAGTGGGAGGAGTTGAGAGAACTAGCAAATAGCACGATCCAGTTATATCTCGGGAACAACACACTCCGAGAAGTCATCAATGAAGAAGATCCAGCAGAGCTATGGGCAAAGTTGGAATTGAGGTACAAGTCAAAGTCTTTGACAAATCGATTGTCTTTGAAAAAGCAGTTGCACGCACTTCAAATGACAGAAGGAGCGAACCTTACAGAACATCTGGACGAGTTCAACGGGCTCACAATTGAATTGGAATCTATTGGGGTGAATATCGAGGAGGAAGATAAGGTTATTATTTTGTTGGTCTCATTACCTCCATCATATGAGCATCTCAGGACTACTCTAATGTATGGGAAAGATACTCTTGGACCGGATGAGGTGGTTGCTACACTTATTTTTCATGAAGCGATGAAAAAAAGAGAAAGCGGCAAACACCCAGAAGGAAATGCCATGGTTGCATTAGAAGATGATCGAGGTAAAGATAGCTCCAATGAGAGACGGGGTAGATCCAAATCAAGAGGGCATTCGCACTCAAGGCCAAGCTACAGAAGAAAGTGCTATTATTATGATCAGGAGGATCACCTCATCAAAGACTGTGCAAAGCTTAAGGAGGACAAAGCAAATAAGGAACATGTGAGCTCATTAAATGTCACAGCTGTAGTGAATGCTAAGAATGAGTATGTATTCACAGTTTCGTCGAGTATGACGAAACCTGATTGGATTTTAGATTCCGGAAGTACATACCATATATGCATGGACAGAAGACTTTTTTCCACTTACCAAGCGAAGGACGGAGGTATTGTTCTGGTGGCTAACAACACTGTGAGTAAGATTTGTGGCATAGGAACAGTACGGTTCCAAATGGAAGATGAAAAAATTTTCACGTTGGATGGAGTCCGACACGTGCCAAGGTTGAAGAAGAATCTAATGTCCTTAAGTATGCTAGACTTGAAGGGTTACATATTCTCTTCTAGTAAAGGAAATCTCAAAGTTATCCATAGAGATACGGTGATGCTGCATGGACGACTAGAGGGGAATCTGTACAGACTTGTTAAAGAGGTTGTGACAGAAGAAGCTACTGTCACTTACCAGGGAGGAAGTACAAGACATGCACCGAAAAGACATAGGGCTCAGCAGACATGGAAACCAAAGTGTACAAGAACGCATGGAGGCAGTTTGAAGGTGCACAAAACGGAGCCATTGCAGCCAATCTTAAAGAAAGCTCAGAGCAAAGAGACCAAGACAGCAAAGCACATCCTAGGGAAGGAAAGAGTTTCTTTTGTTCCTGAATTAGAGACCTATTGCAATCTCTCAAAGACTACATTGAAGGGAGAGATGCAATCACAAAGAGTTGCAAAGTAAGCTTTGCATGGCACCCTAGTGAGGGGGTGCAGGGTACTCTAGGCAGGGGGTGCTATTGTGGATCACCCTACATGGGTGAAGGGGGTGATTTGTTGAGTTCACCCATGTGGATAGAGGCAGCCACCATTGTTGACATTGGTTGGTGTTGAGCATTCTACACTATGTGAAGTTAGCTATGGAAGTCCAAATGTAGCTGCTACAGATTTGGGTACAGATTTGCTGAAGTTCTTCAAACCTAGGGTGGCTTTCCATTTATTTTGGTAGTTGGTTGTTGGCAAGTAGATGTTGATCTTTGGCTCTCCCGTTTGTGTATAAATAGGGAGAACTGTGAGTTGAATAGAGCAATAGAAAGGAAGAACACAAGTGATATACCAAAGAGTGTATATATCTCTGTGAGAGTGAGAGAAAAACCAGAGAGTGTAAGGCAGTAGAGAGTGTAAGTTGAGTGAGAGTGTCTCATCTTCTGTGTAATCTCTATTTATTTTAGTGGAAATCTCTGGTTCTCTCCGTGGACGTAGGTATTGAGGCCGAACGACGTAAATCTTGTGTCCATTTTTTGTGTGTTTGATTTCTGGTAGTTCAGGTGGGTGGCCTTAAATCACAACAGTGGAAGGCTGCGGCAGTGGCGGAGGACGGTGCACCTAGGGTTTAGATCGCGAAAAGAGAGAGAGAGAGAGAGAGAGAGAGAGAGAGATGGATGGTTTGATGTGAGAGATGTAGGGTTTGATTGTTATATATATATAGTTATTTTGGTCATTTTATTTCAGTTTATCCTTATGGACAAACTATTTCTGCGCTTGGATGTTTGACCAAAAGAAAATGTAATTTTGGACTTTAGGTCCAAGCACCCTTTAATTTCTTACAATATTCTTTAAAAAATTCTCTACCTATTACTAATTTGAACAATCAAAATTTCCCATGTCTAAGAAAATTTCATGCGAGTGTAGCATCATTCCTTGGTTGGCCCTCAAGTCTTCCATTAGTACTAATCCACCTTTATTATTAGAGCTGAGCAAGGAATCCGTGAAATCCGTAATCCGATCTAGTCCAGTCCAATCCGATAGGTTTGGATTGGTTTTTTGAATCCGCAGTTCGGTTCCGGATTTAAGAATTAAAAATTCGTAGTCCACGGATTGGTTCCAGATTGAACCCTACGGTTTCGGATTGGAACCGATCCGGACCGTATACAAATAGTCTATATTTTTATTATACATCATCTCCCATAGTATCTTCTCTTATTCTATATAAAATCTAAACTCAAACCTAAAATTGTATAATATCTTCTTTTATTACTTTTGTTTGTTAGTTTTTAGTTTTAATTTGTAATGGTCTAAATACTTATGGTGAAACCAGTTTTCTTATGGTTATTTAAATTCTAAAATAGTATGTTGCTATTATAAAAAAACATGTTGCTATTATGGAACTAATATAGCGTTATGTTTATATTTTTATGAAATTAAAGTGTTATATATATATTTTTGTTATTTAATTATGTGAATCTGTGATCCTAAACCGATCTAATCCGTATTTAAATGGATTGGTTCGGATTAGTTCCATGATTTAAACGGATTGGATTGGTTCCAATTTTTTAGAAACCGTAAATAACGGATTAGTCCTGATTTTATCCCAATCCAATCCAATCCGGACCATGCTCACCCCTATTTATTATGGTCTTTTTCACAATTTAAGATTATTTATTAAGTGATAATGCTATTAAATCTAAGGAGAAATATTATAATTTTTAAGAAAATTTTCTATAAATATTAATGATTATAATTATAAATTTATTCATACATATATATATATATATATATATATTTTATCATCACTGGGGTGTGATTACCCCATCTAATATTTAGTCGCCTGGTCTTCATGCATGAGTACGTACATCTAATTTGGAAAGACTAAATAAGTGTACTTTTAACTTTTTATGAAATATGGGTTGAGTTTGGGTTGGATTTGAAGTGATATGTTAGAGAAGTGATGTGACTTAAATAAGATGATGTGACTTAAATAAGATAATAACTTTTTGATTTTTTATCTTTTTTCAATCATGCCAAACTTGACCTTAATGATAAATTGTCATGAAGGGAAATCATGATTATGTTATTATAGATAAGAGTAATGCAACATGCCTTAATTTTTTCCTGTCAGACTCCCTCTTAATGATGTAGTAAACAAATTAATGTGATAAATAATATCAAGCAATCAACTCTTTTTAGAGAGAGTTTGAAAGAGAAAACTTTGGAGTTAAAGCATTTTTTTTTTTATTTCTTTTGGATAAACTTGTCAGATGTCGACGTGCTTGAATTCTGGAGCCAAAGCATTTGTTTTTTTATGGATAAACTTGTCAGATGACGACATGCTTGAATTCTGGAGCCATAGGTTCTTGTTTTTTTTATGTATAAACTTGTCAGATGTTGACGTGCTTGAATTCTGGAGCCATGGGTTCTTTTTAGAATCTTTCTACGACTAAAACCTTTTGTCGATAAACATTTTAATTTGGGAAAATTACTATTCAAGGCGAGTTTTGAAAAAATATTATTAAATAGTGAAAAAATTAATGATTTTAATTATTAATATTTTAAACTTTTATCATTTTTTTTTACATATATATATATATATATATTTTGACACCCCATTGGTGTATAATTCCCCCTTATAATTTATAACAAAGTTGTGAAATTCAACATGGAACTCTATATTTAAATTTTGTATTAATTACACTTCTAATTTTTATACCTTGATTCAAATTTTATTTTGATCATTATAGTTTTAAATTAAGCAATTTGATTTATACACTTTAAATTTAATTTTAATTTTAAGTGTCCCAAAATCATTGACTTTAACCTCCAACTTAAATGAAATGACCAAACTGAAACTAGGTAGTGTATGAATCAAATTGTTCAATTTCTAATCAAAAAAAATTGTTCAATTTGAAACTATAGAGATCAAAGTGAAATTTGAGTCAAATTATAATGATTGAAAGTGTAATTTAGCCTTAAATTTTTGAACTTATATTTGTGCTATTCTCCTAGAAGTTATATTTCGATAAATTATTTCTTATATTTGAGCTTTTTTTTTAATTATTTTTTTTAAGTTGTATTCGGATAAGTTGATATAATTATTCCTTGTATCAGTTTTTCATCGATTGAGTTACATTTCTATATATTTTTTCATATTTGTACACCTGCAATGCCAGTAAAATTAATAATTTTTATTTTTATTTTTATTTATTATTATTATTATTATTTTATTTTTCATGAAAGAACCATAGAGGTGTGAGTTTAATGTGAAGTCTAGTCCTTTTCGCTCAACGACCACAATTTTGTTATTACCTTGATAAACGCATGTCCTCCACAGACGTAGCTACAGGGTGTCGAAATTTGTTCACATCAGCAATAATAGTACACATTAATTCATTGGTTGAACTAATGAGATAGTCGAAAAAATCTTGTATCTATTTGGTTTGATCTTTTAAAAATTATTTTTAGATGAGTGTCTATTTATTTTTAATAAATTTTTGTTATATTTTAATAATTCTTTATACTTTTTAGATGTGTCTAATCAAGATGTGTCTAAAAATAAAATAAATTGACTAAAATATTAAAAACAAAATCACTAAAAATAAATAAAAATTTAAACAAAAATCTGTGTGCATTTTTATTCCGATTTCGTTTGTTTTTAGTGATTTTTTTTTCAAAATCAATTTTATACCTAAAATATTTGATTTTAGATCAATTTAATCCTCGTCGTTCGCTGCCAAAGTTGCTGATGTGGAATTGAAATTTTGTTTGAAATTTCATTTTATCCCAAATTATCTCTAAAATATCAATTAAAACCCCAAACTTCATTTTATTCAGGGGTTTAATTGATATTTTGAGTATAGTTTGGGGAATAAAATGAAATTTTAAATAAATTTTCGGTGCCTCATGAACAACTTATGTTTGATTATTGACGGCAATTGACAGTGGGGTAAAATTCATACAAAATCGAATAGTTTGAGTATAAAGTTGATATTATTAAAATAACAGAGGTTTAATTGATTTTTGAGTGATAGTTTGAAGAGTAAAATGATATTTTCTTTTTATAAATTACATTTTGGTCTCTCTAATTTCGCATGTTCTTTTTTTTTTTTTGTCCAACATGTTAATGACAACATATGGAGAGACAACTTTGAAATGAATTGGCAATTGTAGGGTTTATATTGATAAAATTGAAGGTACGAGGACCAATTAAATTTTTTCTTAAACTACTAGTACTAATGATTCTCTTTTGGCAACATCTAAAAAAGTCGACTTATTGACTTATTTGGATTATTTTACCTTTTTATTTTTTTTATACGCTTTTTTTATAAATTAGATTACCATTAAACCTAGAATGAGTGAATTTATATAATTTGAAAATAGTTAATAATTGATACTATTATATAATGGCTGTTTTTGTTTTTGTTTTTGTTTTTTTGTTTTTGTTGTGTGTGTGTGTGCGCGCGCGTCTATGTTTTTAAAGCGAAGGAGGGGTGATCTCTCGTCCCTTTCTAAGTCAACTCTTGATCAAAATCCACATCGTCCCTAACATCTGTTTTGTAGAACGGTTAGCCACAGTTATCTACATGAATTGGACTGATAGAAGAACATCACTAGTTGTGTTTAAAATTAGGAAATAATGTCTCCAGTTGAAATTTCAACTGGATTTAACAGTTGGCTCTTACCGGTAAGAGTTAATCACTCTTATCGGTAAAAGATTTCGTTCATTAGCTCTTATCGGTAAGAAATTTCAACTATCTAATCCAATTGAATTTTCAACTGAAGACAAACCGAACTGTTTGAATAGTTGATTACTACATTAATGTTATTTTATCTTCCCGTGTTTGATTGGTAGATAATGTAAGATTAGAGATATATGAAAATCTATATAGATTAGATTATGTGCAATGCTAGAGATTCATATTTGAGAATCTCGCATAAACCTCTAACGATGTAGTAAGAAAGTAGAGTCTCACATAATGGAATATGTCACAAATGAAAAGTTGAAATCTATCATTTCACATTATTATGGGTGAAATTATAAGAATTTTATTAAGATGTCAAATATTTTCCTTACATTATAGATATCCAAAGACACATGGACATCTGTAGATGAAGTTAATAATGAAAAAAAAAAAAAAAAAGAAAAAAAAAAAAAGAAGAGAAGAGATTAATTTACATATATAGAGATGGGCATCTACTATGGCTGTTAGCCTGTCACAATGAATGTTGTCATGCATGATGACAAGTTATTTAAGTTGTGTTTACTTATGAATTTGAAAAGAAATTTAAAAATGAAAATGAAAAAGTGTATAAAATATATGTTCACTACAAGAAAATACACCTTTGGCGACTAAATTTTTAGTCGCCAAAAGTCCCTTTTTAGTCGCCAAATGTCAAATTTCCACTTTCCCCGACAAAATCTTTTAGTCGCCGGGTTTGTCGCGAACAGACGGTCGCCAATACCTTTGGCGAGTAAAAAACATTTAGTCGGCAATACACAGGTCTTCAGCGACTAAGGTTTTAGTCGCCAATAGTCAATTCCATTTTTGGAAATTATACCTTTGGCGACTAAACTATTAGTCGCCAATAGTGAATTAATTTTTTTATTATTTATACATTTGGCGACTATTTTTTCGTCGACAATGCTCAATCTTTTGGCGACCACAGTGTTTAATCGCCAAAAGCATTTTTGAAAAAAAAAAAAAAAAATTTCCCTTTCTGCCTCAGACCTCCCACGCTTTGAACCTGAGACCTCCAAGTGGTTCCCAACCTTAACCACACACTCCACCCCACTATGCCACTGAACCATCTCATGAATATAATTGCAACTTATATTATTTATATATTACTTTCACCAGTATTAATACAAAACTATATATATAAATATAAGGGAGACTTATTTATAAGTCCTTTTTCAGAACCTTATACTAGGCTAAGTCCTGTGTAATTTTTTATAGAGTCTTAAATCCTATTTTCATAAGAATGTATTCCACAAGATCCTAATCTTTTTACCCCCCATTTTCAGCTCAAGAACGGAACCGTTGTTCACGGCACCATCACAGGTCTGTCTTTTTCTCTCCTCTCTCTGTTTGGCTAATGAGAAACTAAAGAGTGAAGAAGAAATTTTTTATTAATTAAAAACCTGCTCAAGAACGGAACCGTTGTTCACGGCACCATCACAGGTTTGTCTTTTTCTCTCCTCTCTCTGTTTGGCTAATGAGAAACTAAAGAGTGAAGAAGAAATTTTTTATTAATTAAAAACTGCTCGTACAAAATCAAAAACCTGCTCATATAAAATTATAATTTTTATTAATTAATTTAGATTTCACATATATTATTGATAATTTTTTAAATTTTACAATTAATAATACAAAATAAAAATATATTAAGATTATATATCGATTTCAAAACAAACGGATTAAAAAAATAAAAACTTATTAAGTTTGCGAAACGTAACGTGACACATTACGTTACGTTTATGTAAATGTCACATTACGTTTATATATGTGTCACGTTATGTTACGTTTATGTAGGTGTCACGTTACGTTCATATTGGTGTCACGTTACGTTCATATTTGGTGTCACATTACGTTACGTTTATGTAGATATGTCACGTTACGTTACGTTTATGTAGATATGTCACGTGACGTTTATATAGGTATCACGTTACGTTTATATAGGTGTCACGTTACGTTTATGTAGGTGTCACGTTACGTTACGTTTATGTAGATATGTCACGTTACGTTTATGTCGATGTCACGTTATGTATAGGTGTCACGTTACGTTCATGTAGGTGTCACGTTACGTTACGTTTATATCAATTTCCCTATATATGGTTTTATTATTAATTATGATATTAACAATTAATATTGAGGGCAAATATGTCAAGAAACTGCCCATAGGACTTATGGGAACATAAGTTTTTTTGTGGGACCAAATGTAGCACAAGTCTCCCTAATAGGACTTTTAAATAATTTTCCCTAAATATAATTATATATATTCAATATAATTTATGTAAAAAATAAATTATTTATTAAAAAAAAATTTAGATCACTTTTGGCGACTAAAAAAATTATTTAGTCGCCAATTCTATTATTTTTGGGCTGCTAATTAATTTTCCATCGCTAAAGAAAACTGTTCCGCCTAAAAACCTACCTTTTTGGCGACTAAACCTGTTTTTAGTCGCCAAAAACCTCCCCTTTTGGCTACTAAAGTGAATTTTAGTCGCCATAAACCTGTTTTTAGCTACTAATTTTTTTTTAGTAGCCAAAAAGCTTGACCTTCAGCGACCAAACTGTTTTTAGTCGCCAAAACAGGTACAATTAGCGACCAAAGTAGTTTTTAGTCGCCAAAACCTTAACGTTTGGCTACCAAATGGTTTTAGTCGCCAAAAACCCTAACCTTTGGCTACTAAAATTTTTTTTGTCGCTAAAACCTCTATATTTGGCGACTAAACTGCCTTTTAGTCGCTAAAACCATTGCATTCGGCGACTAAACTCTTTTAGTCGGCCAAAGTGACCAATTTTGGCGACTAATTCCATTTTAGTCGCCAATTCTACGACTTTCAGCGACGAAAATTCCCATTTTAGTCGCCAATAGTGTTTTTTTGTTGTAGTGGTTAAATGTAATTATATTTGATATATATTTCACTCATATATATTTTTATTTTATTTTTCAAATCTCTCTCTAAATTCATTAATTAAATACAACGTTAGTGCTAAATTGATATGAAGGAAATTTCTTAAGGAGTAGGTTATCTTGAGTCCACACCGTATTGATTGTTCACTATGGGTTTTATTTTGATGACTCGTGATGACAAGTAATTTAACATTAAAATGGATGATCTATTTTAAAATTATACTTGAAGCCTTGTTTGGGTTAAACTATATAAGTATACTTTTTTGTATAAGTGTATTTATTTGGGTCACATCAACATTTCCTCTCTACTTTTCTACACATGTTTTTATAAAAAGTCAAAAAGTGCACTTATCGATATTTTTCAAAACAATTTTGATAAAATTATATGGCTACGATTATTAGATTAATTTGATTTTGTGTGTGTGTGTGTGTGGGCGCGCGCGCGTGTAGATAATCTACAAAAAGAAGGTTACAAAATAAACGAAATGGATCACTAAAATGGAATCTATACTTAGGGAGTGTTTGTTTGGACTTTTTTTAGCCAACTTAGAGCATCTCCAACGGTGAACTTCTTTTTTCACTAAATTTGAGTAAAAAATAACTCATTTTCTGAATTTGATATCAGTTGCTCCAACGGTGCATCAAAATCCCGTGGGTCAACTGGTTGGTTGACCGGTTGGTCGACTGGTAAAGCCTTTTTTTTTTTTTTATTACCTTTTTGAACTGTTTGAACCTCCCTATTTGAACTGTTTGAACCAGTTCGCAGGCCAATGTTTGTATGCACTGGTCGACCGGTTGGTCAACCGGGTGGTCGACCAAGGGGTCGACCAAGTGGTCATCCAGGTGGTCGACCACCATGTGTAAAATTCTGAAGCTTCTCTGCTTTAACGGCCAGGAACAATAATTTGGTAAAATCTGTACCTTGTTCTCAGTTTGATAATGTTTTTGTTGAATTCTCATTTTGATATTAATTTGGTGAAACGGTTGGAGCACTAAAAAGTGCTTTTTTCACCAAAATTTGAATCTGATGCCAAGTTTGGTTCACCGTTGGAGATGGTCTTATAGCTTTTAGCTTTGGAAAAGTTATTTTGGACTGTTTAGTTAAACTTATTTCAAATAGTTTTTTATTTTAACAACTTATTTTAACTCAAAAAAAGTTGATTCTGACAAGCTGTTCACCCCTTACGTCTGATTATTAGTTTCTGCTGTGGACATGTTAATTTTCGGTTATACTCTTAGATTTTTTTATTTTTTATTTTTTTAAAAATAGAAAAAGACCCAAATGGACTATAGATTGTTATTATTTTTTATGAGAAATGTAGACTAGTGAATAACAAAAAAATAAAAGTTAATTGAAAAATGTATTTTACAGCTTATTTAACAAACACTACTTAGCAACTTAAATCTATAATCCAACAGTTACACCAAACAGATTAATAGCTTTTGATTAAAGTCATAATCTATAATCTTTTAAGTTATAATCTATAATCTGTTTTAAAAGTTACACCAAACGGGGCTTTAGTCTCATTGGCCTAAATAGTACAGTCTAATCCATAACCTATTGTCATTTCTTATAATAGTTCTAAGAAAGAGGTTGTTAGACGATTCGGATGTGTTTTGAATTTTGAAATACAAACGTAGTTTTCAACCAAACGCTAAAATGGAATCTTTAGTTAGTCCCATTGACCTAAATAGTATGGTTCAGTTTAGAGCCTACTGTCATTTCTTATAATGGTTCCCAAAAAAAAAAAAGTTGTTAAACGATTCGAACATGTTTTGAATTCAAATAAGGTTACAAAATAAACGAAATGAATCACTAAAATGAAATTTACAGTTAGTCCCATTGGTCTAAATAATATGATCCAGCCTAAAACCTATTGTCATTTCTAATAACAATTCCAAGAAATAGATTGTTAGATGATTCGGACGTGTTTTTAACTTTGAAACACAAACGTAGTTTTCAATTAAATGATAAAATGAAATCTATAGTTAGTCCCATTGGCCCAGTCTATGAGACCAGTGATCATGTGCTAATCACTCAATTCGTGGGGAATTGTGAGAAAGCGCCTATGGACTAACTTAAAAAAATAAAAATTAGTCTTTTTCATTTTAAATATATAATTTGTATTTTTTAATAGTTTAAATAATTTTTTTAAATACACCTAATTTAAATAAGAAAAATTTGTGAAACATCTCTCTCAAATTTATGTTTCACAAATTTTTTGCAGTAGAAGAGATCCAATATGTTTTTCTTATTAGCTAAGATCACTCAATAATATTATTAAAGAAATTCATTTCGTTACAGAATTTCTCTTTGAAGAGCTAAAATTTCTCTGTGCTGAAATTTCTCTATGTTGAAATTTCTCTGTAAAAATATTGAGGACCTTAACAATTATAAAAATGTTACATATCCTTTTATCTTATAAATCTTAATATTAGGGATTATAAACTAAAAATTCCATTTAAATATTACATAAAAATAAAATCTTTTTGAAGTTTTTCAATTTAAAAAAATAAAATAAAATAAATTAACATGTCCCAAACCAATCATGTGGACACCAACCAAACCAAAGACAAGAAAACAAAACACCAAAAACACCGGGTGTTTGGGAACTTTAATTTTAGTTAAAATGTTAATAAATAAATAAATAAAATCATTAGAAGTTAGGGGAATAACATCAATGTCGGTGGGGTCAGGGAAAAAAAAATTATGAAAAAGTATAATATTTTAAATATTAAAATGTATAAACTTTAACACAAAATCGCATAACTTAAACGTAAATTCACAGTTGACCCATAAAAATTTGAGAAATCACAACTTGACATAAGTTCTTACAAATACATAAATTGCCTTATAAAATTGCATAACTTAAACACAAATTCACGTAAGTTAACTCATAAAAATTTGAGAAATCACAACTTGACATAAGTTCTTACAAACATATGCAAGTTACCTCACAAAATTGTATAACTTAAACACAAATTCACGTAAGTTAACCCATAAAAATTATTGAAAAATCACAACTTTACATAAATTCTCATAAATACATAAGTCACCTTACAAAATCGCATAATTTAAACACAAATTCACATAAGTTAACTCATAAAACTTATCGTAAGTTCTCACAAAAGTGTGTAACTTAAGTCATAAAAATACATAAATAAATGGTATACCGCCGTATGCCTTGCACACTCAAGATTTTCTAATATTATTATGAGAATTTTTCTTAAGGTCCCTGATATTAAGATTTTATAAGATAAAGAACATACAATATTTTCATAGTAGTTGGAATCCCTCAACATTTTCACAGAGAAAATTTGGCACAGTGAAATTTCGCCCCGACACAGAAAAATTTCAATTTTCATAGAGAAATTTTCTTTGGTATGATTATAGAAAAATTCATCGAGAGACCTTAATTAATAAAAAAATATATTGGACCTCTCCTACTACCGAAAGTTGGAGAGGGTTATTTAACAAATTTTTTCTATTATTATTGTATTGATAAAATGACCAAACACCAATAGTTGCATTTTTTTTTTTAAATTCAAAAAAAGAAAATAAAAAAAATGTAACAATGCATTGAGACTTCGAACTCTAAAGACTTACCAACATTTTTTATTTTATTTTATTTTATATTATAATATAAATTTCCATCAACGAGGGGGTGACTCTACATGGCAGTTGGTGACTGAATAGTTTCCTTTGTGGTTTTCACTTATTTTTGGTGAAATTTTCAATTTATAACCATTAAATGTGAATATAAATAAATTTTTATTAACTTTAAAATTCATAATGATGTGATAGTCTTAGACAGTCAATTTTGTAATATAACTGTGAAATAAATAAAAAATAAGTCTCCATTAATGATCTATTGTTTTCCAATGTACCCAAAAAAATGAACAAAATTCTTGTACATTGAGTAATTATTCAGTATTACAAAAATGCCATGTTTCCAATGTATCTGTCAATAGATGTTTCCAATGTATCTGTCCAATAGATGTGTGCCCAAGCTTGGCCTCCAGGTCATCTAAGCCTATAAATAGTGCATCAGATGTAATGTTATACACCTCGCATTACAAAATAATATACTACAACAAAGAATCTTTAGAGCACTAAGAAGCAAACCAAGCCATACTCTCTCCATCATTTCACCATCCAACCAACCACCCTTTGACAACCTTGTTCAACTGCACTCCATAAAATTTCCGAACTTCTTGAAGTTTTGTGATCAAATGAAATACTTGGATGCTAAACTGAACGAAACAAGACCACTTCATACCGAGGATTGAAACACTTTTGAGGTAGGTTTATGTTCTTGTTCACTTCATTTCCTTGTTTTAAGGATTTCTTGCAACAATATTCCTTGATTCATAACATGCCTTCTTGAGTTCATTAGTTGGATTTTTATATATTTTATTTTTGCCAACTTGATATTATCAGTTATCATTAACTTCTTGATGTAAATCTAGTGTTATGTTGTTGGAAGTACTCAAAAGATTAGAATTCTCTCCATTACTTAAATGGAATGGTAATATGCCTTTCAAGATTAGTAGTTGGGAAATAACTATAACATATTTTTAAGGTAAACACAATCACAATGGTATGCACATTTAACATATTTTTAAGAAAATAACATAATTTCATACTTTTTGAGGTACAACTATAAAATAAATAATAAAAAATGTTATAATCAAACATAACATGAGGCATAACTAAAGAATTCAAGAGTCATAACTAAAATAATGTCATAATTAAAAAATATATATATATATATAACTAGGGGTGCATGAAGGGTGTGTATAATAAAATTTCCCTATTTTTAATTCAAATTCTAAATCACTTAAGAAAAAAGGAAAATAGTATTCCAGTGTTAACTTCAGCAAAATAATCTCAATTTGATAAAAAAAAAAAAAATTGTAAATTTGGAGGACCTCCGGTCCAAAATCTAGACTGGAAGGCACTATCTAGGCCCGTGGGTTTCACCACAGGCCTCATTTCGATAATTTGAATCGTTTATTTTGTTAAGCACTTCGTGTATTTCATCTAAAAAAAAAAATTTGGTTGATATAATAACCGTAACTTGTTCAATTTTTTGCTAAAAAAATAGACAATAATTGTGTTTTTAAAAAATGAACCATACATATTTTTTTATGACAAAAACAATAAATTGAATAAGTTGTAGTTAACGGATCAACCTAATTTTTTTTATGAATGAAATACACAATGCGCCCGACAAAATAAACGATTTAGATTATCAAAACGGGACCCATAATGGACCCCATGAGCCAAAATAGTCCCCTCCGTTCTAGATTTTGGACCGGAGGGAATCCTCCTCCTATAAATTTATCTTTTAATATTGTAAAATTTTCCACCAATATGCAAATACTTTTTTCAAATTTCATTGAAATGATATTTCCCTTAGAAAATGGATAAGATTTAAATTTATTTATTAATTATAGAAGGTTAAAATGAACTGGAAGCACACATCTGGATGTCAAGCTCCATTAAGAGAACAAGAAACCAAATAAAAAGGAGACAAAATCATTTCCAAGAGCAACTTTTTTCACATCATAAAAAAAAAACTAAAATGTTACTAAAGCCTCTTTCCAAACGACACCGTGGTGAGATTCAGTTCCTGCAATTGACACCCCCAAGGGACAAACAGTTATCCTTGGTAAGTCAATAAATCCAGTCTTCTGTTAAGCCATCCATGACACTAATTTAGAACTATTATTACATACGTCACAAAACAATTCATAATTATATTAACTTTATTACTTATAAAAGTAAACCATATTCTTAAATCCAATCTCATAGAAACAAATAGAAAGGTGTTTCACTGTATAACTTAATCTCCATCCTTTGGTTTCCGATATGACAACTATTTCTTATAGCCAATCCCCTGTACATGTCTCAAAAGACACATAGCACTTGTCACTAATTGACAACAACTGAAAGCACACACAAATCATAACAGCCACTCAGGATATTAGATGTACTCAATATTTTGTTAAGTAATGCTAGAGGCCCAAAAGTTTTATCAAATTTTCTATCAAATATCTCACATGGGTATGGGATAATGGGACCCATGGGTCCTATGTGAGTTTCACATCCGTGCGAGACATTTGGTAAAAAATTTAATAAAACTTTTGGAGTATCTAGCATTTTTTTATTTTGTTTGGCAACTCTACAACATTATTTAATAACTATCTCAAAGAAAGAAAAGCATGTAAAAATCATTTGAACTACCTGGCAGATTTCAGAACCTCTCCAAAAGGTCTCATCATGCAGTTTGTGTTGGGCATGTTTGGGGAGTGCTTTGAACTCAGCCTCAATCTGATAAGGTTTCAAAATTCCTTTACCATGTCTTTCAATCCTACAAAAAAACACCAACAAAACAAAACACATATTATATAATAAGGTTTTTTTAAGTAGTCTCTGTTTCGATCACATTATCTAGACAGATCAAATCAAACATACTTTGAGAGAAGCAACGAGAGTTCATTGCGACGAGTAGAAAGTGTTCCATCAATATGATCACGAAGGCTGTGGACTCTAGTCAGAACATGAGATGCCATATCTTCATCTCTACGAAACTCCGGGGACTCTAATCGTACCCTATTCAACGTAAAAATATATATATATATATATAATGATATATATTGCCAACAGTCCCATGAAAATAGGGGAAAACAGAGTTATCTAAAAACTATTGTATGTTGTTTTTAACCCCAAGTTGTAATACCAATCATAATAGGAGGAAATGCAATAGGAAAATGTTGTCCATGTATTTTTCTGTTAAGTAATGGTAGCATATAAGCTAAAACCAAAGAAAAAATTTAGCAGTAGGAAAAAACTGTCATCATTGTCATTATTTTAAGCTTAAGAGTTGTAACTTAAAATTTTGCAATTTCAAAACAGATTGTCAATCACTCAAAAATTGATTGTTCCTTGCCAATTCAGATAATGCTCACAGAAATCAATACCACTCAATCAAATGGGGGACTTACATGTAAATCTTAATAAGTGGATTTATTATCCAATAAGTCATGTAAGAATTAATGATGTTTTTCATCAAACACTATTAAAAAATGTCACTAACTGTTCATTTTCAGCAACAGTTTGAAAATTTTATCACAAAAAATGTCACTAATTATAAGTTTTAGCGACAGTTTTAAAAAAATCTTCATAAAAAAATGTCACTAATTTTCAACTTTCAGCGACAGTTTGAAAGTTTTCTCATACAAAAACGTCACTAATTGTAAGTTTCAACGACAATTTATAAAAACCGGAACAAAAAGAAAGTCACTAAATGTCAATTTTTTAGCGACATATGCTAAAAATGGTCACCAAAAATTATTTTTAGTGACGATTTTACCAAAACTTATTTTCAATAGGATTTTATGGGAATTAAGTCTAACTATTGTGACCTATTAGTAGTTTATCCCAATCGAAATCTATAATAATGCATCAAAACACTACTACAAAATCATAGATAGAATCGATTTTAAGTGTGATGTATGTTATTTAATCAAGGTTTTTTATTTTGTCAAGCATGATATTTGAGAGTATGGTTGTTAAGGGTGATTTTTAATCACACTTTTTAACCGTCATTAAAAATAATTCCATCACTTGTTTCGACCATGATAATAAACATTTAAATCACGGATTTTAAGTGTGATTAATAACCAATAAAACCTAAGATTGAACTTAAATAATCCATGATTAATAATGAGATAAGATCACAACTATATGTATTTCTCATCACGGTTAGTGCGTGTAATAAAAAAAGGGTTCGACCACAAAATGTTAGTATCAATCACAGCATATAAATCGTGATTAAAATCTGAATAGAACTAATATCTAGTGGCCATTGGATATTAATGTGCTTTGTTTTGGTTCCATTGAATTTAGAACCATAAAACAGAAACTGATAGAAATTGAAACCAAAGTTTAAAATAGGGGACTGAATCCTTAGTGCCCCTCATTATGGGTAGTTGAACACCTTTTCTATTGCTACATGCTAGATGTTATCATAATTGAGAAATCTTGAATCTCTGAAATTCTCTCTTTAAAATAGAGCAACAAAGCTTTTAGGCCAAGCCACATTTCACTATAGAGTGGTGAAACAACAAAGGCAAAATCACAGCAAACTAGGAAACACATATCAAGCTAGATTAATATTTGCTCATCCTTTTTAGAGTCAAATTGTTTCCAGATACTATTCTTGGATAAATTTCTGTTTAGGTGGCTCTGTTTCAAAAAAATTAATGTCTCAAACCTATAAAATTAAACTTTGCTTGGTTCCTCTTTTGCAAAAACACTTTTCAGAAAATTCTACTTTCTTGTTTTCCGTATTTTTTTTATTTTTACTGAATTTTTTTAATATTTTAAGCAATTTTTTTTTTATTTTTTAGACATACCTAACACAAATATACCTAAAAAGTAAAAAAAATGTGAAAAAACCCTTTTAAAAATTCACTAAATACCAAAAGTACAAAAAAAAAAAATTCGAGAATTCAATACATTTTTTTGTATTTTTATGTATTTATTAATTTTTTAAAATATTTTTTCACAAATTTTTTACTTTTTAGATACATCTAAGGTGCATCTAAAAAAGTAAAAAAAAAATATTTAAAATTTAAAAAATATTTACTAAAAACAAAAAAACACCAAAAATCAAAAAACTCAGTTTTCAAAAAATTTAATCTAAAAAACTCAAACCAAACAAACGCATGTCACTGAATCAAAATGCTTGGGTTTACGGATGAACCTAAAATTTGCCTACATTAATAAAAGAAAAATAAACAGGGTTGTAATTTATCCAACTAATAGGAAAAATCAAAACTTACATCCAACTTCAGATAGAAACCAAGAAATTTATAGGCACATTCAAACTAAAGTAACAAATTCAGCAACAGAAACACAAAAAGAACTTGCAAACTCATTGAATTTTCCAACTGATTACCTAAAGAGTAATTGAAAATTCGTTGAGAAGAACAGTAAAAAGAGTATGAATTTAAACTTACCAGAAGGTCGCGTTTGCTGGTTGTAGTCGCGAAAACTGTAGTAATCACAGTCGTTGCTGGTAATCGCGAATGGAAGAGGTGAGTGTTCTCCTGTTCGTGTGATGTGAGAAGCTAATGGAGCGAGACGTGAGAGGGTTTGCAGAAACGAGAGAGAGCGAGAGATGAGTGACAGAGAAAGAACAGCGAAGACAAGGTTTGATTTGGGGAAAAATGTCCTGGCTACAAAAACAATTTTCTCACCAAAACATAAAACTACGCCGTTTTGCGTAAAAAATTAGGCCTGGTTTGGCCGACTTTAAAAAAAAGTCAAAAAATCAAAAAGTCACTATTCTATTTAAGTCAGATCATTTTATTTAAGTTACATCACTTCTCTATCACATTACTTCAAACCCAATTTATATTTCATTAAAAGTCAAAAAATACACTTATTTAAAATATTCCAAACAACCCCTTGATTAGTGGCGAAAATATTTCCTCCCATAAAATTTCTGGAAATGGAGAAGGGCGAGATGGAGGGTTTGCGAGTGTGAGATGAAGGGTTAAGAGGAAAAGAAGAGGTTGCTATTAAAAATATATATATATATATAGAGAAAAGTTGGGTATCATGAAATTTTTTTCATGAAAATGATCATGACATATTTATGATTCTTGGATTACCTTAATTAATGTGTAGTGCTTTATTTTAAGTGCAATTCAAGAGTCACAAAACTTTCATAATTATTTTCATGAAAGGTTTTTCATGATACCTAATATTGCTGATATATATATATATATATATATATAATTACATTTATTTAGGGGTAATTTATATTAATGGTCCCTATAGTTTGGGGCTTGTGTCATTTTGGTCCCCGACTTTTCAATTGTGACACATTTAATCCTGAATTTTGAATCTTGTTCCAAATAAGAATAATTATAGGTACTATCAGATTTTTCAAGGGTAAAATCGTCAATTTGATAAAATATAAATTAATTTGATAAAAATAAATGTCAAAAAATTATTTTTGAATTTTAAAAAAAACTATTTCTAGCTACTAAAAATAAAATTATATAAAATTGATAAATCTTTTAGACATTTATTATGATCATGTAAAATTAATTTATTATGATCATGTAAAATTGATAAATCTTTTAGAAAAAATTTTACATGATCATGATAATGATCATGTAAAATTAATTTTTAAATTATCAATGATCATGTAATTTTATCAATGATCATGTCAAATTGATAAATTGATTAATTTTTAATAAAACCAAGTAATTTTACATGATCATTATCCATGTAATTACATGATCATGATAAATTGAAAAATTTTACATGATCATTGATAAATTGATCGATTTTACATGATCAATTTTAATGATCATAATAAATTGATAATTTTTAAAATTGATTAATCAAAACTTATATAAAATTGATAAATCTTTTATAAAAAAAATTTACCAAATTAATTTTTATTATGTATTTGGATAATGATCATGTAAAATTAATTTTTAAAAATTAATCATGTAATTTTTATTAATTTTTATCAATTTTACATAATTTATTTTGGTAGGTAGAAATAATTTTTAAAAAATTTAAAATATTTTTTTGACATTTATTTTTGTAAAATTAGTTTATATTTTATCAAATTAATGATTTTGTTCTTAAAATTAAGCAATGGTATGCTCAATTGTCCTTATTTAGAACAAAATTCAAAATTCAGGTTCAAATGTGTCACAATTGAAAAGTCAGGGACTAAAGTGACACAAATTTCAAACTATAGGGACTATTAGTACCATTTGCCCTTTATTTAGAAATTGTCATTAAAAACAAAAGATATAATTACACTTATTTGGAATGTGGGATTAAAAATAAAAACTATTCCACTCAATTAAATTATTTGATTGTGATCAAAGTATCATTTTAATTTTTTTAATCTTACTTTTAATAAAAGTAAGATATTTTTAATTTATCTTTCTGAGAGTTCTCACAACATGGAGCTTGTATTTTTCCTAATAAAAGAGAGATGAAAGAGTCTACCCCTCATTCAAATCAAACTCGTGCAGAACTAAAACCATGATGAGATCGAAAATTTATGATATTTGTATAGTTGTATCTTCAAATATGCATTATCAATTTCAAATCAGAAATTTAGTTTCACGTATCACACCAACTCTTACACTGTGTTTGATTGGAGAATTTGGAAAGAGAATTAGAAAGGAAAAGGGAAAAAAAGTAAGTGAAATGTGAATAAAATATGCCTACATTTCACTTAATTTCACATATCTTTTTCCTTTCCATTTTCAAATCCCTTCCTAAATCCCCCAACTAAACACAACATTAATCCTTTCAAAGGTTTAGATTCCAACAAATCCTTGGGGATGAATTGAGAACAATGAACATATGGAACCAAACTCAAAACCACCATTACAAATTACTTTTCAAACATAGCAAATAATTGTCCAATTCATACCAAATCAAGTTCTAAAAAGAGTTTACAAAAATAACATTAAAAGAAGTAAATTTCTTAATCAAAGCCTTTTGATTCTAGAGAAATTACCTCCTGCCAAAGCTTTTTGATTCTAGGGGAAGAAATCCTTTTTTCACCCCTAAATATTATTTCGGGTAAATTACGAATACACTTCTTGAGGTTTGATTAAGGTATAAATTGATCTCTATGATTTAAAAAATTACAAATACTCTCTTGTTAGAATTTTTTATTTAACAGAATTAACTAAAAAATGAAATTTATAATTGCTCTCCTG
The DNA here is from genome assembly GCA_030407325.1 of Camellia japonica. Taxonomy (NCBI): domain Eukaryota; kingdom Viridiplantae; phylum Streptophyta; class Magnoliopsida; order Ericales; family Theaceae; genus Camellia; species Camellia japonica. Next base: position 47,085,033 of record JAPPVO010000017.1, read on the forward strand.
TACAATAATAAAATTACTTAAATTATTAATTGAAATATATTTTTAACATCATTAAAACTGTTAATTGACTTGATGATTTATTAATAAAATTGGCGATTTGTTATGAAATTAGAAATCTCAAAGAGTGGAATGTAATTTTCAGAACTATAAGGAGCAATTCGTATTTTAATCGAACTTTAAGGGGTGTATTTATAATTTACCTTATTATTTATCATAGTTCATTCATTAGCCCTGGAAAATGCAGGGGAAACATCAATAATGTCCTCATAAAAATTGTTGGGAAAAAGAACACCATCTCCATCATGTTGCTAAAATGGGAGAGAAGAGCGACATAAAATTAATCATGTAATTTTTATTAATTTTTATCAATTTTACATAATTTATTTTTGGTAGGTAGAAATAATTTTTAAAAAATTTAAAATATTTTTTTGACATTTATTTTTGTTAAATTAGTTTATATTTTATCAAATTAATGATTTTGTTCTTAAAATTAAGCAATGGTATGCTCAATTGTCCTTATTTAGAACAAAATTCAAAATTCAGGTTCAAATGTGTCACAATTGAAAAGTCAGGACTAAAGTGACACAAATTTCAAACTATAGGGACTATTAGTACCATTTGCCCTTTATTTAGAAATTGTCATTAAAAACAAAAGATATAATTACACTTATTTGGAATGTGGGATTAAAAATAAAAACTATTCCACTCAATTAAATTATTTGATTGTGATCAAAGTATCATTTTAATTTTTTTAATCTTACTTTTAATAAAAGTAAGATATTTTTAATTTATCTTTCTGAGAGTTCTCACAACATGGAGCTTGTATTTTTCCTAATAAAAGAGAGATGAAAGAGTCTACCCCTCATTCAAATCAAACTCGTGCAGAACTAAAACCATGATGAGATCGAAAATTTATGATATTTGTATAGTTGTATCTTCAAATATGCATTATCAATTTCAAATCAGAAATTTAGTTTCACGTATCACACCAACTCTTACACTGTGTTTGATTGGAGAATTTGGAAAGAGAATTAGAAAGGAAAAGGGAAAAAAAGTAAGTGAAATGTGAATAAAATATGCCTACATTTCACTTAATTTCACATATCTTTTTCCTTTCCATTTTCAAATCCCTTCCTAAATCCCCCAACTAAACACAACATTAATCCTTTCAAATAGATTCCAACAAATCCTTGGGGATGAATTGAGAACAATGAACATATGGAACCAAACTCAAAACCACCATTACAAATTACTTTTCAAACATAGCAAATAATTGTCCAATTCATACCAAATCAAGTTCTAAAAAGAGTTTACAAAAATAACATTAAAAGAAGTAAATTTCTTAATCAAAGCCTTTTGATTCTAGAGAAATTACCTCCTGCCAAAGCTTTTTGATTCTAGGGGAAGAAATCCTTTTTTCACCCCTAATATTATTTCGGGTAAATTACGAATACACTTCTTGAGGTTTGATTAAGGTATAAATTGATCTCTATGATTTAAAAAATTACAAATACTCTCTTGTTAGAATTTTTTATTTAACAGAATTAACTAAAAAAATGAAATTTATAATTGCTCTCCTGTACAATAATAAAATTACTTAAATTATTAATTGAAATATATTTTTAACATCATTAAAACTGTTAATTGACTTGATGATTTATTAATAAAATTGGCGATTTGTTATGAAATTAGAAATCTCAAAGAGTGGAATGTAATTTTCAGAACTATAAGGAGCAATTCGTATTTTAATCGAACTTTAAGGGGTGTATTTATAATTTACCTTATTATTTATCATAGTTCATTCATTAGCCCTGGAAAATGCAGGGGAAACATCAATAATGTCCTCATAAAAATTGTTGGGAAAAAGAACACCATCTCCATCATGTTGCTAAAATGGGAGAGAAGAGCGACATAATGTTCTTCTGCAATGTTCTGAATTCCCATGTTTCGTATTATCACTGGATTTCCTTAATCTGAAGCCTTTTTATTCTGAACTTCAATTAGACACAACAAATAGCATTATCACACACCACAAGAAACTAAACCTAAATTAGCAATGAAAATATTTTTGTGAGGGCTTTTAGCAATGAAAATATTTTTACAAAATATTATTTAATCAAAACAATAATTTTTATATTTTTACGAGACTTGTGATTTTCATACACAAAATGCAAGGACAATCGATAGTTCTTGGTTAGAATAGCAAAACAGTTTCTAACCTTCCCATTCATAACCTCCACTATTCATAAAAGCCACACTAGCATCCTCCCACCAAGGCAATAGGCAATGCATAAGACCCAGAGATGCACCAAGTAATAATAAAGGTAGCATTCTCTTTTATGCTCAAATAGACCAGAAACGCAAAATGTAAAAGTTCCTGTTGATTGTTGTATGGTGTGACATATTTACAATTGAAGGTGAGAAATCTAACGATATAGGATCTATTTTGTATCACCTGGTCTTACCATAAAACCAAGGAGTACAAAAATTCGAAAATTCTATTTTTAGGGATGAAACCTAAAGTAAATGGCTCAAAAAGATTGCTCTGGTCAATCACTAGGGGGTCTGGGAGCGGGAGGAAGTCAATCGGATGTAGTTCAAACCACCTAAATGCAGCCTTGAAGAAGTTTGGATGCATTGATTTGTTCCCTCTATGATCCTAGATGATTTGTTCCCTAGAGGATTTTGTTTGTAGTGAACCCAAAATATCAGCAAGTGAGTAGTTGTGAGTTCACCACTTTATTAATGATTTTTTTTTTTTTTTTTTTTTTTTTGGGGGGGGGGGGTTTGTTTTTGTTTGTAAATTAGTGGTTTGTTTTCTAAACAAGTGGTGAACTCACAACTATAAAATATCCCCCCTAAGTGCTCGACTAGAAAGTTGTGAAGAGCTAACTTAGTTTAGTTTAGTTTTTTTTTATTATTATTTAATTTAACCTAATTAACTTAGTTTTGTTTGAAAAGAATTTTTGGTATTTTTTTATTTGAATGTGATAATTGTAAATGAAATAATGAAATAATTATAATTTACATATGACATTTTATCTTATTGACGTATTTAGCCTATTTTATATTTCTGTGCTTATTTAAGCAAAAAAAAAAAAAATTATTGCCAAACGACAATTTTGTCATTTTATCAAAGATTGTGTAAAAAAAAATATTTAATAATTTATAATAATTTTTTGACTTTTTAATTGAGATATTTAGTTCCTAAACATACCCTTAATAACGTTACAAATTCTTAATAAAAAATAGGGATATTTATACATAAGTCTTAATTTATGAACTTATATTTTATTAAGTCCTAACTAATATTTTTGATACCTTCAAATCCCATTAAATTTTGAATAGTCAAAATTGTCCTTCAAACAATGATTGCTCATCATTTATGACTATTTATAAAGGAACATGATGATTTGACATTTGTTTTGATTTTCAAAATTTTCAAACATCAACTGTCAAATTAAAAAAGTTAACAAAAAAAAAAAATTATGTGCAAAAAAAATAAAACTAATATTTTTTTAAAAAAATTAAAAGAACTGAATTATTTTTTGTTCAAAATTGAAAATTTTGTATCTATAAAGAAGAAGGATGATGGAACATTGATGCATAAAAAATAAAAAATAAATAAAAAAACTAATAAGTCTCTAAATTTTAAAATTAGAAAAAAAAAATTAATAATGTTCTCAGTTTTATTGGATAGTTGAATCAAACCAATAAGTAAAAAGGTAAAAATGTTTAATCTCATACTCTGTTTTTTTATCAGTTAGTGAAATAATTATCTAGAATATTACTATACAAAATTGATAATATTCTTAGTTTTAAAAATTGAAAAACACTAATATTCTTAGTTTTACATAGGACATATTAGTTCAAAAAAAATTAAATAGAATCTGAACTATTATAAAATTTATAAATAAAACTTTTAAATAATTAAATCTCACAAATATTGATTATTTAAACTACAAAACATTTCAAATACTATATTAACACCCTAGCGGTACTTCCCACGGCACACATTTTTTAGAGTACTTCCATGAGTGAACTTATTATCTAATAAGACCTATGAGAAAAATTTATCATAAAAAAGTCACTAATTGTAAGTTTTAGTAATAATTTATAAAAATTATGATAAAAAAAACCACTAATTGTCAATTTTTAGCAACATATATAAAAAATTGTCACAAAAAAATTATTTTTAGCAACAATTATACCAAGATTTATTTTCAATAAGACTTGATGAGAATTAAATCTAACTATTAAGACCTATTAATAGTTTTTTTTTTTTTTTTTAAATTTGACACGCATCTCGTTTATTATAAGGTAGATAAGTGCAATTCTTAAAAGTCAACAATCACCAAATTTATTCAAGATAATTAATATTGTTCCCAATAACACTATACAAATAAAAAAAATGAAAAATAAAATGTTGTATATAGAATGATGGATGTGTCTTGTTGTGGACCACTTATTTAAAAATAAATAAACTTTTTGATAACTCAGGGTGTCCGGGCCAGCTTGTGCGCACCTAAAATAAAATAAAAAAATTATGTTAGTATATTATTTGTACATTATTACATGTCAAAAAAATATTTTAAAAAAATTTCTAAAATTTGAAATTTATGAATTAAATTCATTCTTATTGTGGCCCACACTCTAAATCTACATTAATATATTCAATTTTTGGAAAAAAATTCTGAATGTTTTTTTTTAATTTTTTTTTTTGACTACATAGCATTTGTTGTATTATTTTCCTCATAAACAAAGGCATTCATTTAAAAATAAATGATGATAAGATATGTAAGTTTTCAAAGTTCTCAATGTAGAAAAATCTTATATCGCATACTCTTTAAAATGTGTGTATCATATGCTCTGATTGTGAAAATTTGCGAATTTGGTTGCCAATTATGAGAATTTGTGGTGGTTAGGATTGGAGCAGCCTTTATAGTGCTTTTAGAACTTGGAAGGATGAATATTGAGAAAATTACACAACATGGTAACTTTTCAAAAAAAAAAATCAAGTCAATGAAAAATTTTATACATATTAATAATAAAATTTATAAATTTTTTCATAAATTTATATATATATATATATATATTCTGTACTGATGCCACTGACATGTAATAATCCCATTTACTGAAATTTTTTACCTCTTATGGGATTTCTCATGTGACACGCCAAGCTTTCACTTAATTATGATTTTCCATGCGACACATTTCATTTCCTAGTCTTTTCTTGTTCTTGGTTTTGAATATGCAGTACTACTCTGCACGATGTCGAATGATAACCAAGCCCACAAGAAGTCGAAAGCCGAAAGGAAACGCGATGATTGGATAATTTCGATTAACAATATGCTAGCTAAAGTGGAAAAGCCGTCACGGTTGAGTATATATAAAGTTCCGGACAAACTTTTAAAACTCAAGAAGGATGCCTATACACCTAGTATTGTGTCCATCGGACCTTTTCATCATAACAACAAAGCGATGCGAGCTTTTGAAAAGCACAAACAGCAATACATGCTACATCTTTTTAAGAGAACTTCTCAAGCTGCACTATCAACCCTCAAGGATTGTGCCACTGCCATACTAAAATTTGAAAATGCAGCTCGAAGATGCTATTCAGAAGAAATTTGCTTGGACGAGTACGGGTTAGCTGAAATATTGCTAGTTGATGGCTGCTTCTTACTCGAACTGTTTTTGAAATATTCAAATATTGAGAACCACGAGGAGAACACAGTTGGGGACCCCCTTACCAATGATGCTCAGACTATTGCAACTCTTCGACATGATTTGGCATTACTTGAGAACCAGATTCCATTTTTTGTTCTGAAGATTTTGTTCGACGAAATAAAATACTATGTGCCAGAACTATTACAATCCTCATCTACTGAGCCTAATGTGACCACTTTAGCATTACTCTTTTTCAAATTGGCATTGGGTTTGAGCAACGAAGCAATTCAAAGTAAATCCTCGAAACTCTCTGGTACGCATTTACTTGATATTTTGCATAATTTTTACCTCCCCAAATGTGAAACGTTGGACATTTCTGAGCTCCGCATATCTCACAAAATCCCTCAATCTCGAGACTTGCAAAGAAGTGGATTAAGAGATTGTGCCACAAGACTTTCGAAGGCAGGAATTCGTTTTGCAGCCAACACAGCTGATGCAAACGAAAATTTATTAGACATAAATTTTTCTGCCACTGGTCTTGTTACAATGCCACCATTACACATACAAGAAGCTATAACAGAAACAATCTTCCGAAATTTGATTGCTTTTGAGCAATGTGGCGGAACTGGCAGCACCTCACAGCACATTGCATCGTATGTCTTTCTTATGAGAAGTCTCCTCCATTCCTCCGATGATGTTGGAATTCTTCATAAAGAAGGGATCATAAAAAATGATTTTAGTGATGGTGGTGGTGGTAGTGAAGGTGTTACAAGTTTGTTTGAATCTTTATGCAACGGAGTTGTTTTAAACGACTTCTATTTTTCCAAGTTGTGTGAGGATGTTAATGGCTACAACTACGACCGCATGTCTCGGTGGCACTGGCGCGGACTTTATTTAAATTTAGATGACAGCTGGCGCACAACGAAGCACAAGTGGCATGAATATATGTTAGAGTTGTTTAGTGTTTATTTGAAAAATCCATGGACTACACTGAAAGTCATTGCTGCAGTCCTGCTTCTCATCTTCACCGCCTTGCAGACCTATTACACTATCCTTTCTTACTTTAAGTAAGTCAGCTACTTTAATCATTATAGAAAAATGTTTTAGAATTTTAATTCTTGAGCTCTAAGGAGCTTTAAACAAGTAGGTCTCACTTATGATGTGATGTGTGTGTCCTTGTACTGTATTGTATTGTTTTGTTTTTTTTTTTTTTGGGGGGGGGGGTAACACATCATTACAGCTCTCTATCATTGATTTTCATTATATTTAACAAGTGCAAGTGATTCACAATAATAAGGTGGTAATAAAATGTGATTTAAAAATAAAAAAATACGATCATCTTCATATTATTGTTTTGATTGTCAATAGATTTGGCAAACTGCAATTTAATTTCTTTAAAATATGCTTTCAATTGTTCTAAGAAATAATGTGGTTTGTAATTCTTTTCACTTTGTAGTTTTATTTCTTTTGAGATTTGTGCATACTTGGTGTTTATAAGATGTGTTGAAAGTTATCAATAATTTGATACGAATCATGAATATTCTTCTTTATACATAATGCATGTTTATAGTGTGTGTGTGAAGGAATAAATTTGGGATGAGGTTTTTGGTTGAAAACAAATAACAACAAACAAATAAAAAGTAATAATAATGTTTCTTTTTTTATGATTGGGTGTCAAAGTCAATTGACAGTACTTAATGGGAGTTGAATCTGAGACATAGAAAAAGCACACCTCCAACTCTCAGGCTGCATCTACTAAACCAATCCTTCGGGATTAAAAGTAGCTTCAGCAGCAGCAGCAGCAGCAGCAGCAGCAGCAACAACAACAACAACAACAACAACAACAACAATAATAATAACAATAATAAGTTTTGATTTTATAATTTTAAAATTAAAAGCCAATCCCTTGGGGTTAAAATTAACAACAACAACAGCAGCAGCAACAGCAACAGCAACAACAACAATAATAATAACAATAATAAGTTTTGATTTTAAAATTAAAAGCCAATCCCTTGGGGTTAAAATTAATATTTTATTATTATTATTATTTTTTTTTTCTTTGGGGATCAGCCAAAGGAAATATGATTGATGATGAGAAGGGAAGATATATACATCAATAAAAAAAGTTGTATGCACATGCATCATTGCGAAGCAAAATAATTCCAATTAGGTTGGCACCATTAAGTATGCCCAGTAATAATGCATAATGATAAGTTTTGATTTTATAATTTTAAAATTAAAAGACACATGATGACTTGTATTTTTACAAATATTACCACCATATCATGCTTGTCATAAAATCTACATAAAATTTTGTAATATATTACTTTTCAAAAAAAATTAAAAAATTAATTTTATTAGTTTAGTGCAGAGGAGGCATTCATGTGAGGTTTTAATAGGCTTTAATATTTATTTTTCTCAATTTTCTATCAATATTTTATATCAACATATATATGGATATTCGTGAATAATTTCTTTATTATTATTATTAGTTTATTTTTTATTAGCAAAGAAAGAGAAACTTTATTGATGAACAATCAAAGTATAAAATATTGAGCAAAATATCAATAAAGAAGGTAAGTATAAGAGTATTACCTCAAAACAAATCCATCCTAATTAGATTGACACATAAATGCATGACCCATCATATGCTAGAATTATACCAAGAGTTGATACGGAACCAACGCAAGCAAAATAGAAAAAATAAAATAAAGTACAACCCAAACAACAATCCAAAATCCAAAACCATGGCCAAAAATAAACGACTTCCTAAAAGAACACCAGCAACAGATCAGCTCATACAAGCACAGACAAGATGCAGAGTAACATAGGAAACATAGCAAAAGCCCCAACCCCATGCCTATACTGTTGCAGATTGAAGATCAAATCATTGACTGAGATTGCCTCCTTTGCTGATGCAGCTTTCACCCATAGTGCTCTCCTAACTTTAATGAGCTCACATAAATCATCCATCTTTAGTCGAACTCCATTGAAAGCACAATCATTACTATGTTTCCATAATGACACAACACAGCAAAGGGGATGACTTTCCAAATCCTTTTCTCCAGATTTTTTAAATCTGAAACCCATCCACCATTGAAGTAAGCCATCAACAGATCCTGGTATAACCAAACCACTGAGACCCCCACTATTTTAGTATAAGAGACCAAACCCTCCAGCTCAGAGGAAAAAAAAGTAACACATGATTAGCAAATTCAATTTCATCTTAGCAAAAGTAGCAAGATATGCTGGCAATGGCATTAAGAACTCCAATTCTTTGTAAAAACAATGATGTTTTGATCCTATCCCTCCAAGCTGTTGGTGCCATGGTTCTAAATCGCGGTATCGGGTAACGTAACGGTATCGGTCGCGGAGTATCGGTATCGGTAGTATCGACCGGTACGTATCGGGTATCGGGCGTCGCGGCTGTGAAATTTCAAAAATCATTAGCAATCCATCTAAAACTCAATTTTATGCATTTTTTGACTCTTTTAACCTTAATTTATCACATTTTAATCAAAATTTTGATATGTAGAGGCACTTTCTTGACTCATTTTCAACTAAATGATATGTATTTATTTTAGTCTCAACCTTTTATTTGGCATATATGTTAAACTTTTAATATAAAATTGATGTGGAAATATTTTTTTACTTATTTTCAACAATGAAATACTTCCACATGCACAACAAATTAATAAGAGAAAGAGGGACATGAAAATAAATCATTCGTTTCAGTCATAATCGCATACAAACAATCTACTACAAATCAACAACTCTAAAACTTAGTAATAAAAAGAATTATGTGGTGGTACAGAAGAATCTCCATATCTCACATCACTTTGATCATCACTATGACTTGGTTGGCCTATTTCTCCATATTGATATTCGTGGTAGTAGTTATTGAAAGTGCATTGATCATAAGTAGTGTTGTTGCTGCCACTGCTACTTGATTGTTGTTGTGTCATTGCAAGCCCCCCTGTACCATAATTGAAACCCTCTATATATGGATATTGATGAGGTTGTTGAGAGTAGTTCCAATTTTCCATATACGGTGGTTGATAGATGTGTGGTGGTGGTTGACTTGGAGGAGGGTAATAAGGATATGGTACTTGGCATATTGGTCGCCAATGTTGAGTTCCCCTTCCATCTTCTTGTCTAACTCCGAGATGTCCAAATTGATTTCTAAGGTCATGATGACCATAAATATCATCAATATGTCGTGAACGCCCAATTGATGCTTCTACATCAGGAGTAGAAATAGAATGTCGTCGTTGCTGTGTAGAATCCCTGTTCCAATCATGATCAATATGATGAGTACTGCGTCTACAACCATGTGCAGAACCTGCAGACTCCCATTGTCCACCACTACCACCACCTGTTGGAGGACGACTGCCATCACTATCATCTCCACTACCACTAGGTGGACTCAAACCGCGACCCTCACTAGAGCCACTTCCAGTAGACCTTGCTCTTTGATGGTGTTGAGGTACTTGGCTACTAGTTGCATGATCTCCCTCATCATCATCATCATCAACAATCAACCAACCTGAGTTATCTTCATCATCCAAGACTGCATGTTCTCTCTCTTGAAGCCATGGAGTTAATAGATCATCTTCTTCAAATATGTAGTCAAGATTGATGGGGTTAAAAGATTCCTCTCTATCATCTTGGCTTTTTCGTGTTGCATGTCTGATCTTTAGCCTCATATTGTAATATACATAAACAAGTTTATTTAATTTTTTATACTTCAACCGATTCCTTGTCTTTGTATGTATCAGGCTAAATGTACTCCAATTGCGCTCACAATTAGAAGAAGACGTGGTTTGGCTCAATACTCTCACAGCCACTTTTTGGAGTGCCGGAGCCGATGTACCATAATGGATCCACCATTCAGCTATATACAAATCAATCAAATATTAGTGATTATGTTATAATTTGATATAGAATTGTTGACAATGTAACAATAATATATAATTAAAATAGTTAATAGTTCATTGAGTATATAATAATTACCAGGATTTGTTGCTTTCACTGCTCTTTGTGCTAACACAGTACCAAAAGAATCTTCTTTATTACAAAATAAAGAGATCTGCAATGAACAAAAGGCAATAAGTAGTTTTACAAACACAATTCACAAGTCAAATAATAAGTTATCAATTTAACTAATATTAAATAATGACTAACTTGGTTTATCGCCTGTATTTGCTCGTTTAAATCTGGTAGAAGTCTCGAAATCACATTTCTAACTCCACTCATCACTTCTCGATGATTAGAAAGGTGCTCCCCATACTGGAATATGGGATTTAAAAAATAACCTACGTTCAAATATAAAATAATAAAAAAAGTGAGACAAGGAACACAATTTATAATTTAAATAAATTAAAAATTACTTACCAGCAGCATGCAAGTCCGTGTGTAGTTGGAAAGCCCATCGATTATCAATAATCTTCCAATAATCTGCATAATAGCGACAATTTTGTTTGATGGCCAACTTTGCTCTATCCATGGCTTCATATATAAAACCCATTGTGGGCTTTTCATCCCCATCTACAAGTCTAAGCACCTTTAGAAGTGGTTCTTGAACTTTTAATACATCTGCCGCCTTGGTCCAAAAATCTTTACTTTGTATAATTTTTTTCGCTTCTTTTGCATCATCCTTTTTGGACCATTTGCTGTGCTTCCACTCTTGAGAATGAAACATATCCTGTAAAGCAGTCTTATGTTTAACAATGCTTTCCAAAGTAATGAAATTGGTGGCAAAGCGTGTGATGACAGGACGTAACAACTCTCTATCTCCTGTGAATCTCTTCATGAAATCAACGACCCAATTGGAGTTGTAAATAAATCGTGTGATTACTTTTGCACAATCCAACACCTTTGCTACACTTTTTTTCTTCCCAATATCCTCTAACATAAGATCAATACAATGAGCTGCACATCCTGTCCAATACAGATTCTCCCTTTTTTGCATGAGTTTGTAACCAGCAGCCTTTATCGCAGCTTCGTTATCAGTTACAATTTGCACAACATATTCTTCTCCAATTTCATCCACTACCTTGTCCATGAGGCCCAAGTAATAATCAGCTGTCCTACTAGGTACATCAGTTACATCCACAGACTTTTGAAAAATTGTTCCACGATTGCTATACACAAGAAAATTAACAATGTGCTTTCTTGTGGGCCCAGACCATCCATCACACATAATTGTAACACCTCTCTCAGCCCAACTAGATTTATGAGATTTTATCCAATTTTGTAAAGCTTCATACTCCATTGGTAAATACACTTCAGTTACCTGTTTAATAATAAATAACAAACAAAAACTATTAATAAGCATCTTAATAATTTATTTATTTTTAAACATAGATAGAGTTTTTTCAAACTTTAAGTTAGAGGCTTACTTCATAAGAAGTAGGTAGCTTTGTTCCTTTTCCAACCTCTCTTGCAGTATCCAACATTGGTTCTAGCCATTTAGAATTAACAACATTAGTAGGCACTGGAGTGAACAATACAAACTGGCTAACTGCTCTTCCTAATTTTTTCTTTGCTTCTTTCAAGAATCTAGAGGAGAGTTTGGATTGTTTGTTGCCTTTGGTCCTATGAAGATCCACATCTATGTCTAATAATTGAACTTCTGGAGAGGATGTATCAATCCATTTCCTACCTGTACTAACCTCACGAACACTATGACTTCGCCGAGCAAAACCAGGAGGTGGTGCAACCTCAATATCACTAGCCCTATTTTGTCGGGCCATAACTATTTCTAAGTCCTCCTCATCATTTTCATCATCATCACACTGACTGGCTCTAATTTGTTCTGTCAATTCCTCATTCATCTTCCTTTTGTCAAGCTTTTTGCCCTTATAATTATTCAAATGATCCATCATTAGTGTTCGAACTTCACCACTGACATTAGCACAAGGTGCGACTTGACCTTTCATATGGGCCAAATGTTGCTTCAACCGTGTTATACCACCATTTAGCTCTTTTCCACAAAATTTACACCTAATTTTATGCCTATTATTTTCTAGTGGAATTCCAAATTTCCAACCAATATCATCACTTGGAAGTTTTCCGCTAGAACCACCTTCGTGCGCCATTATAACTTTCAATTATCTACAATAATAGTTTTCAATTAACAAATATTGTAATTCGAATTTAGTTAGTAATAATAATGCATTTCAAATAAAAATAAAAAATCTAAAATATTAAACATCTTTACTTAACAATTAAACCTCTTTAAAAAAATCTGACAGATTAAACCTCTATAAAAATAATCTGATAAAAAAATAATCTGAAATAAAAAGATTTAACAGATTAAAAAATCTAAAATAATAAAAAAAATCTGAAATAAAAAATCTGACAGATTAAATCTCTTTAAATAATATATATAAAAAATATATATATTGAACATATGTGCATTTAAAATATATATAAAAAAATATTCTTATATATAAAAAATTATATTATATGCTGATAATATATATATATATATATATATATTATGGGATAACAAACCAGCTCCTGAGTTGTAAAATTATGAGTTCTATTCACCTTCTGAACTTATGTGCATTTACAATTATGTAAAAAATTGCTCCTGAGTTCTATTCAACCTCAATAATAATAATAATAAATTATGTGCATTTAAAAAAATAACCACAGAAAAAAAAAAAAAAAAACAAATTATAGACAAACCCCACCTCCGTGCGCCATTATAACTTTCAATTATCTACAATAACAGTTTTCAATTAACAAATATTGTAATTCGAATTTAGTTAGTAATAATAATGCATTTAAAATAAAAATAAAAAATCTAAAATATTAAACATATTTACTTAACAATTAAACATCTTTAAAAAAATTTGACAGATTAAACCTTTATAAAAATAATCTGATAAAAAAATAATCTAAATAAAAAAATTTGACAAATTAAAAAATCTAAAATATAACAATGCTCAAACGCATACACCAACCCTTCAAGATCATTCCACGTGTTTTTAAACAAGCCCATGTGTATGTTTAAAAGAAAAAAAAAAAAAAAATTATAAACAAATCGAACCAAACACACCGAACCAAACACAACTTAAAAAGTAAATCTATGACTACTTGAGTCAAAATACAAAAAACAGAGCATCATATATGGTGTGAGAAAGAACAAACAGAGCATGATGGGTGAGAAGAGGAGAACAAACCTTGATCGAAGAAGCTTGAAATCGGTGATGGATTTTGGGTTCGATTCGATGCTTCTCCCTGCAGGCTGCAACACTTTACAAGATCGATGCTCTTGGGAGATGGATTTGGGTTTGATTGAGAAGTTGGGTTGGGTTTGTTTGGTCCGATTGAGTTTTTCTTCAGAGGTTTGTATGAGTCTTTGTATGTATTATTGTCCATGAGTCTGTGTATGTATTCCGTGAGTCCGTGAGTCTGAGTTTTTCTTCACAGGTTTGTCCTTTTGCTTTATTTTTGCAGCTACTTTGGTCCATTTTTTTGGCTTTTGCAGATGCTTTTGCTTTATTTTTTCTTTGCCTCCAAGTGCTTTGCTTGCTTTTCTCAATTGTTTTTGCAGGTCTGAAGTGTACCGTGCTTTGCTCTTTGCTCAGTAGCTACACTCATACATACACAGACACCATGCTTTGCTTGTTTTTCATCCGTATCGGCATGTATCGGAAAGAAATCGCTTGCGTATCGGATTCAGCCCGATACGGATCGGGAATCGGCCGCTACGGCTGTGAAATTCAATCTCGCCGGTATACCGGTGAGTATCCGACTCGGCCCTCCCATTTTCCGACACGAACCGGCCGGTACGGCACGTACCGGCCGATATTTAGAACCTTGGTTGGTGCAAATTTGGTAAATGTGATGGAAGAAGATAAAAAAATAATAATAATTAGGATTGTTTAAAGGTACGTTACAACGTTACTTTCTTTAAGACGATATTCACCCTCACTAATTCTGTCAAATATGGTGTTCATCGAGTTATCCATGAATCAACCTCCAAGATACAATGAAGCACAATCTAAAGACTGAAATCTGACTGCATTATGCACGAATGAAATCAGATCCTGAATATCTTTGAATTTTTTTAATCCACCAAATAGAAGAGAAAAATAACAATATCAATTCTTAGAGAGAAAATCCATCAAATTCATATCCCCAATTGCCAATCCATTCTACCTTTATATAGGCAAGGGTTTGTGTCATTTGGACCAAGGGTTGTGTGCTTTAGATTCAAAAGTGACATCTTTTTGTTTAAAATCAATGATCACAGCCGTCGGTTCAAACTCAAAAGTCATTGAATGCTTATTAGGATACTTATTTTTTAAGGTTTCACTTTCTATTCTCTTTTACTAACCATGAAATATATTTTAAGATCACTGGCAATAACTTATATGGCCAAGCTACATTTATATTGCCAGAGATAATATGTAAAGATATTAATAGAAGAGGATTTTGATCATTTATTTTCCTTCTCATACATCACCATTGTATTAATTTGATGGGTATCATTAGTGATTTTGGTTTTCAATGAAATGTTACAACTCATATAATAAATAAAATTTAGTAAAAAAAAAATGTGATTATTATTATTATTCTTTTGTTTTAAACTAAAAAATAAAAAAATCAATCTTTTATTTATTTGTAAACAACCACGGTGCAGCCATATGGTGAACCTCTTATGGTATGGGGTTTACTACAAATGCTGCAAAAACCTCATACAAAGTCATACATACAATTACAACAATCTGTCCACCATCTTTATTTTTTATTCAATTGTTGGAAAAGCTCCTTGTTGAGGCGAAGAAGAAGATCTCCATAATCACCTATTCAATAATTCGACAGCCAATTGATTCTTGGGCAGGAAATGCAGGCATCAAAGCCATGATTGAGGGCCTTACTATGTTCTTCTGCCTCACTGGGATTGAATTTTAGGCATTGAAATCAAGCAATTTATCATTATAAATATCCCACCATTTTGCGACCAACATTTTGACATCCTCTCTATCCATGTTAGCTTTTTTCCCGGTATACATCCATGGCTTTGACCCCTTAAATTTTTGGAAATTAAAGATAAAAAAAGTTAACAAAATGGATTTAGTGCACCAAACTATGGTTCTGATTCAAATTAGCAAGACAAAAAACAACTTTGTGGAAGAAGCTCAAGAAGATTAACGTATTTGCTAGATTAGTTTGAAATACTTACAACTGCACAATAGTGCACTACTTCAACTTTTTTGAGCTCAACAATCTCCGGATGGTACCATAAAATTGGAAGAACCAGGTTGTATACCACAGGAATGGGTTTGAACATGTGTTTAAAGAAGATGTTCAAGAAATCCTGTAATTTACACCCAAAATACAAAAAAATTATACAAAAGATGGATGTAATATTAGGAAACATGTAAACTATTTGATAGGATGCGATGAAAAAATTTGTAACTTTAGGTATGCACTTTGATCTTTATTGTCTTTCTACAGTTGTATATGTTAGGATCAAAGACACCCAAAAACTTATCTCACACACACAGAGAACACAATCTTTACATGGTCCGGCCCAATGCCTACGTCCACGAAGTAGAAAAGAGAATTTCACTAAACTTGAGCAAAATACAAAAACAGAGGAGGTCTCTCTCTCAATTTTTTGATACAATACATCATCTCCCTCCCGTCTCTATTTATACACAAAGATGAGAGAGAGAGGAGACAAACCCACACAACTTACTACCCTCTTAATAGTTAGTGGTGAGAATCAACAAACAGCAACAACATGAAGAGAAGGGAGAGTTTTGTAGATACCCTACTCAAACTTTCACTTGAGGTGGAGGTCCTTGTACACCATCTTCTTTGACCCTCTGCTTGCATGCATGGGGTTGGAGCAACAATTCTCCCCCTCCATACCCACATGCATGACTGACTTCTCACTTGAAGTCCATCCCTATAATGTTTCTGCAGATTTTGAGTTTGTCTCTCGAGACCATCTTTGTAAGCATGTCAGCTGGATTCTTATCTATATGGATCTTGATCAGTTCCAATAACTGCTTGTCCATCACTTCGCGTATCCAATGATACTGAACATCAATGTGCTTCGTGCGAGAATAGTACATTGAATTCTTGCTCAGGTCTATGGCACTCTGGCTATCACAATGTACCGTGAACTTTTCTTGCTTTGGTCCCAACTCTTGGAGAAATTGCTTTAACCACAACATCTTTTTCCCATTCCGTTGCGGCAATATATTCTGCCTCGGTTGTGGATAAAGCAGCACACTTCTGCAACTTGGACTGCCAAGACACGGCTCCCCTGCAAAAGTGAATAGAAATCCTGATGTAGATCTTCTACCATCAAGATCTCCCACCATATCTGAATCCGTATAGCCTTCCAAGACTGGTTTAACATCTCTAAAGCACAAACACATTTTTGTCGTACCCTTGAGGTACCTCAGAATCCACTTGACTGCTTCCCAATCACTCTCAAGTGAGAGTAAGAAATCTCCCTTCCAAATCATATTTCTTCTGGAATCTGAAAATTTAGTGGAACTGATGGCGATCTGTTGATCAAATAACAAGCAACACGAACAGTTTCTCCCCAAAATGGCTTTGGCAGCTTTGTCATTTTGAGCATACATCTGACCTTCTCCACAATGGTCTGGTTCATTCTTTCGGCTACACCATTGTGTTGTGGGGTTTCAGGAACAATCTTCTCATGCCGGATGCCGCGAGTCGCACAGCAGGCTTCAAACTCCTTTGACGTATACTCGCCTCCATTGTCTGTTCGAAGACACTTTAGCTTCTTTCCCGTCTCCTTTTCCACCATAGCATGGAATGTCTAAAAATGCTGGAATACCTCAGCTTTGGTATTTAGGACATAAACCCATACCTTCTGTGATGCATCATCAATAAACGTCAGGAAGTATTTTCTGCCACTCAAAGATTCCACTTCTATGGAACCGCATACATTAGAGTATACTCTGCTCAACAACTCTGATTGTCTTCTGGATGATGAGTGGAAAGCAACTCTATGATGCTTCCCAAATAAGCAGTTGTCACAAGGATTCAATTTCACATCTTTAGCAAAGGGAATAAGCGACTTCTTTGCCAGAATTTACAACCCTTTTTCACTCATGTGACCCAGCCTTTTGTGCCACAAATTTGGTGACGCCTCATCTTTTGCTGCGTTGAGGCTATCTGAATTCACCTCCACATGAGTTTTGTACAGTGTGCCAATTGCCTATCCTTTGGCTACCACCAAAGATCTTTTCTTCAACTTCCATATGCCTTTGCCTAAGTAGTTCTCATAGCCTTGTTGATCTAAGGTTATCCTTGAAATAAGATTCAGGAGTAAATCGAGAACATGCCTAACCTCTTTCAACACCATCGTGCACCCAACTTTGGTTTGGATGCGTACATCACCAATCCCCACAATCTTCGAAAAAATTGGAGTTACTCATCTTCACTGTACCAAAATCTCTAGCTTGGTACGTACTGAAAAACTCCTTTCGAGATGTAGCGTGGTAGGAAGCTACTGTATCTACCACTCACTCGATGTCGTTGTCTGATATATGGAGGCATTCTTCTTCTTCAACAAAGAACAATGCAATATCCTCTAAGACAGTAACTGCAATGTTCCCATCTTCGGTCTTTGGCTATCTATTGCCTTATTTTTGTTCTCCTTTCAAGGCATAACAATATTTCTTTATGTGACCCTCCTTGCCACAGTGGTAACACTTGAACTTTGGCCGACTCGTACCTTCTCTGGATTTTTCTCTATCTTGAGATCTTCCTTTGCTGCGTCCTCTACTTTTGCTTCTTCCTCTATTTCTACCCCTGCCTCCACCTCTGTTTCTGTTTTCTGTGACGAGGGCATGGGATTGATCTCCACCCATATCTTTCTTTCTACCTCTTCATTGAATAGAGCATCAGTGACCATGTTCATGGTCAGTCTTCCTTCTGGTGCAGAGTTACTGAAGGATACCACCAACATCTCCCAACTGTCTGGTAAAGAGCTAAGCAGCAATAGGGCCTGCATCTCATTATCCAACCCCATTTTGACAGTTGCCAATTGGTTCACCAGATTTTGAAACTCACTAGTGTGTTCAGCAACAGAGATACCACCTTTCAACTTCAAATTTACAAGTCTTCTCATCAGGAGGGCTTTGTTCAGAGCAGTCTTTGACTGGCACATGCCTTCTAACTTCATCCAGAGAGCATAGGCATCAGTCTCCTGGGCGACATAGTGGAAGACACTGTGATCGATCCATTGTCTAATCTGGCCAATGGTCTTTCGGTTCTTCCACTTCTAATCTTCGTCAGTTTCTGTTATAGGTTCAACTCCATTAAGCTCAATGGGGTCAAACAAATCTTGGTAGTACAAGATATCTTCCATTCTGGGCTTCCAAATTGCATAGTTGGAAGCATTCAACTTTATCATAGATCCCAAAGTTGACGTTGATTCCTCCATCATACAGAAAGTGATCTCTGTCTGAAAAACAGGCTTCGCTGTGGAGTCCGGACTGGCCAAATTAGTCGGAAAAACACTTCGGATTGCCAAAATAAAAACTGTAAATTTTTGAAAGCTAATTTGCAAAATCTTCCCGTACGGATGTATTTGGAATATTCCAAATAGTTGAAAAGCACTATTGGATCGTCAAAAACGAACTTAGAATGGCTCAGATCAAGCCAAAAAGAGGTTGGACGGTTTAGATCGGCAGAATCTGGTGCGCCTGAGAAGCACCGGATAATTCCTCCGGATCGGCTGACGTCAGCATATCGTCAGCGGCTCAGCTTGGTCAACTCGGCTCAATCAACGGCTCTGTCTTGGACGGCTCAGCTCAAGTGGATTTAGAAAATAATAATTTTTGTCGTCAAGGTGTTTTGAACTCCTGACTTCCAGTAGCAAACCTTGGGTTTTAGCCACTATGCCAACACATCACTTGTGTTTTGTAGCTTCACCAATATCTATTTATTACATAAAACAAAAGGGTCGTCTTCTTCCTTAGGTTCGTGCGTGAGGCACATGCGGCCAGTCACTTGCGCGTGAGAACGGCGTCAAGTGCGTGTGTGGCGTGTGCAGTCTTGTCCGACCTCCATTTTTTACGCGATTTTCACCTCTGTGCTCGTATTGTGGAGACCTTCAAGCTGGTGTAATCAAAAGTGGATTTCGACCACTCTGATTTCTGGGCAATTTTTTAAAAACACACTCTGTTTTTCTGAAAACGCACAAAACCGGCTCTAATACCACTTTGTTAAGATCAAACACACCCAGAAAATTATCTCACACACACAGAGAATATAATCTTTACGTGGTTCAGCCCAATGCCTACGTCCACGGAGTAGAAAAGAGAATTTCACTAAACTTGAGCAAAATACAAAAACAAAGGAGGAGATAAAACTGTCACTCAACTCACAGCTCTCTCTCTCAATTTTCTGATACAATACATCATCTCCCTCCTGTCTCTATTTATACACAAAGATGAGAGAGAGAGAGAGAGAGGAGACAAACCCACACAATTTTCTACCCTCTTAATAGTTAATGGTGAGAATCAACAAATGGCAACAACGTAAAGAGAAGGGAGAGTTTTGTAGATGCCCAACTCAAACTTTCACTTGAGGTGGAGGTCCTTGTACACCATCTTCTTTGACCCTCTGCTTGCATGCATGGGGTTGGAGCAACAGTATATATAATGACGGAGATGATTTCAATAAACCTCAGTACCACAGGGGACTGGCAATCCCCCATATATCAAAATAGGAATCAACTACTTGTGCATCCAACTAAAAAGGTGCTATTGGGTTTTAATTAAAAATCATATATTTTGTACGACTCGATAAAAGATCATTAATGCATAAAATCAAGTTGATTGAAGTTCAGTAACCATGTGGTCAGTATAATTTCGATAATAAACTGTTTAGATTTTTAATACTAATGTGATATGATCATGTGACTACTGAAAGTTAAACAATTAAGGTGGACTAGAAACGGGCCCACCAAATACGATAGTGCCTCTAGTTGAATGCCCAATTGGAGAGACTCCTATATATTTGTATAATTCATAATTTAAATTATCAGTTGATACGTATTAAAATTTTAAACATTAATACTAATATTCACTGATATGTATTGTTTGTATAGTACATGCTGCTACAAATCTCAATACAATTATTTAAATCATGCTATAACTCACCTGATCTGGAAAGATTCCTGGTGGGGTGATCTGTAGAGTATTGAGCATGTTTTGGTAAGTCTCACGGCTAGGTTCGAACAAAAAAAACCCAGAATTAAAGTACAAAGGAGGGGGTGAACCCATCTCAGTTGGCCATCTGACCTTATTCGGGCATAGTTGGCAGTACTTAATGGAGTATTGAGGTGAGTGGCTCCATGTATTCTCACAGAAACAGTCAGGGACGGCATAGAAGTAGCCATCGGGCAAGTCAAAGAGATGGTCGATGTTGTCAACAACTAGGATGTCTGCATCCAAA
The DNA here is from genome assembly GCA_030407325.1 of Camellia japonica. Taxonomy (NCBI): domain Eukaryota; kingdom Viridiplantae; phylum Streptophyta; class Magnoliopsida; order Ericales; family Theaceae; genus Camellia; species Camellia japonica. The sequence continues at coordinate 47,106,171 of JAPPVO010000017.1, forward strand.
TAGATCATCTTGTTGTACTTCTCCAACTGGACATTTAAGAACACCTATTAATTACTATGTTTCAAACAAAACTCCACTCCCTGGTTATTAACATAAGCAATAAGGCATATATTTTTGTGCTATGTAATTGGCTCTCTAATGACCATTATGAGAAACATGGATTGGAACATAGATTTGATATTATTATGTAGATTAATTTTATTGGAGAGAACTAATTTATTGTGGGTTTTTTTAGTTACAAAAATAGCATGGCATTGGCAGACCACCACCTTCCGCTTCTTGTTCTCCTCTTCCTCCCCTTTCTCCCTTCTCTGATTAAATGAAATCACATTTAGAATTTAGGACAAAATTATATGGAATCAACTCAATGACAACTTACTATTGGATATAAGCAATATTGGTAAATTTACTATTTTACCCTAGGAAAATGGCATGTGTTAATGAGGGTTGATTTGAAAGTGATTTTTTTAGTACGTTTTTGATTTTTTGTTATAAAAAATATAAAATAAAAAAAAACACAAAACACAAACACAAACACAAACACAAACACAACACAAAACACAAAACACAAAACGAAACAAAAAAAAACTAGTGATTGGGAAAGTGGCTTTTTACAGAAACATGCAAAAAATAGTGAAAATAAAAAGAAATTCCTCGATTTTTTTGGTTTATTTTTGGGAGCCACTATTCTTACTCCATTTTGTTCCAAATACACTCTCTTATTTGTCTTTACTCTACATAGTTGCAATAATACCTTTAGAATTTTAATTTTATCACGGATTGTATTTTGTGTGGAAGGGCATTCATGTAACTATGTGTAATAAGGACAAAGAAGAGAATATATTTAGAGTAAAGTGGAGTGGGAATAATGGCTCTCTTGTTTTTTATTTTTTTTAATGACTTTTTGACTATATTAGTCAATTGTCAAACGTACCTCACAAATGATATTTTTGTCCAAAATCCTAATTGTGGTTTTCAATTAACCAAATTAAGATATAATTCAAAATTTAAGATCAAAACCAAGAAAATTAAAATTGTAATAGCCACAATAACACAATGAACTAAGTATATGAACGACTGGTATAATTTTTCCAATATGAGAGAGAGAGAGAGAGAGAGAGAGAGAGAGAGAGAGAGAGAGAGTATAATAAATGAAAAACTAAAAACTGAGCCCAAGCACAAGCAATAAGAAGATTGTGAAAGGCACAAGCATGAATGGCCAAATCTAGCTAGGAGTACAAGGCTTGGTGGAGTATAGTACTTACAGTCCACACACACAGCTTGGAGTACAAGGCTTCACTATGGATCCTTTCACTCGGAATCTGACTCTCCGGTGGGCAGATCGGCTCAATGATCTCATGAACGACACAACCTTGACACCTCAAGGCCTTACGGTGGTCCTCCGGCACGTCCGGCATAACTGCAACCACCAGTGGGTATGCACTCTTCACCTTTCTCAAACACTTAGCCAATGCAACCACACCTTTCACATAATCACCATTACCTACTAAAAATGTCACGTATGCCCTTTTTGAGTACCCTCCATTCAGTGTTGGAACAACATTACTAGTCCCCTTCACAACATTTACAAACGAGTATAGTTCCATTTTAGACTATGGAAAAGAGGCTAAGAATGAGGATTGCTTTTGTTTCATAATTGGCACCAGCCTGCTTCATAATTAGGCACCAAAACGAGGTGAAAATTATAATTTGTCTAAAAAATAAATCTTTTGACACTAAACTATTTCTAAAAGTACATTCCTTAATGACATTTTAAAATTTTATCATTAGAAGTTTTTTTGTTTTTTGTTTGGAAAATGCTATGTACCCCAAATAATTTACCAAATTTTCTATCAAACCTCTCACATGGGTGTGGGACTCACACAAACCCATATGTGTGTGGGTCTCACACCCATGTGAGAGGTTAAGTAGAAAATTTGGTAAATCATTTGGGGTCTCTAGCATAACTCTTTTTGTTTTTTGTGTGTTTTTTTTTTTTTAATTTTGGGATTGGCGTTTTTGTGATGACTCCATGACAATTGAAATTGATTTCCTAATATTTTTTTACAACAAAAGTTTCACTTGTATAAAACAAAAAGAGTAATGCTATACTAATAAAAACATATAGCATTGTCAACAAAAAAAAACTCATACATAATGCTATAATGATGTTGCTCATTGTAAACCTTTCATTTCAAAACAAAATAACAAAATACTCACTACAAGAAAGAACTGATTCGGCGACTAATTTTGCCGACCAAACTAAATTTAGTCGCCAAAGGTATACACATTAGCTACTAAACATTTTTTGGTCGCCAATGGTAGACACATTAGCTACCAAACAATATTTGATCGCCAAATGTTCACGTATTAGCTACTAAACTGTTTTGGTTGGTAAAAGTCCACTATTTCGCTACTAATATGTAGTCGGAATTGTCTTTACTTTTGGCGACTAATTACATGTTAGTCGTTAAAAATATAATTTTGGGCGACTAAATATGATGTTGGTCGCTAATTGCAGAGTCTTTATAAATTATAATTTTTTTAATTGGCATTTATTTAATTTTTGGCTACTAATTGTGTGTTAGTCGTGGAAATAATTGGGTTTGGGTGACTATTTTCATTTTGGTCGCTAAATTTGAAAGCTTTACCGACTATAATTCAGTAGCCAAACGTGCCACAAAATTGAGGAGGGAATATTAAATTTTTCATAAAAATATTAGCGATGAAAATGAATTTTGGTCGAGAATAAAATTTTTTTTGTTTTATTTTTATTGCAAAAGAAGTCCATTTCCCTCCCTCTCGCACTCCCGCCTCTGTCACTGCTCTGTCTCCATCGCCATCACCGCAAGGCTTGCTGGATCATCCCCCGAACTCCCTCCCAAGTATGTCCATTTCACCTCTCTCTCTTTCTCTCTCTCTCTCCATTTATGTCTCCTTCTCACAGAGGCCTCTCGGTTTCACTCTTTCTTTCTCTCGCTGTTTACACACACACACACACACATACATGCATATATATATACACACACACAAATCATATCTACACAACCTTGATTCCATATATACTCGATTATACACTGGTACACTCATGCATCTGTCACTGGGTCTCACTCACGCCTCTGCCCTCTTCTCTATAGCTTTGTCTCCATCGCCATCACCGTAAGGCTTGCTGGATCATCCCCCGAACTCCCTCCTAGGTATGTCCTCCATTTCGCATCTGTCTCTCCCTCTCTCTTTCTCTCTGTCTCTGTTTACACACACACACACATATACATATATGTATAGGAAATGCTGAAAATTAGGGCATTATTATTGAAATGTCATTGAAATTAAAAATATGGGCAATGCTTGGGGTGAATCAAGCAATTTGCTACAAAAACTAGGGCAATGTCTTGTAGTAGTAGTATGTATACCAATCCATGAATCAAGCAATTTGGAGTGTAGAGAGAGAGAGAAGAAAGAGAGACATTGAAAACAAAGTATCATAACCCAGGTCTACGACAAGCTTGGAGATCTACAAATACTGCATATATTCTAAAGATTTTGACTTAGAAGAATTTTATTCATATTCAGCTATATTTTACCACTTTAATTTGTTTGTGTTCATTTGATTGAACTTCAAGCAATAATATGATGCAAACTTCTATATATACTTAAAACAACTTCAAACTTTACTCAAATTTTTACTTTACTTTAAGTAGAAAGTTGAATAAAAACTACATTTAATATGAAGCACTGCAATAGACAAACAAAAACAAATAAAGAGAACTATGAAGAACTTAAAAATTCAATCCTCAATCCATTAAAAGCATTTTGGGGAAAAACATAAGCAAAATTCAAACCAAATCAAATTTTTTCTGATATCCTGTGTCTCCCACCACCAATGTTTTGGAACCCGGACCGAACCGGCCGGTCGAACCGGTTGGACAGGGAACCGGGCCTTTGTCCGGTTCGGTCAACCCCCTAAAACCGGACTAGGAGCGAAACCGGCCTGGAAATGAAAAACCGCCGGACCCAGCGGTCGAACCGGGAAAACCGGTGACCCGGACCGGGTTTGGCGGGTTGGACCGTTGATTTTCTATATTTTTTTTTTCTATTTTCTTTCTTTCTTTCTTTCTTATATATTTATATATATAAATATATTTCAAAATTTTGACTAAAAATTCTTACTTCAAGAGTCTCCTCTCATAAGGAAGAGTCTCATTAGAAGTTTGAGAAGATTATGAAAGTCTATTCCTATTTATAGGAAAAGATTTTTCAAAGAGAACCTACAAAATTCTATGTGGGATTCAATCAAATTATTTAAAACATATTGATTGGAGGGAGAGTTGAAAATTTCATTTCCCTCCAAAATTAAACCTAGCATTCAATCAATTTGTTTGGAGGGAATGTTTAAAAAATTTAATTTCTTTAAAACAAGTGACTTTTTTTTTTTTATCAATTATGACTTTATTAAATATTATTAATAAATACTATACAACAATTTTTAGTTTTATTTAAGTATTTATATATATTTTTATTTATTTATAATTTTTAATTATATAATATTAATTATGACGTCACGGTTCGACCGCTTTGACCCGACGGTTGAACCGGTGACCTGTCCACCCGGTCCCTTTTCCGATTCGCTCACCAGTCCGGTGTTCAAAACATTGCCCACCACATCAATTGAGGTCATCAAAACATCTCTAGGTTTAGCAATCTGTAATAAAGAGAGAACTGGGAAGAACTCATAATCCAAGTCTGCTCATCGGTACACTGGTATATGTAGCACTTAAAAAAGTGTAAACTTCATATAACAGGTCCAAACCAAACCAAACACAAAATCCTAAATCACCTTAGATCCACTATTTCTGTGTCGAACCTGGTAATTTCTCAGTCCCTACATATGTAATAATTGGGTAATATCCCGCTAGCAGTTGTTTATTTGTACGTAAAAGTCTATGCTGACAAAACCCTCCGCCAGTTGTGCCTGCATCATCAACCCATTTCAGAGAGTCAATTTATTATCACCATTTTAGATATAATTAGATGACTAAAATCAAATTCACACGCCATCAAAACTCAAAAGTTGGTGACAACACATAAAACTCGAAACGTTTTCTGAGCACTCTAAACATTTTACATGAGGCACTGCAAATTCTGGAGACTGCAAAAGCAAACAAGTAGGAAATCAACAATACATATCTAACTGAGGCACCTTTCAGACAACGTTTGAAGTCATAACATGGACTTTTAGTGTCTTTTTATTAGCTGCTTTGTTTGCCCAAAAACTGATAAGCCAGAAGCCCCCCAAAAAACAGGATTTTCAGCTTTTTTGGAAAACATGGGACTTTGAAGGTTCCAAAAATGAATTTCAAAACTTAGGTTACCAAAAGCCTAAAACAGCTGCTTTTCAGTACCAAAACCCAACAGCTGCTTTTACAAAAAAAAAAAAAGGTGAACCCAATCATCACATTGGTATACATACTACTACTCCATCATCACATTGGTATATACCAAGTAGTACCACTCTCTCTCCCTCTCTCTCTCTCTCTCTACACATAAGTCAACCTTTGTTTTGTTTAACCACTTCAAAATGCCAGCATCATCATCTTTCATAGGGACATGGGTAAACGAAGGCCTATTTGTACAGTTCATATGAGTTATTTATAAATTTTAAAATTTTGAGTTTATATTAGATTGTTTGGTTAAATTGAAAAATATTGAGTATCTAAATATTAAAAGAATGGATGCTTTTAAGTTTTGTTTTTTTATTACAGATTTAGACCTTGCAAGAAATTGCATCAAACATGTTCAAAATAGATTTTGCTCGACACCAGAACACTCTTCACCCTCAAAGAGAAGCTAAAAATAAAATCCATATTAAGACTATGATGTCTAGAAAAAAAATAGACTAATAAATCCAATAACTACTAGAGTCACAGACTGTACTTAAACAAATAGAAAAAAGTTTGTCTTGATTTCCCTTTTTATTTAATCTTTGCCTCTTTTTTTTTCTTTTTTTTTTTTGTTTCTTTTAAAATACAAAATTTGCAAATTTAGCTTTCAGAGATAGTGCTTTCAGTTTCTCTTGTAATTAATGTCACCAGTGAAAGACACTTGTATTAATGGCCACCACTTTCATGCACTCTGTCAATTGCATTGAAAATATACTGAAATATTCCATGCAAAGCTTAAAAACACCCTGGTGTAAGAACTATAAGAACAACAGCCCCAAACAAACACTCTGAAACAAACATAAGATATATAAACAAACCCAAAAGAAGATATAAATTAAAAAGAGAAAAATTTTTAAAAAAAAAAAAATTTAGAGTAATGTAATTTATTTATCTAGAGAAAAGGGTTCCACAGTCACATCTATATTCTCTTTGTAAATCAAAGGTAAAACGCAGTGGATGAAAAATTATGGTCATACCTTTTCAGTAGAGTCTGAATTGAAAGGATCTCGTGGGTAAATCACGTGCTTCTTGAATCTGATCAATCAACCCAGCAGTGGAGTGATATTACAGAATGAATATCACCCACACAAGTCACAGTGCAAAATGGCTCTTGATCGTTGTATTTTGGGAGAGAGTCAGAATATGGGAAACAACATACGACATACGTTATTATTCTCTTAATCACTCATATCCCATATTATATCAGATATGTTGGATAATATCTCATCTATCCATATCAGTTGATATGATAGATATGGATATCCTGACTGGTTATCCAAGTAAGTTTTGAATTCAAATTCAAACTTACATGGATAAGGTTCAAAAGGTTCAAAGGGTCATGCCACATGGGCGCCCAATTTCTAACATCTCCCACTCGGACATGAGTTGGCATGACACTGCCACATCTCTATCTCAATCTCTCCAAAAAATGAACAATCTCATACTAGCCACTGCACCGTGCGACTGCTGAGAACACCTGCATGTGGGAGCTCTATACTAGAAACTCAAAATAAGCCAGCATAGAGACATCAACCCAAAAAGAACAGAAATAGTGTCTCATATACCCCAGACCCATCTAATTACACCGGTCCAAAAAACATCTCTAATCCCTCAAAAAGAGTATGTTTGACCCTTTCAATTCTTGCAGTATATTCACACTCAATCCGCTTCTCATGCAAAGCGATGTGAGTTGCCGGCAGTGAATATACAACAGTGGTGTAATACTAGATAATCTTCCCTTTGCCCTCATGCCATTTAGTTTAGGATTGACCGCTTTCCCAGTGATGTCTCTTAAGGCCGAATCATACATGACCACAGGCAACATACCAAAGTAGCAGAACATCAACCCCTTGCCTTATGACATAGTCAAAAGTCACAAAAGGGTACATAAATGAAAGTCATATCAATAATGACATGTAAGACTCACACGGTGAGGAAATAGGGATCCATTCTCTCACCTCATTACTCAGTCGCCAAGCACATATAGTATGAATACATGTTACAGTGGAGTAACTCTTCCAAAAGAGTGACGTCATCATCGATACACCGTACAGATATTAGTCTAGTCGCTTTCTAGCGCCTAACCCGAATTCTCTATTTGCTCGCCTTCCAGGCGCCAAATGAGATCTCGCATCTGGCTAATCATAACAGGCACAACATGGAAAGTGGGTACTAACATCCATGTTTGGTCCTTAACATGACTTCATCTTGGTTGTAACCAAGGCGACATACATAGTGGATTATTTAAGCCTCTCTTGGCTCCAAATAAAAATAAACCACTAGTCTCATCCTTGCTCACTCCCAAGCGCCAAAGGCGATTGCTCGTGTGAGTGAGCCAATCTTGCCTGCTGACATCATCATCTGCTAATCATTATGACACAAACCATAATAGTGTCAACATCCCATCATCTCAAAATAAGTGATCGATTTTAAAAAAAAAATTGACCACAGCTTGCGCAATTCTAGATTCCAAACATAAGCCTTATCAGCACCTCTTGCGATAAGTATATACAATGGAATCCACCATGTGCGCCTCACATGAAGTGATTCAAGATCACAATTCTAAATTTCAAACATAAGCCTTATCAGCACCTCTTGCGATAAGTATATACAACAGAATCCACCATGTGCGCCTCACATGAAGTGATTTAAGATCACTACCTCTTGCGCAATAACCTCTCTAAAGATATTTTGGTGGCCAATTTGCGTTCATTCTTGATGTGCCCAACTAGCGCATTGAATCTTACAAGGAGCAAATTAATATACTACTAGTAAAGCATTCTATCCACAGTCTAATGAGCAAGGTCAATGTCTTGACCATTTACCAAAGATAACACTTATCATGCCGTACGCCCACAAAGCGTACTTTAGGTCCCACAACAAAGAAAAGATCAAGGAATATAGGTCATATATTTCTCCCAAAGACAATACGATAATACACTCAATAGCTAAGGCTCTGGCTTTTACCGATAGGTAAGTCAATGGATTTGCAATTTTGCATCTAGAATCATTCTAGGATATTCCTTATATAAGTCATCGAAGACAAACCGAGAATTTTCCCAAAACAATCCCTAAGGATCGTACATCCGAGCATATAAATTACATCACCCATGTCCATCATATCTAAAATAGATGACTGCCCACCCTAGGTGGCGACAACCTTATAAATTCCTAGCTCATAATGACTAAGTAAGGAAAAACTTCTTTTGGACCATTGATCATGCCTCAGTGGTCTTCATCGATCATCGTTGGCCTATCATGGCTTGACGAAATCTAAGAACCACTATTTGGATAACTATTTTAGGCTGTAAAAGATTTATTGGAACTAGCAACCTTTTTGCGCTCCTAACTTTTCACCATAAAAGCAGAAGGTAAATCCCTACGGATCTACTTATCCAATTCTCTAACGAGAAAGTTGGGTCACAATGTCCACAAATCAATGTTCCGAACTTATGTCAATCATAGCCTAAGTCAAAATAACCTCACTCCCCAAGAGGAAGTCTTATCATGGTCTACACTTTCCTCCATGGTGCGACTTTTAGGTATCTAGCGAGCCTTATGCCTCAACAATGACTATCCAAATTACGCATAACTTTAGAACAGTTTCGCGTCATAATGGAAAGTCAACCAAATTATAGAAATGGTTAATCCTCAAAGACTTTGTCTTAAACTGCGCAACATTAATCTACTTTCTAAAACAGGAGACTAGAGCCTTTGGCATTATCCTAGGCTCTTTATCATCTTGCGGAGCAATCATGAATGTTTCCCTCTCAATCACCCAGTGATGACGTGGAAAATTTTCACATTCGCTACCACGCAACTAAGAATGTAGAGTATTCTTCTCTAATGGAGTAATCCATTAGTAGGCACATCACTCCCACTGTCCCTAGGATATTGGAAGTTTCTTTCTATTCTCAACTAGGCTACATAGAGCGCTATGCTTAGAATTCTCTATCTTATAGAGTTCCAAAAACTCTATTCACGTCACCTTTACTAATAAAACTTTATGTGACTTAGTTACATTACCACAAAGCTGCTTACCTATATGCACATGACCCGGAGGGTTTACATGACCGCATACAATAATGCGCCACACAACCCTTTGTGTTTACAAGACAGCATACAATAATGCACTATAGAACCCTAGGTCTTAATTTCGCAATCTTATGAGAAGTAAAATAAAGATAAGCTGCTTAACGGTTACAGATCGCCCATAGATGGCTCTCCGCTAACCCATTACTCAAATGGAGTGTAAAATCTGATATGGAGGGCACTTAGTTAGGGATATAGGCAACAAACTAGTGCAATTCCCAATTGGGAAACATTTTGCGCCATTATCCACCTAAAATTAACAATATTTAATTCATTATCTCTACTATACCATTGTGTTGTTGAGTACTAGGAATAATCAATTTTCTAAGTATCCATCTCTCTTCACAGAGTTTTCTAAAATAACTCAAATAGATACTCGCCACCTTGGTCAAAACTAAAGGCACGAAAGCTATTATCTAATTGATCTCAACCTCATATGTGCAATGTCAAAAATCATCTCAAAACTTTTGACTTATGGGAGATCAAATAGTCTTGACTCAGATGCGTATCGTAATCTATAAATGTGTCGAGATTGAGGCTTAGCTATCATACCCTTACACATATCTAGTCACAAATATCATAGTGGACTAAATGCGCCACAACAAATGACCTTCCACGGCTTTCCTACTTACTTGTGTGCACCCATTGTGAACAAAGTTACACATTCACATGAGAGCAGGATGTCATAAGCGAGTGGGCCCGAGAAGGCCTACTCAAACCATCGTGTCATCATCTCATTAATGTGATTAAGTATAATAAGCCACTAGTTCGTGACCAATGTTATAAACAAATTCCAATCATCTTAATGTGTGAGTTCTCGAAGACAAGTTTTAAAGGTTTAGGCCCAACTAGGTAATGACTCACGACTTATTCATATTCACTAGATCATAAAAGGATGTCATGGAGATATCAAGTGCGCCTAAGTCACAAATTTAACTAGTAAGTGCTAATCCCCTGCACCTTCAAGTCAATTTTATTCTCCATACACTTTACTGCATCTAGTTGAAAGATGACGATACTCCTCTTGCCACATCTATTTCTCGCTTCATAGTTACTTGCAATTAATTCTACTATCCACAAAAAGGAGAGAATAAGCTATCAACTATGACAGCTCCTAAAGTAACTTAAACGCGAATTAGGCTAAAGAGTCTAATTCAACAAAATGCTCTCACGAGCCATGCGTCAAATTCTTAGAGTCATAACAACCTTGTCGGCCTTGACCTTTTCATTATTATGCTGCAACGTTTGCGCTTAGTGGTAAACGTTATTCAAAAACGTTATCCTAGCTAAGGAATCATACAAAGAAGCCCCTCCTCATGTCTCACACTCAAGTGTGGAAATAGTAAGTGTCCAGACTTAGACAAGTTGGCAATGCTAATAGATTTTGCAGCCACTAAGCGCTAATCTTTTCACTTAGTGTTAATAGATTTTGCAGCTTCTAAGCACTAATCTTTTCACATAGTGTTAATAGATTTTGCAGCTTCTAAGCGCTAATCTTTTAACTTCACGTGATATTTCAACGCATACTATTATAGTGCATGAAATTTTGCTCCATCCACTCCCAATAATTGGGTAGAGAGCAAAACACTGCTCATACTGGCTACTCGTCTTACACTTAATGACTAATTTATTTAAGCTCGCATTTCTTGGATGATGTGACTCTTGAATGTTACTTCATCCAATGATTTATTTACAAGTCAAATTACAAAGTTAATCCGCTCAGCTCAATAGTCAAGATCATATACAGATCTATTGAGGGCTTACTAATTTCATAGCTCCAAAACTCGCCAACCAAAGCTATGTAGCGTGCCGCTAACCATAGCGCACACATTAGTTTTTATTATGCCAAACAAGGCAACAAAACCACGGCGACTTTGAGTCATGTTTCCTTACTTTGGCTCAATTAAGGCTTGACCTAAAGTTTCCAAGACTTTTGCTCATCTAAAGAATGGGATTACATTGTTCACATTTGAACATCTTTACTAAGTCTAGGTCAACCAATTAACTTCCATAAGCTAAGTCAATTTTAGAGAGAAATTTGCATTGGGATTAATTTGATTAGCATAATATAATTTTGCCACAAAAATCTAAATTAAATAGTGACAATATTACACAAGTCACAAGATCGAAAATCCGCTATGCTCGTAATCATCTCTTGTGCCATAGGTGACAATTATCCAAAATTTAATTTAATTTATGCGCAAAATATTAGTTTTCGGGAGTTAATCTACAAAGATTTCTCTCAACCGAATAACCTCCCACTGACTATGGCATGTCTAAAAGTATGATAAATTTTTTTAATTCCATACAATAGCATCATAATGTAGATTCACAACCAACTCATGCTATATCATAATTAATAATGGAATTTAAATAAATAACAATTAATCATGCTATTCTAATTACAACATATTAGAAACTCTAGGAAAAAAATAACAATATGCTGCATTTAATATTCAAATTATTCCATAACATAAAGTATATCACTTCTGAAATTTTCTGAAATTTTCTGGTATTTTCTGAAATTTTAAATAACTAATAAACACACATAAAATTAGAAATAAATATTCCAGAATTTGGTAAAATGAAATAACCATACCAGTAAATAGTAAACTACAACAATAGTCTACAATAAAAAATTCAGCCCCAGAAACTTAATCATGCAACACCAGATGCATTTTAAAGCAGAAATAATGAATTATTATTTCAGGAAAAATACTTTTTATTTTCATAAAATTTTGAAACTTTTACAGAATATAGAAAATTTAATTTTGAGTCTAATGGTCCCAACCACGCTTAAAACAAAGCTATAACGAATTAATTATGACCATTTAACGCGATTCAGAATTAAAAACAAAACAAATAGAGCCTTAACTTCAGCAGCCAAGCCGGCGGAGAAAAACGGCGCGGCTCAGTGCGCGGCTCATCTGCGGCTCAGCGCGAGGCCCAGCAGGCGGCTCAGAAGCCGGCTCAGAGAGTAGCTCAACGCGCGGCTCAGAGAACGGCCTAGCGAGCGGCTCAGCGCACAGCGCACGTGCGTGGAGCGCACGGCGCACGTGCGTGGCGCAAACGGTGCGCGAGTGGACAGCGTGGCTGACGCGCGTGTAGGCGCGTGGCAGCGCGTGCCCACCGCTGACGGCGTCATCTGGCACGTAAGGCACACGCGCCGCCTTCTGGGGTGTTTTCTGGTCCGATTTCGGTACTCCCGAACTCCATTTTTCACAACAAAAACATTTATGGCATCAAAAATCACATTTAATGAACATAAAAATGAGGTGTACCACACTCTCAATCTAATGGGAGTTGAAATTTTCCTCCTTTATAAACATTCATGTATATAATGTGTACATATATATATAAAATATACACATGATTAGAGAAAACACGAAAATACCCATTCATGCTCTGATACCAATATAAATCAAAGGTAAAACACAACGGATGAAAAATTATGGTCATACTTTTTCAGCAGAGTCTGAATTGAAAGGATCTCGTGGGTAAATCACGTGCTTCCTGAATCTGATCAATCAACCCAGCAGTAGAGTGATATTACAGAATGAATATCACCCACACAAGTCACAGTGCAAAATGGCTCTTGATCGTTGTATTTTGGGAGAGAGTCAGAATATGGGAAACAACATACGACATACGTTATTATTCTCTTAATCACCCATATCCCATATTATATCAGATATGTTGGATAATATCTCATCTATCCATATCAGTTGATATGATAGATATGGATATCCTGACTGGTTATCCAAGTAAGTTTTGAATTCAAATTCAAACTTACATGGATAAGGTTCAAAAGGTTCAAAGGGTCATGCCACATAGGCGCCCAATTTCTAACACTCTTGTTCCAGAGGTTTTAGAGTGAGCCTTCCAATCCGATTGAACCGCATAGATCTTTGAACACTTCTCACACTTCCATTTCTTTTCCCCATGTTTTCTGCAAAAGTGTTTCTTGATTCTAGTGAAATCACCAAGAGCCCTTGAAGGATTGTGGTGCACACAACTAGGCTCAGGGCACACATAGGCATTCTTTCTGTTATCTTTGCTGTTTCTTTGCTTCAACTTCCATGGAAGGTTGTGTCCTCTCCTATGAAGCTGCAAGTTTTGATCTCTCTGAAACCCCATCTTGTTTTTTTTTTTAATTTTTTAATTTTTTTTTATGGTCGTTGGATGTGCAACGGCTGATTTCAGCCGTCGGAACAATGCATAGCTCATGTGTTTGCAGCCAATGTTGTACATTTTGCTTTTACTGCCTCAAGCTCACGAGTACCCATGAGGCATTTTTTGTGAATAAATAACATGTCATGCACACACACTATTGAGAGCATGAAAATGGTTTTGATTCTTTTGATATATCATTCTATTATTGACCATATGGTTTCACTAGTACTAGTGCTCTACTAGTTATGCTATCTAGTGGTCCAAAATTACGGGCCATTTCTTAAATTAACTTCCATAATTACGCATTGCATGGTACAAATCGTGTCATTTGGTCCCACCCTAAAAGAGATTTATGTGACAAGCCAAACAGTGAATGAAAAACAACATAATCTATCTCAACTTGAAATGCGTGTTCTCATTTGTTCCTCGGTTAATCTTTGTATGAGTTATAGGTGACAAAATGGACAAGAGTTGGATGACGATAAATAATAGGTTGACTAGTAAAGAGTATCAACAAGGGGTGAAGTCATTCCTTGATTTTGCTATGGCAAATTTAGGCGTAGAGGATGAAATTAGGTGTCCGTGTGTCGATTGCATTAATGGCACAAAATATAGCATACAAGTTGTGTGGATGCACTTGATCCGAAGAGAAATGGCATCTTCGTATATAACTTGGGTGCACCACGGGGAACATGTTCCCGTGTCTCATCCTAGTGTATCAAATGACCAATGTGGAGGTAGTGGCGAATGTATGACAGATATCGATGATCCGCCCATGGATGAATTGCCTATTATGTTGGAAGAAATTTACGTGAGTGGTCTTATGGATGATCATACCGACGAGGAACCTAATGGTTTGGAGAGGGAGGATTTGCATAAGTTCATTAGGTTATTCGAAGATGTAAAATGCAAAGTTTACCTGACATGTGAAAAGTTCTCTGTGTTAGCATTCGTCATTAAGATGCTTCATGTGAAGGTGTACAACAAATGGAGCAACAAGTCATTTGATATGGTTATGCAGGTATTCAAGGGCATTCTACCAGAATGTGATCAAACTGTTCCATGGACACTCTATGATGTTAAGAAGTTCTTACGTGACTTGGGTTTGGGATATGAAACAATTCATTCGTGCAAAAATGATTGTGCACTATTTTGGAAGGATAGTGCTAATTTAGAGAAATGACCTACATGTGATGCGTGTAGATACAAGTTAAAAGATGATGGTGGTAAAAAGATTCCACACAAGGTATTGCGGTACTTTCCTTTGACACCGAGGTTGAAAAGACTGCATATGTCCAAAAAAACAGCCGCAGATATGAGATAGCACAATAAGAAGCGTGTGGATGATGACATATTAAGGCATCCAGCCGATGGTGAAGCATGGAAGGACTTTCATAAGCAACATCCGATGTTTTCTGATGACTCTCGAAATGTAAGGCTAGGGCTAGCAACAGATGGTTTCAATCCATTTGGAAATATGAGCACATCATATAGCATGTGGCCCGTAATCTTAATGCCTTACAATCTCCCACCGTGGAAGTGTATGAAAGAGCCATATTGCATGATGTCATTGCTTATTCCCAGACGTTCGGCACTTGGAAGAGACATTGATGTTTACTTGCAACCACTAATAGAAGAATTGAAGAATTTGTGGGAGCATGGTGTGCAAACATATGATGCATCGAACGGGCAAATTTTTAGAATGCATGCAGCAGTAATGTGGACCATAAATGACTTCTTTGCGTACGGTAACATGTCAAGGTGGAGTACAAAGGGTTATTTGGCTTGCCCTAATTGTAACAATAATGCATCGTCCCAGGGTTTACAAAGTAAAATAGGGTATATGGGTGCTCGTCGCTACTTGCCTAAGAACCACACTTGGCGAACAAGTAAGCTCTTTAATGGTCAAACGGAGCATAGGTCCAAACCTTTGGACTTATCGGGCGAACAAATACTAGAGCAAATTGATTCTGGGACTTACAAGCCGTACAGAAAGCACCCACAAAATCGAAAACGACAAAGGAATGAACATCAAAATTTGAATTGGAGCAAGAGAAGCATTATGTTTGACTTGCCCTATTGGAAAACGTTGAAGCTTCGACACAACCTTGATGTCATACATATTGAAAAGAATATATGTGACAATGTCGTTGGGACACTTTTGAGCGTAGATGGAAAGAACAAGGACACGGATAAAGCACGCTTAGATTTGGAGGACATGAGAATACGTAAAGAGTTACACTTGAAGATGCGTTCTAATGGGTCCTTTGAGAAGCCTCCCGCATTGTACACATTGTCTGTGAAAGAGAGAGAAGGCTTTTGTGATTTCTTGAAATCAATAAAGTACCCTGATAGCTATGCAGCAAATATCTCCAATTGCGTGACCGCTCAAGCTAGAAAATTATTTGGCCTCAAAAGTCATGACAGTCATGTCCTTATAAAACAACTTCTTCTAATTGGGATGCGTGGCTACCTTAATAAGGAAATTGGAACGACACTTTTTGATTTGGCAAATTTCTTCAAACAGTTGTGTTCAAAGACATTGAGGTGTTCAGATTTGCAGAAATTGGATGAACAAATCGTAGTCATACTTTGTAAGCTTGAGATGATTTTCCCGCTGGCTTTTTTTGATGTCATGGTCCACTTGGCAATTCACTTGCCTCGAGAGGCTATGCTTGGAGGCCCAGTGCAATATTGATGGATGTACCCAATTGAGAGGTATTAACTCAGCCCTCGTATTACTGTCAAATTTTAATTAAAGTTTTACTACTGATATAAAGATTGCAGTATAACATTGTCATCGGCTTGATCACTAGGTTACTTGGCTGTCTAAAAGGGTTTGTGGCCAACAAAGCTCATCCTGAAGGTTCTATTGCCGAGGCTTACATTTCCAAAAAATGTACAACATTTTGTTCAATGTATTTGGATGGAGTTAAAACATTGTTTAACAGCCCAGAAAGGAATTATGACATGAGTGACCGTGGCCCAGGGTTAGCGGTATTCACTCAAAATTGTCCGTCCCTTTGGTCTAATGAAAAGGGCATCCGATGTGTCCGTAGCTGAACGCAAGATGGCTCATTGGTTTGTCCTACACAATAGCACAGAAGTGGATAAACACGTAGAGTATGAATCCTTCAAACGTATTTAGAATGTGTTTGTTGTAAATTGATTAGTCTTTTTTTTAGTAAATATTTTTGAATCGCATTTCTTGTAACTAGGGAGCACAAGAACTTGTTACACCAAAGAGCCAGTGCATTCGACATCGAAAACAGACATCGGAAAGAATTCCCTAAATGGTTCAAAGATCATGTAAGCTAGTATTCTCATATCCTACCATCAATCGTACATTACATTAATATTGTGCATGCTTGTAACATGACACATGTTCTTCATGTAGATGAATGAATTGCGGAGCCAAGTTTCCCCCGAAACAACTGATGATATGTGGTCATTAGCCAATGGTCCTAGTGGCTTAGTGAATACATATTCAGGATGTATTTGTAATGGTGTCCGTTTTCATACTATCGACTGTGACAACCGTCGTAAAAGTCAGAATAGTGGATTAGTCATGGAAGGGGAGCATGAAGGCCAATTGATACACTTCTATGGACACTTGTGCAAAGTGTGGGAAATGAACTATTTGTTCAGACGTCGGATTGTATTGTTCCAATGTGAGTGGTTTAACACCAGTAGTAGTAGAACTATGCGTGTAGAACCACATTTGACAACAGTTGATGTAACAAGTCGATGGTACAAAGATGACTCATTTGTATTACCAAGTCAAGTTGAACAAGTATTCTATGTTAATGACACCAAATTAGGTACTAATTGGAGAGTCGTAGAAAAGTTTCAACATCGAGGAATTTGGGATGTGCCAGAGATGGATGACGTACAACCTGATGATGTGTTCCAACAAGAAGAAACTATCGAGGTCGTGCCTGCTATGGCTATTGATGATGATGTGGTTTTGCGTCGACATGATATTGAATCTTATTCCAATGGAAGTTTTGCAATCTGTCAGAGGTGTAGAAGCCAAGGGTGTTACAGATGATGCCTTCATCTGTGATGATGAAGATGGATTAATGAGAGAGCGTGACGACACAGACGAAGAATATGACCTACAAAATGATTTTGATACAGATGTTGATGTAGAATCTTGATGTATATCATGCTTTAGTTCATGTCATAATTAGAGCAATGTGAATGTTCAATTGGTGCACAAATGCAAATGAAACTCATTGTAATGAAGGGGGATCTATCTTTGTAAATGTCAATATGTCGTGATATAAAACACTAGCTATATGAGTTTTTATGGGGAGATTTAAATCTTTTAAAAACTAGCAGGATGATAAAGCATGTGCAATAAGACCAAATTTGCACTAAAATGAAAGTTAGACCAGCTGAATTTTGCATACTTCCTGCAGATATATAGTGCTCATGTTTTTATGTTTTTTTTTTTTTTTAACAATTAGTGTTCGTCAAACTTCTATTATTATGAAAATTCTATAAATTTGTGGAACGCTGCATATGTCATTGACTATTGTAATCACACATGAAAATAATTTGGTTTTTGTGCAATTGTGATTATTGCTTAGCTTCTAGGTTAGAACATGTTGGACTTCTATTTTTCTTTCTTTCTTTGCTGTCTTTGTTGCTAAGTGTTGATCATTTGAAATTTGCAAATAAGATATAAAGATTTTGCATTTGATTGCTCATAACTAGTAAGGGTGGAAAAGTAGGATTATCAAATGATTTCGCATCCTATGCTTTGGATAATTTGTCTCTGTATTGGTGGTCCTATCTATGCTTTTGAACATGTAAGATGACATTTTACCTAGCACTTAGTAACTAATTAAAACAGCTGTAAATAATTGGGCATATCATCCCTGTACTGTATATGGTGATTGCATGTAAACCAAATTTGGGAAACAAATCATAACACAGACACCACTCAAATACATGAGAATCTATGTATGAAATACAACAGATTATGAGTCCAAACACCCACTATAATTTATAACACATATATTGTAAACAAAAAAATTAAATTAAATTAAAAGAAGAAGAAGAAGAAGAAGAAATAGGAAAGAAAAAAGAAAAGAAAAAGAAAAAAGTGCCATGTTCTAATTCTAGGATTAAGTATTTCTAGTTTTCTAATTTAATTTTGTAGTACCGTGTGCTAGTTGAGGGTCACTACTCTTTCCATTTGTGGTAGTTAAGGTCAAGACCAGTCACTGGAGCCCCTCCAAAGTGAGAAAAACTATGTGAACTTTAGTAATATTTTATAGAAGTCTGTCATATTCCATTCAACATCCCAAAAAGGAAACCACATGAAATCTAATCCTACTAGTTTTAGATCACATGAACATGGTCCTCTTCTTTAAAGCTCCGACCACCTCATTATACATAGTTATAATAAATTAGTCAGTGCTTTTTGTCTTGATATAAGGATCGTCCATTGAGGCATCAAATTTTTTATTAGAATCCACATCCATTCGTAAATTGTGACCGTTTAGTTATCCTAGCCTCTGCTCAAGTCAACACTTCTTGGGTCTAGTTAAAACTTCTAGCAGCATCTGCAGTTAGAATATTGAAAAGAAAATCCTTTTATGCCAACGAGATCTAGGCCACTGGTATAAAGTTGCCTTCCCCAAAGCTGATGATTTAGAAAGCCATGCACACAAGCTTAATAGCCACCACTAGGTTCACATTTGCCTTCATATTTAAGAAAACTAAATAGGCAATTTCAACTTGAAAACACAATGTAGATAACTATTATTTGAATTTTATTAATAAAATAATCAACTCGAAAACTAAATAGCCCTAAAACATACGACCTTATTTATAACAGTAGAAAACTCTTAATTTGACTAGGAAATGAAAATAATAGGCAATTTCCTAACTAAACACTAAATAATTAAAAAAATACAAAAAATGAAAATTTTGAATTAATCCCAAATTTGAATACTAGAGATTTAGAGAAAAAAAATAAGTAAAAACAAATGGAAACCATAATGTAATTACATAAACAAAGCTTTCATAAAACGGGACAACCACAAAATTGTGGACCTAATTTACTTGAAGAACACCTTAGCTCACCTCAAAGACTCGATTTTTTACCGTTTGGCCATTTCTAATAGAACCTAATCTGCCAATATCAGTCTGAATAATTATTTACCATTTTTGTCTTCTTATGATCCAAATGAGACAAATGAATGAAGGTGAATTGGTATGCATCAGCTATAACTTGTAAATAGTCGGTCTCTCACTGGAACGTCACTTTGTGGGTCAGAACATAAAGTGAGGTGCAAAGTATACTCGGTTTCCCATTGACCCATAAATATCTGTAAATTTAAAAGATGGGTAACTGCTAATCCAATGCACCAAATTAATATATGCAATTTGAGATTTAAAATCTTATTTCGTATTAGAACCATTTTATATATGCATAATGAGCCCACAGAGCCATTTTTCACAGTTAAGATACAGCCCAATTAACATAACTCAGACTAAAACATTGAGCAGGGGCAACTTTAGAGTATCTGCACACACACCAACAAAACTCCACTGCTTAGAATACATCATCTTCCCCTTTCCAAAATGAAGCCACAAAAGTTAGTCCTACCTCCATACAAAATTGATTCAGCTTTAACTCCAATTATTTGCAGCAGCAGCCAGAAAACTATATTTGGACAAAGCAACCTAGAATGGCATGGCAGACCAACAACAGCTACAGCATTGAGGTTTGCCCTCTGTAGCCCAGTAATTCAGCAATTTAGACCAGACTAGCATTTAGCATAATAGCCCAAATGTCATAGCAAACCAATAACAGATACAGCATTTCAGATTGCCCTTCGCAGCCCACTAAAATAGATACAACATCAGGCAGATCAAAGCTCCCCTGTGACACACCATTCCACAAATAGCAGCAGGCAACAAAACATCAAAAGTCAACAATAGCAGCACAAACTACTCATCAACAGCAGCAAACAAATCAGATTAAACAACTACCAAGGCTAGCAGCCAGCTGCAATCCATACACCAAACAGCACAAAACTATCTATTGACAAAGCTGCCTAGCAGCATAACTACCAGTATGGCATAGCAGACCAACAACATATCCACAACAGAGCACAACAGCAGGCAGATCACAGGCCAACCCCTCAGTTCAAGGTCGGTTAACTTATTCCTTCTGTCTCGTATTCACATAAGAATTAGATGCCCTGATGTGATCCATTCCTTATTCTTGTAGCTTGAAAGTGCAATAATCAATCATTATTTCAGTACTTGTTTTCTGTGACAATTTTTTATTTATTTTTATTGTTTCTGTGTAATTTAGTTCATGCATATCATGCTTTATAATGTAATTAAACATGTATTAGTTGAGTTATTTCATGCTTTCTACTTTATTTTTGTCTAATTTATGTCATGTAGTTCATGCGTTATAATGTATTTTATTTCATGTATATCATGCTTTATAGTGTTACTTGTGTTATTGTAGATTGGAAAATGGTTCCTGGCTTAAAGACTGGTCGACTTCGAAAAAAGACACTCACGAGCACAATAACAGACTCGCCGGCTGCTATTCCTTTAGGATCAACCGTTGCTCCATCTCCTGTTGTCCCCGTACGATCAAATGTGGGACCATCTCATTATGCCACTAGCCAACCAATGGTTGATTCTGATGAGACACAAGCCCCATCCGAAACGCAGTCGAGTGCCGTAGGTAAGATTAAAGTATATCAAATTTGTCAATTATCACTTGCCATTATAGCCAATTTTCGTATTGATATTTTGTTAACAGGGACTTCGAAGCCCCCACGTGTATGCGGACCGACACTTGGCAAAGGAATACAAAAAATAATTAGAGCCAAGAAAGGGGAAAAATGTTATGTTCACATCGATCGTGCGTTGAATGCAATGACTAGCAAGTATGCCACTCCAGCAACTAACGAGTTAGGAATTCAAATTAGGAGCTTGTGCCCTGTGAAAGATGTAAAGTCATGGCTAGATCTTGATGAGACTACAAAATATGTCATCATCCAAGCTGTTCTTGTAATTGATATTACTTGTCCACAACATGTAATTGTATTATGTATACTAATACGAAAGACTTTTATTTAATGATTACAATTTCCATTTGTTATGCTTGTAGGACAAGTTTGAAATTGGAGACGATTTCCACAATGACTTACAAGCACAACAGATTGTGAATAAGAAGGCGTATGGGTTGTACAAAGATTGGAGGTACACCTTGAAGCAAGAATTCGAACTGTTAGAGGGACTTCCACGTGATGAGATCTATGTTCATCCGCCCCTAGGGGTGAGTTTAGATGATTGAAAGCATTTGATCGATGTGGCATGGCAAGATGCATCTCATCAGGTAAAATAATAGGCTATGAAAGAGTAATAGGAGTTAATTGCCAAAAAATTGTTTATCTACTTGTCTTATGTTTAGAAACGGTCAAAAGCTGGCAAGAGTAATAGGAGTTAATTGCCATACAATCATACCAATGGGTCTCGCTCATTTCCTATCGCAATGGCTACTATGGTGAGATTGATTTTTTTTAAACTTAAATCCATTATATGTTGTTTGGATATGCAAATGTTATGTTGTGATTTATAGGGGCAATTTGGAGTCTATTAGTGCTGTTATTAAAGTATAAAGCAAAAGAAGAAGCGCTATGTTTCCATTTCATGCTTTTTTTATTTTATTTCTAGGTAAGTAATTATATTATCACAAAAAAAATAGGAATTGTGTGTGCATTATAATTACTTGCTATGGACAACATAACCAGGCTATGAAATGTATAAATATATAACATTCTCAGACATTTAAGTAAAATAGTTATGTTTTCAACACCACAGGTTGTTGCTGTCTGCAAAAACCCTGTCTACAAATCTGGCTGCAAAAACTTTGTTATTAAACATCTACTGTCTACAAAAAATATGTCTAAAAAAAATCTGTTAATGATACCCTTGCCACATGTTCGCATTCGAAACCTGTCTAAACTACAAATCTGTTAATGATACTCTGTTTGAATTCGAAAACTGTCTGCAAAAATTTGTCTGAAAAAATCTGTTTGAATTCTGTGTGAAAAAATCTGCAAAAATCTGTTTGACAAAATTTGTTTGGAAAAATCTGTAAAAATCTATTGGACAAAATATGTTTGAAAAAATCTGTTTGCAAAAATCTATTTGAATTTTGGTTCAATTGTGTTTGAAAAAATCTATTAATGATACTATGTTTGAAAAAATCTGCAAAAAATCTGTCTGAAAAATAAAAATCTGTTAATGATACTCTCTTTGAATTCGAACTCTGTATAAACTACAAATCTGTCTACAACAACTCTTCCCGTATTCACATAGTGTCTGCAAAAAATCTGTCGGCTAAATTTGGTGCATAAAGTGTCATTCTGTTATACGTTGATGTGTTAACAGGTAGCAAAAACTGGAGAGTTGGATTTTCCTAAGTTCTA
Source organism: Camellia japonica (assembly GCA_030407325.1). NCBI lineage: Eukaryota > Viridiplantae > Streptophyta > Magnoliopsida > Ericales > Theaceae > Camellia > Camellia japonica. Next base: position 47,129,356 of record JAPPVO010000017.1, read on the forward strand.
TAAGGACAGCCATACTTCCAAAAAAACGAATGACTGGATCCATCCGAAATGCGGTGAGCTGCATATAAGTATGTAACAATGAAATAATTGTATTCAATATGACTTTACTTAGTGCCCAATAATACATATATGTTAGTTACCTTTCTTTGTCTTATTTATTTGCAATGACAGCAAGAGATGGTCAATGTACAAGCGGCTGCCATCGAGTCGGGAACGCCATTGACACACGAGCAGCTTTCAAGGCAAGTGCTTGGACAAAACAAAAGGTACTTGCTTGGATTTGGAAGTGGCCCACAACCCTCTACCATAGCTACATCACGAGCACGCGATAAGGACATGGAGGCACTTCGTAAGGAGCAACAAAAAGATCATGACGAGTTAATGAAAGAGTGAGAGGAGCATATTCAATTAGTCAATCAGATGTTGAAAAAGCGGGATGAGGGACAAAAAACAAGGGAGGAGACAAATACAAAGGTCGAGCATCTTAATAACGTAGTCGCCAAACTGTCACAACTCTTGGGAATCTAAGTTGGGCATCCGACGTTTGCTTTTTGGTAAGAACAATATCATTAATGTCACACTTACTTTGTTTAAATATGTTCGCTTTAAGAGTTGAAAATGTCATCAATGTGGGAGTTAGTCTGCCTCACAAATTCAATGGGAGTTGTTTAATATGTTCGCTTTAACTTACGTTTTTAAGTTTCTGACCTGATTCTTTATACCCATTCCTAGATTTCTATTGGCTCACAACATTCCTAGTTTGTAGAATGTTGCCTCCTTAATTGGTGCAAAGTTTAGTCTTGTTAGAGACCACTGTAAATGAATACGAAACAGACACTATGAGAACTGCCGTTAGTTAAGGTAGATTATGAGGGGGAAAAATAAGACCTATCATTAGGGCTCACTGAAATCTTGATGTATAAAATGCGAATGGTTCATAGTATATGAAGTGAGCACATATATAAGGCTTTGTACTCATCAATTGTCACTTAAATCTCTACTTATATAGAGAGCACCCAAATGAATGCCTTTTAGCCAAGTCAATGAAATATTATTTTGATACTGTATACATATCTTGGCATCTCATCTTGATTAATCAATACAATAGACTACTGCAAATGAAAATAAGCTAAAGCCTTTATACACCTACTTTACATATAACTCTTCTATGCTTCTCTCTCTCCAATTCTCCACCATATGCTTGTATATAACATAAACCCACCCCTGTGTAGCCCACCAACCATCAACAAAAATGTTCGCAATTTCAACTCTGATTTACATTGTAGCATTACCACCCAAGACCGTCATTCATTGAACTCTTAACTAGCAAAAAGAATACTTCAAATGAGAAGTTGTAAAAGAAGAGAATTCCCTAAGTGACAATTAGGAGACATTTAAGATGCCTTGACAATTCATTGAACTCTCTACTACCTAGAAGTTTAAAGCTTATTTATGAGTTTTTATAAATTAATAAAAACTCAAATCTCCTAAACTACGAAATCGTTATTTATGCAATTGATTTCTTGTGTAGTTACTAGAGTTTGGTATTGAGTTTTCTTAACAATGAACTTCTATTTAACACATATACTTGATTAATATTAACCATAGTAGCAAAATGTTAAAAAAACATATTGAATTTCATGTTTCGTTTAAAGTAGCATGTTGTTTTGAAGAAAAGTGGCATTCAAAAATGTGACATGTAGGGACAGACAGTACGTAAATAGGACACATACGTTGGGAGTTAGAGTTGAAAATGTCATAAATTTAGTCGAGAAAAGGGGTTCGGGGAGCGAAAATGGAAAACAGCCCCCGAACCTCTGTTTTAACGTAACGAGAAGCTTCCCGGTGCCAAATGTGATATGTAGGGACAGACGTTACGTAAATAGGACACCTACGTTGGGAGTTAGAGTTGAAAATGTCATTAATTTAGTCGACAAAAAGGGTTTGGGGGGCAAAAATGCAAAACATCCCCCGAGCCACTGTTTTTTCGTAACGGGAAGCTTCCCGGTGACAAATGTGACATGTAGGGACAGACGGTACGTAAATGGGACACCCACGTTGAGAGTTAGAGTTGAAAATGTCATAAATGTAATCGGAAAAAGGCGTTCGGGGGGCGAAAATGCAAAACAGCCACCGAACCTCTGTTTTAACATAACAGTAAGCTTCCCGATGGGAAATGTGACATGTAGGAACAGACAATACGTAAATAGGACACCTACGTTGGGAGTTAGAGTTGAAAATGTCATTAATTTAGTCAAAAAAAGGGGTTTGGGGGGCGAAAATGCAAAACAGCCCCCGAACCACTGTTTTAACGTAACAGGAAGCTTCCCGGTGACAAATGTGAAATGTAGGGATAGACGGTACGTAAATAAGACACATACGTTGGGAGTTAGAGTTGAAAATGTCATAAATTTAGTCAAGAAAAGGGGTTCGGGGGGCAAAAATGGAAAACAGCCCCCGAACCACTGTTTTAACATAACGGAAAGCTTCCCTGTGACAAATGTGACATGTAGGGACAGACGGTACGTAAATACGACACCTACGTTGGGAGTTAGAGTTGAAAATGTCATTAATTTAGTCGACAAAAAGGGGTTCGGGGGGCGAAAATGCAAAACAGCCCTCGAGCCACTGTTTTTTCATAACGGGAAGCTTCCCGGTGACAAATGTGACATGTAGGGACAGACGGTACATAAATAGGACACCTACGTTGAGAGTTAGAGTTGAAAATGTCATAAATTTAGTCGAGAAAAGGGGTTTGGGGGGCGAAAATGGAAAACAGCCCCCGAACCTCTGTTTTAACGTAACGGGAAGCTTCCCGGGTCCAAATGTGACATGTAGGGACAGATGGTACGTAAATAGGACACCTACGTTGGGAGTTAGAGTTGAAAATGTCATTAATGTAGTCGACAAAAAGGGGTTCGGGGGCCAAAAATGCAAAACAGCATCATAGCCACTTTTTTTACGTAACGGGAAGCTTCCCGGTTTAAAATGTGACATGTAAGGACAGACGGTACGTAAATAGGACACCTATGTTGAGAGTTAGAGTTGAAAATGTCACAAATTTAATCGGAAAAAGGCGTTCGAGGGGCGAAAATGAAAAACAGCCCCCCAACCATTGTTTTTACGTAACGGGAAGCTTCCCGGGTCCAAATGTGACATGTAGGGATGGGCGGTACATAAATAGGACACCTTGGTTGGGAGTTAGAGTTGAAAATGTCATAACAATAGTCGAAAAAAGCGTTTGGGTGGCGACAATGTGTTTATGTGGTAGAACATGAAATACCCATGTCGTGGGTAACTATTTTGGTAATACCATCTTAAACTATAGTTTGTTTAACTCTTTCTTTATTAGTTTATGTGAGGTTATATTTTGGTGAAATTGTTTACTGCTTTTGTTGACTATGGCCTCTTTAATTGCCATAAACATAACTTTTGCCATTCATTCATAGAATCGATGTTCGTCTACCATTCCATGTTTGGGTGTCTTTCATTAGTTAATAGCTATTACTCTCCTTGTCTTTTCATGTTTGAAATTAATACAGTTGCTATATGTTGTCCAGAAGTGCCTTTATAGGCAGCAAACTAATGACATTTTTTTTATTTGCAGATGATTTTGGACATACAAATGTGGATATGATTTTTTTTGACAAGTACGGAAGGGCATTGTTTTTACACATCTACCCGTATATATAGTGGTTTGTACAAATTACTTTTTTGGTGTGGTAAATATCAGCTAATTTGGCATGGTAGAAATTAGCATATATGCTAATTAATGTTGTGGTACATATGTCCTTTTTGTTAATTAATATGGTTAGTCATGTATTATGTATGAAATGAAATTATTGACGTCGGATTAGACTTGGTTCGTATGAAATTTGTACTATATATAGAATTGGACGTTCAATATTAATGTTTTGGATGGTTGGAACTAAAATGTGTGCACGTTGTTGAATGCTTGAATGGTTGATAATATATTTAGCGTTGATGGATTATATTGGTTATACAGGGTACAGGTTGTACTAAAAATGGATACGAGTTGTTTAGAATTTTTTTGAAAAACAAAACAAAACAAAACAAAAAAACAAAAAGTATTTGGCCACCAAATATTTGGTAGCCAAATATGTAAATAAATGTTTTGGCGACTAATAATTTAGTAGCAAAAACATAACCAAAATTTTTTTTACAACTAAATAGTTAGTAGCTAAAACAATTAAGAATGAGAGAAAGAAACTATTGGCCACTAAATTTTTTAGTCACGGAAAAAAAAGGGTATCATTTGGCGACTAAAAACATTTGGTGGCAAAAGTAATGAAGTGAAACTTAAGAGGTTTTTTGCTACGACCAATTGTAGTCGCCAAAAGTGACCACGACAAAATGACATGGTCGCTAAAAATATGTATTCTATTGGTGACCAAAATATTTAGTCTCTAATAGTTGGTTAAAATTTTCATGTAAAACTTTTAGTGACTAAAAAATTAGTGGCCGAAATGTCACGTTTGCCGACTAAGTACGGATTCGTAGCCAAATGTTCACTTTTGGTGACTAATTCTTTCGTAGCAAAAAGTAACACCTTCCCCGACCACACGAACGTCAGTAGCCAAAAGTTACAGGCGGCGACTAATGGTTTTAGTGGCGAAAAGCTAACATTTGCCGACTAACAGAAATTTAGTAGGCAAATGTTACACTTTCGGTGACCAAATAAAGTTTAATCGCCAATACTATCACCGACAGGGTTTAGGTGACGAACTTGGCGATAGAACTTTGTAGTTGCTAAATCCTTTCAGCGACCAAATTTCGGACTTTTGACGACCAATATTTTGGTAGCCAAAAGTGACATTTCTTGTAGTGACTATTGAAAATGTCATTATTTACTATAATGATATTGTCACATAATTTTTATCAAATATTTTATATAAATTTTATGTATATTTAAAATTTTCTAAACAAAAAAGTTTTCTTCAAAATTATTATATGTTGCAGTGCATTAATACAATCCCAGCGCCCAATGAAGATGTCACTGGCACCCTTTTGAAGGAATTTGTAATTTGGTGTGCTATTAATCACATGCCATTTTGTTACAATTGAATATAATTTTAGTGTGACATTATTAATTCAATTTCCGCTTATAAGAGGCTAATCAATCATGATTGGGGCGTTATAATAAAAATGTCATACTTTCAACTGAAAATTAAATACAACGATGATATGATGTTACTAGTGATATATGACATTATAAAACTAATAATAAAACGGGAATTATGGATCATTATTGTGCGGCTTGCACAATAGTGATTGTTGTGCGATTTGTGAGAGTTATTTTAAATTTACTTTGATAATCGAAACCGTTTAATTTTTAAAAAAATATCAATTAAAAGATTTTTGTAAAAAAGTCAAGTTTATTAGATATCGATAAAGCCTTCATCAACTCGCATTTGTGTATATAAATATTAAACTAAATACAAATGCAAGTTGATGAAAGGTCTATCGATATCCAATCAATTTATTTTTTTACAAGTATGTTCTATTTGATATTCTTTAAAATTTGAACGATTTAGATCACTAAAAAAATTCCAAAATAATTCCCATGAACCGTTCACCAGTCACTGTTATCCAACTCCAATAAATGGAGTGATAATCTTACCACATTGCCACATATATATAAAAAAAAAAATACAGTGATGTTACATATATCAATTGACATATCAATTAGTATACCAACATATGTTATGACATTGTCACAACTATGGACTCATCTATTATATAAACTACAAAGATTTAAAATTTCTAAAATTATGTCACATCGTTTATTAGTATATCAATTGATATACCAATTAGTACGTATAATTTTATTTAAAATAATATTATTATTATTATTATTTGAATGGTTATACTAAAAAAAAAAAAAATCCATACTCTTATCTCAATTTGAGTAGGGCCAATGCCAGCCAATGTGTTGGAATTATATGTGGATATGTACATTTGGATTTTGTTAGTTTAATATGTATTGGAAAGGTTTTTGCTGAAAGTGGACATTTTCGGCAGCTGGGTTAGAAGGTGGAGAGATCACACAATTTCCTTGCGGCAATGATTGGTGGTCACAAATTCTGTGGCTCAAATGATTCGAAAATGCTAAAATGACGTCGTTTTATGTACAAAACAACTCCGAAAATGTCAAAACGACGTCGTTTTGACATTTTTGGACCATTTGAGCCACAGAACTTATGGCCACCAAACATTTTCCTTTCCTAGAGAAATGAACAGGCATTTTTATCGCTGGGATCTAGTGGAGTCTTGGGACTTGACATATGCATAGAAAATGAAAATGATATTAGTGTTATTTAGTGCATCTTAAATTGCTTCTCATTCAATTTTGTAAGTTAAAAATTAATAATATAAAATTAAAAATTAAAAGTACTTCTCATTTAATTTTGAAAAATTAATTTATTTAAATTATTTATGTTTAATAAATTAAGCAAAAACTGTAACAAACAATATAGCGTAAATTTCGTAATAAAAAAACTATAAATAATTCAAATAAGATAAAATAATGTTAGATATACCAAGTAACCACATTATTGTTGTCTTCATTGAAATGTTTGAAACTAGTTCTGTGTATCATAGTGGGGTGTGGGGTTAATAGATGATGTTATATTTTTTTTTTTAAATTTAAATTTAAATTTAAGATAATTTGAGAGACTCATGGGGTTGATTGATTAGGTTTTATTTAATAATGGTTTGAATTGTTCATTTTTTTTAAGTTTCTTAGTGTATATTATTCATAAAAAAATAAATTAAATTGATATGATAATTGTAATATCTTTATTTTATAACATATATATATTTTAAATGAACTATAAAATGTTATGATTATTTGTCCTGATGTCGCAGAAGTTGGATCTTTATTGGTTGATTTTTACAAATCAATAATTGACATATAACATACAAGTTATTAAAATTAAATTTAAAATAATATTTTTTTAATTTGATCTATATAAGATATTATAATAAAATTTAATGAATTATAATCATAACAATGAATATTGAATACAAATTTTACAAAGAACTCTCAAAGTGGGGGAAAAAAAAAACTTCAATAATACATTGAGAATAAAATTCATACGCAGATAGAGAGATTTAAACTATTAACTTTCTAATAAGATATTTAAAGATGTTAAATATTTATATATATATATATATAATATAACCCTAATTATTTTTGCGTGAGCATGATCTGAAGTGCCACATGGGACTTTCTACTGCCTCGATTCCGGTACTCTCTCGACGGGGAATTGTGACTTTAACATAAAGGAAAATGTTTTAGAGTTTATAAAAAGAATTTTAAGTATCCAAACAGTGACGGAGACAAATAAAGATTGGGAATGCATGTGTCCCCTCTCAATTTTTGAAAAATTACACTTTTACTTCTAATAAAAAAAAAGTTTCAATTTAATCTATTCAAATATGATATTAAATTTTTAAATCACTATTTTCTTTACATTTTCTTTTCAAAAAAACTTGTTTAATATGTTATTATAAGGTTGTTTGGAAAGTGTTAGATTAGTATACTTTTTGATTTTTTACAAAAAAACGTGAAACATGAGTTAAATTTGAAGTGATGTAATAGAGAGGTAATATGACACAAATAAATAATTGTGACTCACATAGGATAATGTACTAAAATAGCATATGCTATTTTAGCTCATGCCAAACAAAGCCAAACCAATTTTTTATATTAGAAAAATATTATATGTCACTGAATTTTTTGTTATATCACCTATTATATGAATACTCATAATTAGTTCTTTTATTTAGAGATACTTATCACACAATTAACAATAACTAAAAATATATTATTATGTAATTCAATGATTCAAAACTGTAAAAATAAATAAATAAATAATAATAATAATAATAAAATAAGTGATATATAGCAGTATCTTTGTATTATTTATTTACCTTCTCTCTCATTTCTTTTTTTTTTTATTATTATTATTATTCCTATCTACATCTCTTTTGTGTGTGTAATCTAATATAATTTTGTTTTCATATTTTATAAGGCTTATGATTATTTTTCAAACCATGTGATTATCATACATAAAGTCAAATTAAAAACAAAAAAATGATTAAGATCGGCTAACTCGAGCTTATATATTTAAATATAGCATTTGCATTACAATGCTTTTTATTCCTACCATCAAATAAAAATTAAGTTAAGTTTGAATGTAATTTTTGTTAAGATTTCAACTCAATGATGCCCCTCTAAACCAAAATTCTGACTCTGCCACTGTATTCAAATTAGTGATTTTGTTAGAAAGAAAAAAAAAATTGTTCATAACTTTTACTAGAAGTTTTTGTTTTTAATGTAATTTGATCTAGCATGTTTCTTTTTTTTTCTTTCTAGTGTCTAACTTAAAATTTTTAATTCTTGTAAATCAGTGTCATAAGTCTTGTTAATTGTTTAGTTCTGGTTATAGAAAGTTGTTTCCAAATATTATTAGGGCTATTTTTATTATAAATAATGATGGTAAATTTTATAGCTCCTCCGTTGGTGATTAATACCGCATTTCTTTAAGAATTTTCTCTAATGTTGCTCATATGTTTTGGACATTATTAGGAATCAACAAAATTATAATAATCTTGCTGGTCCAAGTTTGCGCACTCCTCCACTAATTGATTACTTTCCTATGACAATTATATACGAAGTACTATTATTTAAAGTCAAAAAATTTATTTACTTTTTAAAATTAATGATATGTCAATCTATTAGAATATATAAGAAAATTTTGTCTCTTATATCTTCTCTAATAATCAAACAATTATATCTCTAAGAAATGCAATTGTGGGAAATCAAACCCTTTTTTTTTTTTTTTTTTTTTTAATATGGTTTTAAACCTTGTTTAATGGATTGAATTATGTGACTCTATTTCTGTATGGGCCTGTACTACAATATGGCCCAAAAATAACAGGCTTGATTTCTTCATCCATTTTGTTAATTCTCACTCAAAGGGCAGTCCAGTAGACCCAAAAGATATGCACCTGTTTGGAATGATTCTATTTGGACTCAAAAAATTATTTAGTACGTCTAATTTCTTAGTACACCTTATTAAATTATTTAAGATTATAATTTACTCTTAATGCACTTTATATTGTTTTATAAATTATCTTTCAAGATAAAATTATAATTTATGATACATCTAAATAAAAAACGACCATAAATCCCATCATGCAAATCATGAATCTGCAGCACCACAATCCATGCCAATCAGTGCATAAGCAGGTTAAATGGAAAAGTAGGAAGAGAACGAGAATGGGGGAAGCAGTGGGGAGGGAAATAGTAATATTATGTGCATCTTCTGTGACCACAACATTACATTGTATTTGGTTAAAAAAATTGAGAAGGAATTTGAAAAATGAAAGAGAAAAAATATGTGAAATTATGAAAAATATAAATATATTTTATTCATATTTTACTTAAATTTTTTATTTTTCTTTTTAAATTTTTTTACAAATCTCTTAACCAAACACAATATTAATATAGAGTGCAGAAACTAGAATAAGATGGATTGATTCACCCTCAAATTAGAGACGTGCTATCACTTCATAATATTACAGAAATTGATTGAACTAATATTGTCCTGTAAACAAAATGCACCAACTCCGGCCTCCCCCAAAATTCCGAATTATAAAGGCCAACACAGGGTAATGGCCCCTTTTTTTTGGCCGATATTTATTTATAAAAAACAATAATGTTGATAATAACGGTGAATTTTAGTTAGATAGATTGAAATTTTACAGTAACTAAGAAAATGAAGAGAAAATAATTGACATCATCGCTGTGTTTGGTTGGAGCATTCAGAAAGGGATTTGAAAAGAGAAAAAGAAAAAATAGGTGAAATTAGAATAAAATATACTTACATGTCATATAATTTCACACACATTTTCCTTTTCCATTTCTAAATCCCTCCCTAAATCCCCCAACTAAACACAATATTAAAGAAGAAGATAAAGAAATTTGAATATGAAGAATACTTGATTAGGGTATATCATGAAAATAAAAATAATATTTTATTTTAAAATTTAATATATATTATCCTTATTAGTACATTTACATTATGATATAATAAGAATTAAAATTTCATAATTTTAATTGAACATATTGAGTTAGGGGTTGTTTGGAGTGTCCTAAATAAGTGCACTTTTTAACTTTTTTAGAAATATGGATTGAGTTTGAATTGATGTGATAGAGAGGTGATGTGACTTAAATAAGATAGTGACTTTTTGACTTTTTAACTTTTTTTAATTATGCCAAACCAAGCCTTACTATTTGGGTGCAAATAAAATTACCCACCTGTTTGGTATCATTCAAATGACACTTTAGTCCTAATTTCTGTCTTACTACATTTTCAATTAATCAAAGCCCAAAAGTTAACAGAGCAACATGCCCTTGTTTTAAAGTTGTGTTTTTCCACATACAGATGCCCTTACCTGTAACCAGATTACTTTCTGCAATTTATAAGGCGTCTATTATAATTCTCACTTTCAACCCTTTGGATGCTTATATTGCAAGTTTTTACTTTATAATTGAAACATTTAAGAGTATTACTACTATTAGGCTCAATTTTCAAACTCAGTAATGTGGTTATTAATTAAGATATTAATGTTACGTTTGGTTGAAAGATTTGAGCAAAGATTTAAAAAGAAAAATAGAAAAGATAAATGAAATATAAATAAAATATATATACATTTTTCATTTCTCTTTCCAAATTCCTCTCTAAATTTCCTAACCAAACACAGCGTAAAGGTATCACGTTCTCTCATATCGTTTCTAATAATCAACCAATCATATTACTTACACATTATTAAATATATAAAATAAATTTAAAAAATAAACTTATATGTCATTTTTTAATATCTCAAGTATATTTGAAGCCCACTAGCAATCTTGGGCCACCAACTTCTTACCATTATATCCTCGTGGGGTTGGAGTCATGCCATGATTCAACCCATCATGAGAAAGTGCATATCGAATTAATGTATAAAATTATGTGCCTCATACATACCAAAAAAAAAAATTATGTGCTTCATCTTTCATTTTAAAATATAAAAATAAAAAAATTTATATGAAACTTTGTACTAAAATAATATGGTTCAAAATACGAGTCCTACTTATAGGACTTAGTTTTTTAAGTAATATTAAGACCCAAGGCCCCCACATCATTGTGGAATAAAATTCTATAATTTATTTATTTATTTTTGTATAACACTATTCTTAAAGCAAATTGTAATGCTATAAAACAAAATTTTTGTAACAATGAAATGGCTTTTTATGGTCTTTTTCATTTCTAATCAAATCACTTATCTATAATTACAAACATGTCAAATCAAATCACTTACTTATAATTACAAACATATCATTACTATATCATTCTAGATGTATTTTTTAATCTATAAAATTTATGTTGATAAATCGCTTTACTAAACAAAAAAACTCATTGTAATGTTTTTATTTATAAAAATTACATATTCACATATTCTCGTGACATTTTTTATATAAATTTTTTAAATGAATAGAATTTTTCAAATGATATGTTGATTAAAAGCACAAAACAATGGGGTAGGTTCATGCATGTGAGTTATTTTTTGGGGTAGGGGGCAGGCAGAGAGAATAATGCATTAGGAGAGAGAGAGAGAGAGAGAGAGAGAGAGAGAGAGAGGACAAAGGTGCCAACCCATGTGAATGGGCGGGCCCACGGCCCATTGTCTCAAAAGAGAATCTAAGGGTAAAAGGGTCATTTAAGGAATGTCCACATCCAAGCCCACACTGCATCCGCATTAAAACACAAGCAACCCATACCATAACCTTATATTTCTACATGATGAACACACTTTGGAAACATGCTAGGTAATAATGACATTTCAAGCTATTACAAGAAAAACTATGCAATATAAAATTGCACAAAAAATAAAATAAAATAAAAGTGACAAAAAAAAAAATTGCACCTAAGCATATACTGATTTTAACTAGCCTATGCTTTGATAGCTAAGGAATCATCACATCACAATTCAACACACTAATTTATCTAGGAAAAAAAAAAAAAAAAAAAAGAAAACAAGAAATCCAACAACACACAAATTACATGTAGGTGAAATACTGCTACCTCCCTACCTATAATATACAAAATATGGGAGAGAAGACCGGGAAAGAGTTCGAGCACAAAATCTTCTGGCCAGAAAAAGTCTCTTGCAATCACCAGATCTGATATTTAATTAAATTTTAAATCTAATTTAAAGAAAAATCAGATTGTGTAGTTGTAAGTGATTGAATTGAGAGACAATCACATTTTCTAGGATAGAAGATCCTAACCAGGTTTTGAAGAGTTTTGGTTGAATCCTGTTGAGCCATTACAAGTTGACTCAGTGTTTCGCCGGTGTTGGTGTTGGTGTTGGAGGTTTGCATTGGTAGCACTTAGCAAAGAGCCCAAATGTGTTAATTTGCCTAATAAAGTTGGTCATGCTAGCCCATCCACCGAACCCGAAACCCACCACCAAGACCCAACCCACAACAAAGATGTTCAGTGCATACATGGCAGTCCAGCTTGGCATAAACCTAGGAGGCTTCTCCGCAGCATTCTGCAATTCAAAGAAACTAATTTAACAACTTTCAATATTAAAAAAAATGGTTCGGTTCAAAGTCCACACCCTTTTTGACAAAGATTATGTCTGATTTTTTTTCTTTTAGTGAATTTTTTTTATAAACTACAAATGCCTAAAATGTTGACTAAACAAAAAAGAAAGAAAGGCCAATTTTTTAACAAAAAATCTGCTAGTTTGGCAAGAAGAAGATTGAGTTTGACAAGAGTGTCAAGTAGGTCTTATCCTTTTGGGGTTGTTACAATTGATGAAGAAAATATGGTAAATAGGTACAAGTTAAGACACAAATGAGTCAACTAAGCCAGCTCATCTTAGACATAATACTAACACTGAGACCGTACCTTTTAACTAAAATGAAAAGGACATCCCAACTATCCAGTCCCATCTAGCAAAGGACATCCCACCAATCTAGTCTCCATCTAGCAATGCTTCCAAATCCAACTCTTTAATAATGCAATAGTAGGCTTGGTTCTCTCTACCCTAATGTTTTTAATACTTGCAAACTACTCCCATCGATTAAAATTAGACACGACATCATGCAAAAATAAAACATAAATATAAGACATTTGAATTAACAGTTCATCCCAATACGTTCCTTTCATCAGTGGATTACCAGTACAAATTAACTCTCTACATGTGTGTAGCATAGGTATTATTATGGCTGCAAACAAGTCGAACATTGAGAACTTGAGCTCGGCTTATTTATTTATCGAACTGAAAAATCTAACTCAAGCTCGACTCGGCTCAAAGCTCGATAATATCTTTTTTATAGCTATTATTTACATCATTTAAATAAATAATAAACTAACCAAGCCAAGCTCGCAAACATCTCAATCCATTTATATCGCTAGGTACCATACTACCACAACGTAATACAAGAATCTCCAACATAATTGGAGATATTCGTGTCCACTTGAAACTTTAGATTGTGTTTGAATCTTAAATTCGAGGAGATTTGTCGATTGAAAGGAAGAGAAAAGTAACAAAAATTTACCCCTTTTGTTTTTCCTTGCTTTTCAGAAATCCTTACAGAAATTCAAGATCCAAACGCAATCATAAAGACCAACATAAGCCTTGTAAATAAAGATAATCAAAAGTAGATAAAGGGTATTGTTGTAAACTCAAGTAGATGGCACATAAAGCCTTATAGATTATTCCCATGAGTGGTCCAGGAGCATGCTAGAATATATGGCAGTAGGAATAATTGGGTAGAGAGAGAAAGAGAATGAGAGAGAGATAGAGAGGAGAGAGATACCTGGCGAGCAGAGGCCTTTCTGAAAGTGAGCATATGAGCGAGAGCAGGGATGATGTAGACGGTAAAGCTAACCAAGAGAGCCCCAACTGCGGAGTTAATGGGACCAAAGAATGGGAATATAATGGCCAAGAACCATATTGGTATCACCACTGGCAGCCTTACTAGTGCCCTTAGGCATATGCTTCTTGTGTCATGCATTCCTATTACCTTCTCCCACACAAAGTACAGTGGTGTACATGCGAACCCAAATGTTATGAACTGCCACCACCACCACCAAAAACAAAAAAACAAAAACAATCTAGTTAGGGTTTCAGTTCCACAAAAACACTTTTTTATGAGATCAGTTATCATCTTGTTTGGTACAGTTTTTCAGACTGACAAGGTATAATAATAACACATGCATGAACTAAAGCTTCTGTTTGGTGTAGCATTTTGTAAATTAAAAATTAATAATAAGAAAACTGTAAGTTAAAATTATGAGAAAATTATACCCATGGTCCCACTAATAATTTGTCTCGTTTCAATTTGGTTCATGTATTTTCATTTGTATCATATTGTGTCAATTTAGGTTGAGTAATAACATCCGTTAAAAATTGGATAAAAATTGGATAGAAAGCAGGATCAAAATGGCCTATTCAAAAAATATTGGACAATCTTAAATTGAATGTCAATTTTGTTCTTAATTTTAATGCAATTTCTAAGATATGTTATCAATAGTACTAAATTAACACGAAACAATTAAAACTACAAAGATCCAAATGACATAAGAAGCAAAATATATAAGGATTATGGGTGAAATTTGTCCTCAAATTATTCCTTCCCCAACTTCTCAATAGTCATTTCTTCAATTATTTAAATTACTTTGCGTCATAAAATATAACCAAAAGTTATACCAAACATTATAACATAAATTTCAAAATTAAAAATTAAAAATAATAAATAATAAATAATAAATTTCAATAAACTACCCCGACAAGGTCTTTTTCACAATTTCTTAGTAATAAATTTTTTATTTTAAACTTATTCGAGTAATTTTGTTGCAATAAGCAGAAAAATTCTTAGGACGAATTTGGAAAGTGCAAAGGAAAAAATATGTGAAATATGAATAAAATATAACTATGTGGTATTTTGAAAAGTTGATAAAAAACTAACTTTTCACTGCCTTCCCAAAACGCCCCTATATTTCATATATCCGTTTTTCTTTCCTTTTTTAAATCTCTATCCAAATCTATGAACTAAACACAAAACCTATAAGTACCCCCATAAATTCCAAAAACTATTAGCTAACCAAAACAAAACAAAATCCATCTTTAAAAAAAAAAAATAGAACGGTAGTAGTAGTATACCTGGTGAATGAGCATAAGGATAACGGCAGTGTCACGCCAACGGGTCTTGGGGAGAAGAGACAAAGCATTGGAATGGTTTAATAGTTGGTCACCAAATGCCCAGTAGACGGCAGAAGCTGACGGCAGCGTTAGTGTGAAAACGTAGAGTGTCGCTATTAAGTATATGTACTTGAATTTTTGAGGTTTCCACATAGCGTGCATAATTTCCCTGCAATATTTGAAAAATAAAATACTACAATCAGTAATCTATTGTTTTTGTTGGCCCGTTATACATTGTGAGATGATTTTTTTTCAATTTTTTATGCTAAGGCCTTGTTTGGGATGTCCTAAAAAAGTCAAAAAATCACTAGCCTATTTAAGTTACATCATCTTATTTAAGTCATATCACCTCTCTACCACATCACTTCAAACCCAACCCATATTTTATAAAAAGTCAAAAAATACACTTATTTAGAACATCCCAAACAACTCCTAAATTTTATACGAAAGAAATTTCTCGATCAATCCAAATCTAACGTGGTGTTTTGAATCATTTATTTTTTATTTTTTTAGTGTCAAAAAATTTATTGCACAAATTTATATATACAATCTAAAAGTTAAAACATTTATTTAGGCCTCATTTGGCAAGTGCCCATTTTAGCCAAAAACTCAAAAAGTTACTGAAAAAATCAAAAAGCTAACAACTCATATCAAAAAGTCAAAGATTCCCTTTTCTCTCTACTTTTTGCAAATCTTTTCGTAAAAAATTAAAAAGTCACCCCAAACATACTAATTTTTTTTACATCACATTTTAACTAAAAAGTCAAAAAGTTACTAAGAAAGTTTGTTCCCAAACGAGGCATTAGTAACAAATAATTTTTTTCCCAAAAATAAAATGAGTCTAATGATGGCACTGCCTCCAATAAAATAAGAGATAATTACAATCCAGGGTAAATTTTTAAAAATAATTTTAATTTAATGATAAAATTTATAAATATTAATAGAAAAATTTACCCATAAGTCCTAGTTTTTGAAACGTTGAACCATTTAGTCCTGGAAATTTTTTTATGCTCCATTTAGTCCCATTTTTACATCAGCATGATGTAAATGATATAAATGATCTGATGTTTCATTCTATAATTTCAAAATTTATTGAAATCTGATGAACATTAGATGTTTTTCATCCTAAATTTTCAAACATTATTGAAATTTGATGAACATTAGATGTTTGAAATCTAATGTTTGTAACATGACTCTGATGTTATTAACATTGTAATGGGACCTTTCAGTCTATAAGAAAATTTGTAGGACTAAATAGTGCATAAGTTATTAATTTGGGATTTATTGGTGCATCCCCCTTATTAATAACTAAAATTTTAAAAAAAATTATTAATTTATAATTATTTTATGACAGAATTGTAATTTTCTCATAAAATAACTCAGCCGAATTGTGATGGCTCCTTTTTGACAACTGGGTGAAAAACTGTGGGTAATGATTTGAACGATCAAAGAAAGACACTTTCAAACGTCTGTACTTTGGATTCTAATTTTGACGATTAATAGTAGTACAAGAAATCCAGGAAAATTACCAAAATAGACACTGCTTGACAAACAAATGAGAAATTGAGAATGAAGTCCACAATGGAGAATCGGAAATGATATTCGTACGCACAAATTTCAGTCTTTTCATTTTCTATTTTTTTATTTTTTTAGGCCTCGTTTGGAAACAGACTTTTTTAATAACTTTTTTACTAAAATGTGATATAAAAAAAATTAGTATGTTTGAGATAACTTTTTAATTTTTTACGAATAGATATGTAAAAAGTAGAGAGAAAAGAGAATCTTTGACTTTTTCGTATGAATTGTTAGCTTTTTAATTTTTTTTAGTAATTTTTTAAGTTTTTGACTAAAAAAATCACTTGCCCAACGAAGCTTTAGTATCCACGACACAGGAATCAAGTCTATAATGTCTAAAGGAATTTTACAACAGTTCTTTATTCAGAAATAAAATTAAGTAGTTTTATAATAATATTTCACATTTTTTAACTACAAAATATATGATATTATCACAAAAATACTTAACATTCAAATGATATATATTTATATACGGTTTGTGGAGTGTATACCGAAATGATTCATATGTATGTACATACTATACATATTTAAATAAATTATTTAAAAAATGCTCCCAAATAAAATGTGTAATAATAGTTCCCCGATTCAAAAAGTATATATGGGCCACTCACTACTTTAAATTTATCACAAATTATAGTGTTAGACACTTTAGATGCGTGGATAAAATCGAACTCCTCGATAAACCACCGAATATAGATTTTTGCCTAGGAATTAACACGAACAGAGAACTAGTGGGACAACTAAAATCTAAAACCAGACCCATTTCCTTTCACTATTGTTTTTCTGCTACGGGAAAGGAGGGGGATGGGGAGTAAACTGTTGTTTTCCAGGCAACCAAACAAAAGCAGTTTCCATTATTCTGTCTGTGGTCTCAAACCCGAGGTGGCCGGCAAAAGCTGCACAGAAGCCGTGTAGAAAGAAGACCAAAAAATAATACTCCCTCCGTCCCAAAATAATAGTTCCTTTTGGGAAATTCAACTTTTTTTAGTAGTACAATTATTGCTTTTGAAAAAAGTTGATTTTTCAAAATTATCATTTTGATAGTACATTTTTTGAGAATATCAATGTATAATTGTACTTTTTATATTGTTTATTAATTTAAAAGAAGGGCAAAATAGAAAATTTATATTATTTTTGTACTTGATTTTTGAAGAGGGACTAATATTTTAGGACAATGAAAAATGGAATAAGGGACTAATATTTTGGGACGGAGGGAGTAAGAAAAATGTTTGGGAGCTCTAAATTAGGAGCACTAAAGGAGCTCTAGAGAGTGGGTCCCACTGACTGATGTGATGTTTTGGCTTTAAATTTTTTTTTTCTTTTTTTTTTTTGAATTTTCACCTCATTAGTGATCCATTAGTGCTCCCAAATTAGTGGGATGTATCATTATTGAAATAATAATGTGTGTGTTTGAAAAGTACTATTTTAACAAGTTATTTTAATTTTTAACTATTTTAAAATGTCAAAATTTTTATATTTGAGAAGATAGTTAAATTTTTTTATAATTGGATGTAATGTTTGTGAGATAAAAAGTAAAATAATTATAAATTTAATGTGATATTTTATCTTATTAACTATTGTAGCCTATTTTATCTTTTAGTACTATTTTAACCAAAAAAAAGTCAAAAAAGTTGCTTCCCAAACACCCCCAATAATACTAATATATAAACTTATTTGCACATATGAATTTTCTAAGTCTGCCAAATTGTACTTGGGCAGTGTTTGATTGGTAAATTTAGAAAAAAAATTTAAAAAATAAAGTAAAATATAAATAAAATATACTTATATTTTAATTAATTTCACACATCTTTTCTCTTTCAATTTTTAAATCTCTTTTCAAATTTTCCAACTAAATACAGCATTAGTATCAAAGAATGTAGATTCAAATTTCTATTTATGTAAATCTATAACTTATCCCTACAAAATTGAATGATTCCTCCATGTAACAACCACACTCTCTACTTTTCACTAGTTAAAGTACAAAAAAAGTACACTCTTTATTTTACCTAATTACTTTAGCTATTGTGTTCTCCAACCACACTCTTTATTTTAGCTAATCATTTAAACTAACTTAATTAATTTTTAAAATAAAAAAATACTAATTGTTGATATTTTACTAATATAAATTTGCAATAATAATAAATTTGCACATACAAACATACAAAACCTATAGAATGAGGAGAAAAAAAAAATACAAAATGCAAAATAAGTTATTCCGTAATTCATCAAACATAATTGAAAGAACATATAAAATTGCTACATACACACACACACACATATATATATATAATATATAAAATCCCAAATCCAAGACATAAATATACAAAAATCTAAAATATATACATACATAATTGTTTGGAGAGCCTCTAGGGCTCTTCAATTGTAGCCACCAAAAAAATAGGATGGTAAAGTAGCTAGCCCAATAGCTAGCCCATTGGAGCTCAAAATTAGACTTACATTGACTAAAATGCCTAACAAGCCTTGTTTAACTATCCCCTTATAGATGCTCTAAGAATGACTACCCGAGCTTCGCCTCCTTATACAGTCTAATCCCATAAAGGCGCCTCGCCTCCTTTATTTATATATATTTGATATTACAAGATAATTCAAAAATATAAATAAATATTTAAAATAAATAAATTATAAATATATTATTCGAGATTTACTTAAAATATAAATTTCATTATATTACATCTCATTATTAAAATTTTCTAATTACATAACAAATGATCCATTTTATTAATAAATCATGAAGTAAATTAACTTTTTTTTAATGATGTTAGAAAAAAAAATTAATTACCAATTTTGATAATTTTATTATTGTGTAAGAGAATAATTAAGGTTTTAAATTTTTTTGTTAATTTTATTATATAAAAATTAGGAAAATTTACCTATAAGTCCTAGTTTTTGAAACGTTGAACCATTTAGTCCTAAAAGTTTTCTTATGCTCCATTTAGTCCCATTTTTACATCAGCATGATGTAAATGATGTAAATGATCTGATGTTTTATTCTATAATTTCAAAATTTATTGAAATCTGATGAACATTAGATGTTTTTCATCCTATATTTTCAAACATTATTGAAATTTGATGAACATTAGATGTTTGAAATCTAATATTTGTAACATGACTCTGATGTTATTAACATTGTATCTGATGTTATTAACATTGTAATGGGACCTTTCAGTCTATAAGAAAACTTTTAGGACTAAACAGTGCATAAGTTATTAATTTGGAATTTATTGGTGCATCCCCCTAAAAATTATGATAAAGAAATAATTGTAATTTTTGAAATTACAAGAGCATTTGTAACGTGTAAATAAATTAAATAAACTTACACAGTGACGGCATGTCCACCGAAGGTGTATAGAATATTGGTGGCTCCGGTGAAATACAGCACTAGCTTTTTGGGAGCCGAGTGTTCCACTCCTTCAACCTGCAAAACAATTCCCACCCACCCCACACGTTCTTTTATTATTGCTGTCGAGATTACATATATTATTGGCTTTAATTTGGAGAAACCCACTACACAATAAAACATTCGATTTCAAAAATCTCAAAACACTGAAATTTTATAGATGAGTAATTTTTATATGTAGTTAGAGTATATGTTTTATGATATATTTTAATTATTGTGATTAGTTTTAATAATAGAGTTCCCTATAGGGTTGTTTGGGATGTTTTAAGACTTCATTTGACAAGTTAACATTTTAATTAAAAAATCAAAAAATTACTAAAAAATTCAAAAAGCTTATAACCTATACTACAAAGTCAAAGATTCTCTTATTTTTACTTTTTGCACATCTTTTATAAAATGTCAAAAAATCACCCAAACATAAAGGTTGTTTGGGATGTTCTAAAGAAATGCACTTTTTAACTTTTTATGAAATATGAGTTGGGTTTGAAATAATGTGGTAAAGAGGTGATGTGACTTAAATAAGATGATATGACTTAAATAGGATAGTGACTTTTTAACTTTTTAAAGGGATGCAAAACTTAGCCTAATTTTTTTTACTTCATATTTTAACCAAAAAATTATTAAAATAACTTATTCTCAAACGAGTACTAAATAAATGTACTTTTGACTTTTTATAAAATATGAATTAAATTTGAAGTAATGTGGTAAAAAAGTAATGTGACTTACATAACATGATGAAACTTAAATAGGATAGTAACTTTCTAACTTTTTTAATATATACCAAATAAGGCCTAAATTTATATTCAGTGTTTAAGAAATAATAAAAAACACATATTTATAATTAATGAAAAATAATATCACATAACATCCTACTCCCATACAAAATTAAAAACCATGCACACATTCACACACCCATAACAAAGAATTTAATGATAGAAAATTTAATGGTCTTGTTGTTTAATACAATTTATTGAGTTGACTTTTCCTTATAAAGTTCAAGTCGATATATGAAGTAAAAATAATTTAAATAAATTTTTAAAAAAATCTAATTATATATAAGTTAAGAAGAAAATTATGTTTAGTTTCCAATTTTTTTAATTTTTAAATTTTAATTTAAAAAAATATGTGCGGTAAATATTACTTATCATTATATATAAAGAAAACAACAACCACAGTATATATATATATATATATGAATTAAAGGAAAATTTTATACATTTTAATAATTAAAACATAATACTTTTCTTTTATAATTTTATATATTATATTATAGCTCTAAGGTTTCTAATTTCATAATAAATAGATCTTTTTATTAATAAATCATTAAATTAATTAACAATTTTTAATTATATTAAAATTTTATTTCAATTAATAATTCAGATAATTTTATTATTACATAGGTGAACAACTAAAAATTTTACTTTTTCAATTATTTATGTTAAATAAAAAATTATGACAAAAAAATAATTATAATTTTTCAAATCACAAGAAACAATTCATATTTTAAACAAATCTTAAAAATATAATTATGATTTACTTTCAAATAAATTACCAAATATCTCCCATACTATTTTCCATGTGTGGAAATTTATTACCTGGCCATGTGTGAAGGCGGCTATGGTCAAGTACCAGGCAGTGTAAGTGGTCATCCCAAGACCAAGAAAAGACCAAATTCGGTAGTTATGAAAGGAGGGTATGAACACAGTGGTTGCACAGCAAGCTCCAAATATGTATGTCCATGTCCTCTTGTCCAATTTATCATTGACATAATATATATTACTGTACTCACCATGAACACATCCGAAAACTACATCAAACTCAATTCAAGTTTGAAGAAAAAAGGAAAATAAAATCAAGAACTTACCTTGCACAAGCAATAAGCTGTATAACAGATCCAAATAGAAGAAAAGTACAGTTGAAAGCTAGACCCACTGCTTTCCAGTAAAGACCCAGTAGCCCATCAAGCACTTCAAACCACTGCAACTCACAACAAAACAGTTTCAGCGTCGTCGTCGTCGTCGTGGAGAGAGGCCATAAAAATAAATAAATAAATAAATATAAATAAAAATAAACCTGTATGACATGGTTCTTGAAGTTGTAATTCTCTTTCTCCTTTCTGGCTCTGTACTCAATGTACAGAACACTGATGAGGTAAGCTGTCCAACTACCCATGAGACCATAGAAAATCTGGAATATTATTCCAGATAACATGCCCAGTTGAGAGAATGAGTAGGGCAAGGTTAACAGAACTTGTGCTACCTGTGATGAAGAACATGATAATAATCAGATCAATCTAGAAATGAAATTCCTAAAATAGGTATATATTCATCTAAATGAATATATGTTTGTGGGTTTTTTTTAATATACTTGATTGGAAGCACAACTGAACCAAGCATCCCAAGCAGAGCCTCCATGCCAGAGGATGCTCTTGACACTGAAAATGGAGTGATCTTCTTCTTGCTTCTCTTCTTCCTTATTGCCTTCATGTTCGGCCTCGTTGACTATGGCCTCCTCTCCTTGTTTTTGAGCCAACATTGTCTTCGATTTCCTCTAAATTATGTGTCTAATTTCAGGCAGAACACATAAAAGACACTAAATGAGACAAAAAAACAAAAAACAAAAAAAATGTAAAAACTTCTCTTCCCCAGAAAACGAAAGCCAAAGAGTACCCAGATCCAAAAACCCAAAAAGATACAAAAATCAAAGAAAACAAAAACAAAGAACATTACCACTTTCTCATACCTAGTCCGAGTCGTCTCTTTCTGGAACCCAATTCTCTGAAAGCAAATCCTTGATTGTTCTTACCTTTTTTTTTCTTTGTTTTTGGAAGCAAAAAACAAGAGTGCGTATTGATTTGTGAGGTTACAATTGAAGCAGAGAGTCAGAATTCTTAATTCAAAGATTTTGGCAGAGAGAGAGAGAGGGAGAGGGAGAGAGAGAGAGAGAGAGAGAGAGAGAGAGAGTTAAATGGTAGCCAGAAATAATTGAAAGGGGTCCAGCTAGACAATCTGTTGAACAACCACTAGGCGACTTAAATGCGGCTTCAAAACCCAGATTTTGCTGCAGAGAAAAAGGCAGTGCCGAAACCCCCAAAGGCGGCGAGGGAGACCTCAAAAGCAGAGAAAACCCAGAACTGGTTTTCTACAGAGAGTATAGCAAAGCAAAGAAAGCACCACTTTTTGATCCCATTCAAGTACACACGCAGTATATATATATATTATAATATTTTGCTTTTTTGGGTTTGAGATTCCTCACGCTCTCTCTCTCTAAATAAGAGGGAACTCCAGTCCCAGTGTGTATTCCACTTCTGATTCGATTCTTTGGTGTTTGTTTGAGAGGGAGAGAATCGAGTGGTTTATGCGACAAAGACTTGGTTTAGATGGTGAGGACTGAGGACTCGATAGATGGTCCCTTTTGTAGTCCTAAACCGCTTTGTAACGGCTCAAAATCCCGGCTCAAAATATAATTAACGTTACAAAAAACACATGTATAACACTTCTTTGATCAGGTTTATATCAGACTTTTGGCCAGAGGTTAAAAATTAGTTTTTTGGTTTTTTATTTTTTATTTTTTTAACATATTACCTTTTTATTTTTTTATATATTTTTTAAAAAAAATTAACTTTTAACGTATTTCTCAAAATAGCATTTGGTTGGTCAATTAACATTTTTCTTAACATTTATAGTTTTACTTTTGCATGCAGATTACCTCCGGTCCATTAGACTAGATATCGCAGTTTGGATACATGAATTTCATCACGAATTTTTTTATAATTATTTAAATTATTTATTATGTCAAACATTTTATATATTTTATTTATACACAAATTAGATTGATTTAATAATCATAATATATTTAATTTATCATACTTATTACCAAAAAAATGAATGTTTATTTTTAAAAATACAATTATCGTTTATTTTTATCATGACAAATGAGAAAAATTGAATACGATTATCAAATCAACTTAATCTTTTTTGTAGATAAAATATGTGAAGGGTCCAACAAAATGAACGGTTCGAATAATCGAAATAAAACCCGTGATGAGCCTCACGAGGCTGAATAACACCCTTCAGTTTAGATTATGGACTAGAGAGAATCCTCCTCCTTATTTTTTAGAACACTCTGGTCATAAGTTCATTTTTTAATCTTTTAGGTTATTACGTTCAAGCATTAATCTTTTGGGGCTAAAATGATACAATATGTCCAAAATGATAATTATTTGTTAAAATCAACATATTCGTCTATCTCTTGAAATTACCCAATTTGTCTATCTATTGAATTCACCAAGGCTATTTACTTATCTGTTAAAATTCATCAAACTACATGTCTGTTGAAATGTGACACATGTCACTCATTCAACACCTTACTTATTGAACATTACACATTTATCTACCTCACCACCACCACTTATTGCCATTGACCTTCGGTCACTACCGTTGGCGACTTTTCCTACTCTGACAAATGTTTCTTGCGCCGACAACTTTTCTAACATATTCTTATCATCAAATAAGATTTCACTTGGAATCTAATTTATTATTCACCCTTCTATAAATGGGCCTAATGAGACAGACTAGATAGTCCAGTCCAACAATAAGCTGAAGACAATCGAATCCCTTTTTTATTGACTACCTATCCAAAAAATCAATAGGAAGAAAATTCTGGTAAAAGAATGAAAAAGCAATTTCGGAAAGTGAAGCTAAAGTTCGGCGTATATTGGCGCCGGAATTTTATGTTTAGTAGCAGACATGGCTCGAAGCCGAGTCGTTGTTATGAAGCCGCCGAGCCATTGTTGAAAGAGGGCTTTAAAATGGAGAGAAAAATGTTGTTCTTATATAAAATTTATACCAAAAAAAAAAATATTACAAAAATAATGTACCAGTGACATTTATAAATGTTTTATTTTAAAGTGAAAAGTTATCGTATAGAATTTTCTATTTATATATATTACCCAAAGCAACAAAAAGGAAAATTTCAATGCAAGATAAGATTTTTAAAAAACAGTACAAGTAAATGTTAAAATTTTATAGGTATTAATAGTTAAAAATATAAATTTTGTTTATCAATTTATAATAAACTTTTAACAAGTGGACTAATTAGTAATTTTCACAAAACAAAACAGGGGTACAATCAAACCCAAACATTAGGAGACGATTATTGTGTACTTTTTTAGCACGATTTTGGATTTCTTTACGCTGTGTTTGGTTGTGAAATTTTAGGAGAGATTTGAAAAAGGAAAGGGAAAAAGTGTGTGAAACTATGTGAAATATAAGTATATTTTTTTATATTTCACCTACCTTTTCCATTTCCCTTTCCAAATCCCTCCTCAAATCTCTCAACCAAACACAGCATTAGGGAGCGGGTTGATTTTTTTAGTTATTTTAGTTTGATGTTAAAAAATTTTATTTGGGAAGGACTTTTGACTTTTTAAATTTTTGTTAAAAAAAAAATAATGATTATGAGTTGAATATAATATTTTGTCTTTTGTGACTATTATAACCAAAAAAATCCAACATTTAGCTTCCCAAATGAAACCTTTGTAGTGTTTCGTGATATTTTGATTAGTGAAGAATATAAAATATTATAATTTTATATTGAATAATTTGAAAAAATAAAAAATATATAATAAATAATGATTGATGTAGGAATATCTAGCCGTGATATTTCAAAGTGCCTAATAATTTTCCGGGTCCGAACGGTCTCTAGTCCATATCTGGAATAGTTCGATCTAGTTCATCCTATTAAGCTCACTTTTGGGCCCCTTTCCGATAATCAGAACCGTTCACATTTTAGGGTTTGTTGAGTACATTATTCCTGTAACAAATCATGTCGATCGGATAGCGAATACTATGTATTCGGATTATTTTTGTCTGGGAAAAAATGGATAGTCAAAAAATTAACGGTTCATAAAAAAATGATCTGAATATATAGTATCTGTTATCTGATCGACTCAATTTTTTACAGGAATAATATACTCAATAAATCTTCAAATATAAACGATTTGGATTATCAAAAATAAGCCTAAAACTAGGCTCAATAAACTAAATTAAACCCTTCAATTCAAATGATGGACTGGAGGCAAACTAGCCTAATTTTCCAGAGTTCGGATCTTCGGTCGCCTTTTCTTGCGGCCTTCCCTGTCGCGCATCAAAACGACGTCGTTTTGTTTTTTGTTTTTTTTTCACCTCTTATTTTTCAGCCCCTTTTGGTTGTGCCCTAGCCCCTTTGATAGAGACGAATAGAGTTAGAGACGAACAGAGCTAAACAGATCGAACAGGAGAGGCGACAAACGCGAGGGCGAATCGAACGGGAAAGGTGACGAACGCGAGGGCGAGAGACGAAGACAGAGAGGCGAGAGACGAAGACAGAGAGGCGACGGACAAACACACATTTGGTTTGACGAGGTTCATTTCATCTCTCTCTCTCTCTCTCTCTCTTTCATTCTTCTGTGATTCATCCAAAGAGAGCCTTCAAACTACCAAATCTTGTTGACTTTTGTGAAATTGTAGCTGTTGGGTTGAGTTAAGTGAGTTATTCCAGAGGTTTAGAAGCATAATTTTGTGAACATATATATACACATTTGGCTGAAGTGAAATTTGTGGGCTGTTATTGTGAACATATATATACATATTTTGTGAACATATATATACACATTTGGTTTACATTTTATGTGTTGATTTTTGTGAGCTGTTATTGTGAAATTTTGTTAATTTGTGAAATTTATTCTGTTAAGGTTTGTTAATTCTATCCATTTTTTCATTGAATGGAATGAGTTGAGTTGAGTTGAGTCAAGCATTCCAGAGGTTGTCGTTCCACATGTTGAGAAGGATATTCTTACTCGACATTCTTACTCATTTCTATATTTTCCTTCTTCCCATAGATTTCTAGATGGAAGATATTACTTATTGGGAAATTTTTGAAAAAAATTGTCCAAATAGAAGATATGAAATACCTACATTTCTATACCCTTTACGAATGGTTTAAGTACTTAGAGCTCACCTGGCTGGCTCATACCTTTGCAGAATTGTTTGAATGTAGCACACAAGTGCTTGTAATACATAGCCCAAAAATATTTAAGTACTTAGAGCTCTAGTTGATTTGAATTTAAAGAAACATAACTTTGTAAACAGATGTATGAAAATACAATTTGAGGCAATTCGACAAGAGACTAATGGTTGATGTAGAAGCTGGAAATCCAGTTGGAACATAGTGACTAGAATCAATGTGATGTAAAATGGAACCAGAATTTCAAAACTTTGTAAACAGATGTATGAAACCAGAATTTCAAAATTTTGGATTTCCAGTGCCTTGAACTCAGGTATCTGCCATTCATATGTGATGTAAAATGGAGTCAAAATCTAAATAAATACATCTGTTTGGAACATAGTGACTAGAATCAATCAAGTTCAGCTTCTCCAAAGGAGTCAGAATCTAAATAAAAATGGAGTCATCCTGACTAGAATCAATCAATTTTTTTATTTAGATTCTGACTCCATTTTACTAGCTTCTCCAAAGGAGTCAGATCTGTTTTTTTATTATCTACAACAACATTTTTATTATTTACTAGCTTCTTCAAAGGAGTCAGATCTGTCTGTCTGCAACTTATGCTTGTCTGCTAGTTGTTGATGAAGTAATATGAACTTATGAACTGTTGTTGGCTGAAGTGAGTATGATTAACATCAACTTATGAGCTGATGTTGACTAGACTGTCTACGTGCTTGTTACCTACATCTCTTAACTTCAACTGTGGTTAGATCTATGTTGCATTTGAAATTGACTTTTGTGTTTACTTGTAATTAGGATTTACATGTCAACGAGTTCAAACAATGATGTTGGATTCTTTCAAAATAAAAGATGCAAATGTGGGAAAAAAACAGGAGTGTACATATCAGAATCAGAGAAAAATCCAGGGAAGTTGTATTTCAAGTGTGCAAATAAGGCTTGTGACTACTTTGCGTGGGGAGTGACTCCTACTGGGAATGGATCAAATATCCAAAAGAGTGGGTATGATTATGATTTTGCGTGAAACAATGAAGTTGTGAATATCTTGGAACGACTTGAGGCAAACCAACGAGAACGACTTGAAGCTATCAAATTCATGATGTTAACAACCATAGTGATGGTTGGTTTTACCATGCTAGTGGTGCTGCTCAAGTGAACTTGTATTTCTATTGAATGTAAACCACTACTTGTAGAACTTGTATTTAGTTTTGAAACTTTTATATGTGCATGTAAAATCTAAACAATGTTTAATTAATGAAATTATTATGCTATGTCAATTATGTTAATTAATGAAATTGGGTGTTATGTATATGATGTATGAAGATTGATGCTATGAAAAGAAAGTGAATATGATGTTATGTGAGCACAAAGTGAATATGATGTTGCATGATGGATGATCAATCCTTTACACAAGGCACTGTACTGTAATTTTTCCATGGGTTTTAGCATGTTAAATCATAAAATGCCTAGCTTCTTCAAAGTAAATCTCAAAGAGGCATCTCAAAGCAAGCTTTCCAAATAACAAGTTATATGATCACTCTAACATCCTGCATCACATCACCATGAGTCAACAAAATTAACTCCTAAACATTTCTCCATGCTGATAAACAGTAACAAGTTTAGACAAGCAAACATATAAGAAATGAAAGCAAAGCCTGCTTGTAGAAACAACAAGGAATTGAACCTGTGCCACAAGGAATTTAACCTGTCCAACTTCCCTAATCACCAACCATGCTTATATGACTAAAACAAACATTAATGTGATCCTGACAATAAAGGCTTTCTAGATGAAAATAATAAGAACTTTATATATGCATACACACAATTCCATGAAGCTGTAGTTTGACTTCTAAAGTTAGTGCCACCACATCAACAAAAGAACATTGTTCCCAAACATTAAAAATACATAAAAAAGATGTCTATCAAAAATATCCAAATCCCACCAAACATTAAAAATACATAAAAAAGATGTCCATCAAAAATATCTAAATCCCACCAAACATTAAAAATACATAAAAAAGATGTCCATAAAAAATATCCAAATCCCACCAAACATAAAAAAAATACACCAAAATCCACAAATATAATAACATCATCGTTCGGTGCAAGCCTTCTAGGGATGTCCATCCACATGACTGTCAACAGGACTATGTGAGGCTTGCAACAGTTAGACTGCAAATTGTTGAACACTAGTACCTCGAAGCAACTCCTAAAATGATGTCTGAGTGGGATACACTAAAGGTATTGAATGAGGCGGCATTGACTGAGGCGTGTTATTTTCCTACAATAGTGATACATTTATTAAAATATTTATAGAATCTATACTACCATTTCAATGTAAAGTATGTAAGCAATTACAACTCACATCATATGTAGGATACATGACATGATGAACACTTGTATGACCCATGGCAAAGGGAGGTTGAGATTGGGATTCAGGTTGAGATTGAGATTGAGATTGAGAAATATAGATTGCACGACCATGACCCTAAAGTAAACCAACATAAAGAAAATAATAAGTGAAATGAAAAAAAATTAATAATGCATTTTCATTTTAAAAAACAGACAATATGAAATATTATCTCAACATAATTACTACCCATGGCGAAAGGAGGTCGAGATTGACTTTGTGAAGTGTAAACACCCTAAAGTAAACCAACATAAAGAAAAGAATAAGTGAAATGAAAAAAAAAATAATAATGCATTCTCATTTTAAAAAACAAACAATATGAAATATTACCTCAACATAATTACTACACATGGCGAAAGGAGGTCGAGATTGACCTTGCGGAGTGTAAACACCCTAAAGTAAACCAACATAAAGAAAAGAATAAGTGAAATGAAAAAAAATTAATAATGCATTTTCATTTTAAAAAACAAACAATATGAAATATTATCTCAACATAATTACTATCTACGGCGAAAAGAGGTCGAGATTGACCTTGCGAAGTGTAAACAGTAACACCCTATACAACCAATGCACGAAAAAAAAAAAAAATTTCACATGACTATATTGCAAGAAGAACCAATTGAAGATATGTTGGTTCCGTATGAGGTTCAATTTCCCTAAGTTCTATGCATGTCAAAGGTTGCATACAAAATTAAATATTACCTGTATTGAATGATTACTCACGGCGGAAAAATGTTAAGATTAACCTTGAGAAGCAGGAAAAAGAACCACTCTACATACATCACAAAAGACCCAAAATAATAAACATCACGCTATTAGTTGCAAGAATAACCAATCCAACAAGATTAATATAAGGTTGCACACAATAGTAAATATTACCTGACTAGAAATATTACCCATGGCGACAGGAGACGCAGATTGACCTTCGGGAGTACAAAAACCATCACCCTGTAAATAACCAATTTATTTAATTCATTATTTTCCAAACACACATAACACAAAATTGATAACACATAACACATAACAATCACACATAACAAAATTAATTACCTGCTTAGATTGCATTCTTTTCTTCTTCACAATAGATTTTTCCATCTCGCCCTTGATCCTCCTTCTTCCCTTACTAGTTGCTTGTCTTTTCTTCAGTCCCTTAGCTTGGATTGGACAATCTACTTCATCACTCTGTGGGCATGTGTTAGTTGAGGAATTTCTCAATTCAGTGACCTCCACTTGACCACAGGTGTGCACACTTAATTTGTCTTCAACCATTACACTCAATTCTTCACCTTTTGTAAGTGACAAATGATAAGTTTCTTCACTTTCAGCGGCTCTACTTGCTATTGCTCTAAACATATTCATCATTGACCCATATCGGTCGCTTTGATATAGTTTCACATCAGCCTTGACGTCATACCTACGGCTATCCTTCACACATTCGGCCCTTGCTTTTTTAGTCCAACGTTTCAATATGTATTGTGCAGGAAGGTCTGTTGCATTGAATATATCTCTAAGCACCTTCGGACAATGTCGACACAATATGCCCTTTACTTCAAACTTCTTGCAACTACAACTCAAAGAACCATCTCTATCTGTTGTCATATTCTTATCTTTTTTTTCCATCTACCACCGTTCTAATTGTGAATATGGTACTCTCACCATCATTAATAGTGCCTACAATGGACGCTTCAATGGACTACATGTACTCATTTTGGAATTCCTCAAAAATTATTTTGGTGTAAATCTGTGCCACTTGCTTTAACATCAAAGTTGGAATTGAAACCCTTGGCAATTTTTGGGACAAATTATACTCGGCTTCTAATTCTTTATATCTCTTGTCATAGAGCACCCTCTCAAAATGCATGAAAAATTCCATCAAGTTATGATCACAATTGAGATAATCCTTCAAAAATGCATTGAAGGATTCATTTAGTTGAGTAGTACTCATTCCAGCTGCCCAAGAATTCATTACATATGGCCATCCCCATTTCTTCTTCACACCAAAAGTTTGATCCAACCAATGATTGTTGCGTGCATCATACCTATCAAGCATTTGTTTCCATTGTATTCTAAATTCTTCTTCGTCATCAATTTCATGCATAAATTTAGAAAACACACCCTTCACCCCTACATCTTCAAAAAGAGAACTTACATGCTTCACTGCATTTTGCATCAAATGCCATGTGCAAAGTCGGTGGTTTGTAGTAGGCATGACAATTGGAATGGCCTTAGCCATCGCAGCATCTTGATCTGTGAAAATAGTTTTCGGAGCTTTGTTTGACATTGCCTCCAAAAAAATCTGAAACAACCATGTAAATGATTTGGTAGTCTCATCATACATCAATGCTGCACCGAATATAACTGTTTCTCGATGATGATTAAATCCAATAAAGGTTCCAAAAGGTCTATGCTCGTTATTTAATTTGTAAGTAGTGTCAAAGGTCACTACATCACCAAATTGAGCATAGTCCATTATCATTTGAGCGTCGACCCAAAATATATTACTTATCTGCTCTTTTTAATCTAATTGGACTACATAATAAAATGATGGATTTTCCACAGTTTTTTTATGAAAATATTGCAACACGCTACCCGCTTCTCCATATTCTAAATCCTTTTGTCTCTTCGATCTCAAGTAATTTTTTTAGTCCAATCTCGTGAAGCCAAGTGCTGCTCTTCCACCAGATTCCCTACCAAATAGCTCATAAGCAGACCTAAGAGGAATTCCAGATTCTGAAGCCAATTCTACTTCAATTGCTTGGGTGGTAGATATTTTTCTTTGGGATGACAACATATGAATGCACTCTTGACGCACAAGGTCATGATTATGGTGTTCAACAAAATCAATTGCAATATATTTTCCTAAATTTCTATCTAACTTGATACTCAATCGGGCACCACAACCACATCTCACCTCTTGTCTCGGAAATTTTACTGGTGGATCTCGCTTGTCAATACCCCAAGTTCCCTGTTTGTAACATACAAAAGTCCGTGAAGTTATTTCCTTAGTTTGTTTGTTCTTGTGTGCATACGACTTCCTAATACTAAAACCAACCTTCCCGCCATAGTTATTGTAAAAATCATACGCAGTTTATTCAGAGCCAAATGACATGCCCAATTTCGGTTTCTAACCACAATTACCCAACTCATCAACAACATTATTTTCTTCCATTACCTACAATTTAGTACCATACAACTCTAATAAACAAATTCAAAAAAAGAAATCTAATTGAAAACTCTAGTTGAAAAATCAATTAACAGATTCAAAAAAATCTAATATTACCATACATATTCAATTTAGTACCATACAACTCTAGTTGAAAAATCTAATAAAAAAAAAATCAACGCTATCATGAACACATTCAAAAACTTTAGTTCAAATCACATAAACAGATTCAAAAACTCTAGTTGAAATAAAAACTCTAGTTGAAATCAATTAACAAACCCATATTCATAAACTCTAGTTGAAATCTGCTAACGAGTTCAAACATTAATATGCCTCTGTTTATTGCCCTTTATTGCCTACTTCAAACTCTACTTCAAACCAGAATAAATGAACAATATTTTCCCTTTATTGCCTCTGTTTTCTGAACTATATTTTCCCTTTAAATCTGCTAACTATGGTGCATTAATATACATGGTCAGATTCCTAAAATCAACTCTATCATCCTCATAAGCATCATCCTCTCCAGGACCACCCACAACAGCCTCATCGTTTTCTTGCAGATATGACATTATAAGTAATATATGAAGTAATACAGCTTACCTCGTCATGGCCGCAATTTCGCCTTGCCGTTGTGTCGGGTCCCTCCGCCATCCTCTGTCCTTCGCCGTTGTCGTCTCCTCCCTCCGCCATCCTTCGTTCTTCGCCGTCGCCGTCGTGTCCCTCCACCATCTCTCTCAGTTCATTTCTCTATGCCTCTCTCTCTTTCTTCGTCTATCGTCTCTCTCTCTCTCTCTTGTTTCTGTCCTGTTGATGTTCTTAGGGCTAAACAGATTGAGAACATATCAAACCAGAGGAAGAAGAAAGTGGAAGAAGCGGGAAAATCAAAATTTGGTGAAGGAAAAAAAAAATCACTAACCAAAACGACGTCGTTTTGGTTAGGGCCGTAGGAAAGGGAAACCGACGATCTGCACTCAATTTTCCAACATTAGATGGTACAATACACCCTTTCTATTGACGGCTCGATGTGGCCCAATGCCGGCTGTCCGACAGACTACACCCATTATCCTCAAAATTATCATTATTTATGTATTAAATTAAAAATTTAAAAATAAAAATAAAAATATATATAAAATTACGTAAAAAATAGATATATTTTATTCACATTTTATTTATTTATTTATTTTTCTTTAAATATCATTCACTAAATTGTTAAACTAAACACAACTTAAAAAAATTCTTACCCTATATTTAGATTATATTATTGATTGACATACATGATACAATAAATAAAAATAAAATAATTTTTTTTATATACTCTTTCCGTTCTAAAATATTAGTCTCTTATTTCATTTTTCATTATCCTCAAATATTAGACCTTTTTCAAAAATTGATGACTAAAATAATATAAATTTCTTATTTTGCCATTCTTTTAAATTTATTAACAATACAAAAAGTACAATTATAACAATTGATATTTTTTAAAAAATGTACTATCAAAAGATAATTTTGAAAAAATAATATTTTTAAGGTGCAATAATTATACTATTAAAAAAGTTAAATTTCTCAAAAATGACTATTATTTGGAACCGAATGAGTATATATTGTTTAAGTAGTATGATATTATATGTTGTTCAAGTAATGAGAATATTCTTTACAAAATCTAAGATCTTAAGTTCAAATTTCACTCACCTATCTATCTTATTTTTTGTTTTAAATACAAAAAAAAATTCACTTCACATAAATTTTTTTGTTTTAAATAGAGAAAATTTGAGAAATGAAAAATTCACTTGGCATACAAAAAAGTAAATATTTCAAGACACTAAGTGAAACTTTTACTTTATATATAGTATATTTTGATAGATTTAAAAAAAAAAATGAAAAATTTTAAAAAGTAACTTATATTTAATTCATTCTCTCTTCGTCTCAAAATATTAATTCCTTTTGGGGAATTTAATTTTTTTTTGCAGTACAATTATTACACTTTAAAAATTTTAACTTTCCAAAAATACCCTTTGATAATACATTTTTTTAAGAACATCAATTGTCATAATTATACTTTTTGTGTTATTAATGAATTTAAATAAAGGACAAAATAGAAAATTTATGTTATTTTAATCCTTAATTTTCAAAAATATAACTAATATTTTAGGACAATAAAAATTAAAATAAAAAATTAATATTTTGAAACGAAAAGAGTATTAATTTTTAAATTTTTTTTTTCATCTTTTAACACGCTTATCTTGTGGCAAAATTTAACGTTGGGGCATTATATTATAGGAGTATTTGTCATGTATTTGTTGCTTGGCAATGTTTCCAACATCTATTGTCCAAGACGAGTTTGGTATGCATCTAAGTCATGATGCAAATTTGATTAGGTTTAAGTGGGGGCCAGAAGTGGGGGCCAGTAGTGACTTTGGAATTTGCTTATATAGTGAAATATATATATATATATATATATATTATGTTTTATAAAAAGATATAAAAAAAAAATTTGAGGTGTGATATGATAATTTCTGACAAATAAATAAATAAGTGCACTTATT
This sequence comes from Camellia japonica, assembly GCA_030407325.1. Classification (NCBI taxonomy): domain Eukaryota; kingdom Viridiplantae; phylum Streptophyta; class Magnoliopsida; order Ericales; family Theaceae; genus Camellia; species Camellia japonica. The sequence continues at coordinate 47,164,758 of JAPPVO010000017.1, forward strand.
TTACACTTTAATTTTTACTTAAAGTTCATAATATTGACAATCACTCAATTCTTAATTTTTACGGTTAAAATAATTTTGATAAAAAATCATAATTGGAACGCCTTCAATTATGATAAAAAATTATGGGCCAAAACCATAGAACAATTTATTAAGAAGACAAAAAAGAATTATACATGTGTACACTCAATTACCTAACAAATCTATACCCAAATTGAACCGATTTTGATATACCTCTTCCACCACCGTCTTCACTACGGAATTGTCTTACTCAACGCTGATATCAAATCCATGACAATGAGTCACTCCAAAATTTACCAAAGTTTCAAGCACAAATTCTACAGAGAACACCTCTCTCTTTGTGAATAAACGAATAAAGACAAATCCCTTAATGATGTCAATATGAAACTTGTAGATCTACGGATCACTCTCAAATCATTAAAGAAAATACTTATAAAAATAGCTTCTAATATAGAAAACATTGGTAGCTCTACTCTCATAGAATTTGGACGACTTAAACCATAAAAACAACAAACGACGCATTTTATAATAAACAGGATCAAGCAGACCGCTCGAGCACACACTTTATCGCTCGAACGATATTAGTAAAGGCAGTGCAAAACATATAAGTCGACCGCTCAAACGCAACATTCAACGCTCGAGTGGTAAAATTAGCTTCCAGAAGTTTAGTTTGTAGGCAGAGATATTGAATGCTCCTATTAACTGCTCGAGCACACAAATGACCGCTCAAGCGGTCAAACAATTTTGGCTCGATCTTCGTATATAGTCAGCGAAATGACAAATGTGAAAGGCTCAAGATCACAAACTCCTTTGCATAGGCATAATTCAAGTTGAATTTGCATCTAATCACTTACAGAATCACTGAAATAAAAAATATAAATAAAATTACAGCTAAAAGGAGTTTGTCAAATGGGATTATCAATTATAAAAACTTAACAACATCAAATATAGCTGGTCTCTAGTTGGTTTTTTGGGGTATGACTTATAAATTGACTTTTTTACTTATTACGAAAAGATGTGCAGAAAAATAAAGAAGTGATGTGATAAATATAAGCCAATAAGCAACTTATTTCTTGTAAGGACTTTTAATCATTTAGTTCGGATTTATGAGTCCAGAGGCCATTGACTATGAAATTATTTACAAATAAATAAATTGATAGTAAATATAATCATATAATTTATCACGTTTATTTAAAAAAATAAATATATATATATATATATTTTTAAATCATACTTATTATCTAATTATTTATTTTATTTATTTAAATATTTTTTTATTTTTTAGTAAATGATCTATACATGGTGACTCGTGAGTATATAGAGTCCAACTAGATAGTCCAATCCTCAGCTATATTCAATGTGAAGTTGGGCGGCTTCAATAAATGTAATCATATGAGTTTACAGCGTTCATTTAAAAATTTGGATAATAAGTGTGATTTTAAAATAATTAATTAATTTTTTTGAAAATAAATGTGATATAATCATATAAAAATAATTATCAAATTAATTGATAACACACTGCTATTCAAATTAGACACAGGAAATAGAACTATGCTTGCACCTTTGACCAGTTTTAATTGTTTTAATTATAATTAAAATTTATTATATCATTAAACTAATTAAGCCATTATTAATCTAACAACAAACAAATTAAAGTCCCCACCTATCCGATCTCGTTTGTGTGATTTGATGAAAAAAATTACCAAGAAATTAGGTGATATTCAAGAGAGAAAGGCTAAACTAGAAGAATGAAAAGTACTAGCAATAGATGACATGAATGAACATAAAGAAAAGATGATTATGATTATGATTATGAACATCTGTAACATGGAGCTTTGGACAAAAACTTATTATCAACAAAATAAAAATAAAATTTATACTAAAGAATAGCACACTGAATAAATATCAATTTTGATAAGCCTTTTATGAGTTTCCATCATTATATATTGAATTTGTTTTACTCAAGATAACTTTTATTTATAAAAATTTATCTATAAATCCCATATTAAGGAATGATAATCCATTTAGTTTTAAGGATTTTTTTATAAACCAATTAGTCTCATTAATTTTGAAAAGATAGATTTAATATATTATTTAGAAATTAGATTTACGACTATACCCTTATTTTTATTATGTTTCCTTCTCTCTGTCTCTCTCTTTGTTTTTTTTTTTTTTTTGCTAGAAATGTAAGGTATATAATTTATGGGAATCAAATTTGGAATTAATTTTTATATGGTAATCTTTTTTATTGGGAAACCATTTCAAAAGGAGTATAAAAATGATTTGAAATATAAGATTCTTCTAAAAGAATGTGGAATTTTTCAAATATTTCAAAAGAAGTATCTACTTAATAAGTTTTAGGCAAATGTATAATTTTAAACTGTAACATTCTAATGTAACATTCAAACATAACACTCTAATGTAACATTTCTAAAATAAAAAATAAAAAATAAAAAAATCCTTAATATATTTTTCTCAAATATAACACTTCAATATAATATTCTAAAAAAATTTCTTAGAGTAACACTTTCTTAGAGTAACACTTTCTTAATGTAACACACAAAAAAATTTCTTAGTGTACTCTTTCCAAACGTAACACTCAAAAAAAAAAAGGATGTGAGATTTTTCAAATGATTTTAAAAGGAGTACAAAAATTCATTAGTAAATTTTGGGTAAATGTATAATTTTCAAACTATGAGTGTTACGTTCGGAAAACGTACATTAAGAAGTTTTTTTTAGTATTTTTGCGTGTTACATTGGAGTATATTATATTGGAGTGTTATGTTTAGAATTATATTGATTGGAGTACTACGTTTGGAAGAAGTATACTGAGGAGTTCTTTTGTGTGTTACATCGGTGTGTTACATTTAGAAAAAAATACACTAATAATTTTTTTTAGAGTGTTACGTTGTTACGTTTAAGAAAAAAAGTACATTAAGCAATTTTTTTTGTGTATTGCATTGAAGTGTTACGTTTGGAAAAAGTACACTAGGAACTTTTGCGTGTATTATATTGGAGTATTATGTTTGGAAAAAAATACACTAAGGAGTTTGGAAAAAGTACACTAATATGTTTGGCATAACATTTTGGGGCTATTTTAGTCAAAAAAAAGAAAAAATAGGCTAAAAAGTCAATAAGACAAAATGTCACATTTAAATCATAATCATTTCATTTTTTCTCTCACAAAAATAAAAAAAGCCAAAAAACCTATCCCAAACGAGGCTTTTTAGTCCCAGACTAAAATAGTTAAAAAGCTAAAAAGCAATCCACATCTTAAACGAAGGCTAAGGAGGTTTTTTTTTTTTTTTTTTTTTTTTGTATTAGATTGAAGTATTACATTTAGAAAAAGTAAATTAAGGAGTTTTATTGCAGTGTTACGTTGTTATGTTAGGAAAAAGTACACCAATAAATTTTTTAGTGTGTTATATTAGAGTATTACGTTATTGGAGTGTTACGTTTTTATTTGTAATGTGAGATTTGTTCCATGATGAGGGAAAATCTAAAACCTCTATAGTGGGGAATTGTCCAAATGTTTAATTTTACATTTAAAAAAATTCACTTTTATCCCTAAAAAATTAAATCTAAACATGTAAGTGATTATATTTTTATATAATTTCCACTTTAATAAAATTTTTAAGTTCATAAAAAAAGAAAAAGAAAAATAAAAGATTAAACAGTTGACAATAACACATTTTAAAATTTATTGATTTTCACTCTTTATTTATTTTGTAACATTAATTGAAATCAATAGTTAGTTAGTGAATGGTGATTACTAGTGAAAAATAAATAAAAAAATACTACATTAGTATAATGCATGTGTTATTTACACATAGTAAATAACTATTACACACCAATAAGATAATTTATAACAAATATATGAAGTATACTTTTATTCGGGTGGCTGTTAGGCGTATAGTGGAGCTCATTTTACATTCCACTTTGATAATCTAAAACATTCACTATATAAAAATAAAAAATAAAATAAAATTAATATGATATGATATCAGTAATTGTTTTATCAAATCATATTTTGTATTTTATTTTATACTTAAAATTATTCTATCATTTATTTTTTTGATACAAATTTAATTGAATGAAAGTGTTATTAATATTCAATTAATTTAATTTTTTTTATAAAAACTAAATGATTTAAATTATCAAAATAAGATGCATAATAAATTCTATCAAGAGCACAACAATGAACGTGGCTGATTTGAGCCATACACAACACTAACTCCAATTCCATACAATGGAGACACTATTATGTTGTATTTGGATTATGATTTTGATAGAGATTTAAATAAGGGAAGAGAAAAAACAATATTTGAAAACTCAAACCAGGCCAGATAGTCGTACTGGTGGTCGGATCTGTTTTCGGTCCAGATAATCCTTCAAATCTAGATTATGCTCAAAATTGACTTAAACGGAAGAGCCAGTCGCGGGTTGACATAATCGTACAAGTTTGAAGAATTAAATTTTTTTAAAAAATATGTTGCGGAGAGAGCTGAGGATTTAAACGTTGAACCAAGTGTATAAAAAATACGGTAATGCTACGTAGCTCAAATTTTGTGGTTTAAAAGTGGCTCAAATGGCCAAAACGACGTCATTTTGAGTACAGAACAACATAAAAATGGCCAAAACGATGTCGTTTTGGTCATTTGAACCACTTTTGAGCCATAAAATTTGAGTTACGAGATATTTTCCTAAAAAATTAGCTCTCTAACCACCAAGTTATCAACACAATTGTTGATAGTTTATTAAGTATATATATTATATATTCAATATTATTTTAATTATTTTTACTAAAAATCGATGTATAAAAAAAGTAAAAATATATTTAAAAAATAATTTTTTTAATTGTTTATTATTTATTATTTTTGTAATGTTAATATCTATATTGTTTATACTTATAGGGTGTGTTTGTTTGGACGGACTGAATAAGGAGGGATTGCAATCCATCGGACTATTAGTCCCGGGATACATTGTCCCCAGACTATTTAGTTGGACTAGATTTGTATCTTATGTTTGTTTAGTCATGGGATTATATGTCTGGATTGGACTATTTTTAGTGAATCCAATGTTTGGTTAGACAGACTGGATAATGATAAATGTTCAAAAGACTATTTTACCCTTGTAATTTATAATTTTCAATTAAATTAAATTTATAATTTATATTTTTTATTTAATATATAATTTTAAATTAACGACAATAAAAAAATAATTTTATTGAATATATAAATTAAATTTTCAACAACACTAAAAAAATTTAATTTATAAAGCCATAATTTATAATTTATTATTTTTAAATAAATTTAATTTATAATTTATATTTTTTATTTTAATATATAATTTTAAATTAATAAAACTAAAAAAATAATTTTATTTAATATGTAAATTTAATTTTTTAACAACACTAAAAAAATTTAATTTATAAGGCCATAATTTTTAATTTATTATTTTTAATTAAATTAAATTTATAATTTATAATTTATAATTTAAATTTTTTATTTAATATGTAATTTTAAATTAACAACACTAAAAAAACAATTTATAAATGTTCAAAAGACTATTTTACCTTTTTCTAATTGTTTACTAAGTAATAGCATGAAAGGTAAAATGAACATTTTATAAAATAATCCCATGGTTTCTATCCCAACCCTCCTATAGAATAGGATAGTCCCATATTTGTGGGATTAATAGTCCGGAGCAAAATTTTTCAAACAAACAACGGACTATTAGTCCGGTGGGACTAATAGTCTAATCCCACACCCTAATCCTCCAAAACAAATACCCATAAAATTCAATTCTAATTTACCTGCGATTGAATCAGTAACCCATCCATCCAATTACTTTTCGGTTCGTTCATTGATCCAATTTTCCAGACATTAAGAAAAAAATATAAAATGTCTATAAAATATAATGTAAACTCTTAATTTATGAACCAAAAGACAGTACAAGTCTAAAGGCAGTTACTCCCATGCTGACTAACACAGTAAAAGGGGCGAGGTGGAAATGAGGTGGCGACAACCAATGAGAGAGTGACGTTTAAACTTTGTCAAGCCATTAATTGGACACTGGTTTTAATTGGGGTTGCTTTAGTGGGGAAAGCAATGATTAAGGAATAGATATAACTAATGAGGAGAGAGCCCACTTCTCTTTTCTTTTCTTTGGTCTAATAAGAAGATGATCAAAAGTCGGAATATGTTCCATCGTTGCGCCTCTCGGATGGGTCCCTCGTTTACGCCTTTATCTTTTTTAGCAAATTACGCTTTTATCTTCTTTTATGACTCGTATTATCATTTTAATTTGTTAATTTAAACATTTTATTAATAATATGTTACATAATTTTATATAAAAAAAATTAATATGTCACTTGCAAATAATATTTTTTATTTTTTTAAATCTTCCTGATATTTACAGCAACAATCATGACAGTCATAGTGTAAATCTCCATAACCATTCGTGTGGATAGGAAAAAAATTGAAAGATTAGAAGAAAAAAAAACACAAGAAACAAAGAAGAAGAAGAAAAAAGTAATTTTTCATAATATTTGAGAAGGTTATGTGAAAGTTTATATCTTATTATTCATCGTACATCTTGCATGAATTCTTATATTTTAGAAACGATACATAATTTTTTGTTCCTAAAATGATAGTTATTTAATGCAATCATGCTATGTGTTTTTTTTAACAATTATTTGTTATATATAAAATTGAAATTTTCATGTTTTCCTTTTTCATTTTTAATTTCTTTTCACAAAATTGCAAATTAAATGATTACACACATCCTATCTAATGCATTGCTTGATGCTAATGATGTAATCATCAAATGGGTTCGTGGATCTTTTGCAAAAACAAATAGCCCTTTATTGGCATGCTTTTTGCATCAATATGTATATTATAAAAAGGATCTTCAAACACACATTTACATAAGAATAAGTAGGGTAGAGTGGGGTGGAGCAGGGTTCAAAAAGTAAAACTCTAAAGACAGAAAATGCCTTTTGGAGTCTTGGGGTTTTTTAAAAAAAAGAAAAAAAGATGCTCTCGTACCCATTCTATCTCTCATACACTTTACTAAGAACAACTTCAATAAATGGATGAAATATTTGGATATATTAATCATTTTTTATTTTTACTTGACTCTTTATTTTTATTTTTTTTCAAGCTTTAATTTATCTTTTCTCTTCTTAAATCCCACAATTCACAGTGGTGTCGTTTGGGAAGTGGGTTGACTTTTTGACTTTTTTAATTATTTTAGCCTGGGCTAAAAAGCTTGGTTTGGAAAGAATTTTTTGGCTTTTTGACTTTTTTTGCTTTTTTTGTGAGAGAATAGTGTAATGATTATGGGTTGGATATGATGTTTTGTTTGTTGTGACTAAAATAGCCTATTTTGTCTTTTATAACTAAAATAACCCCAAACCTATCCAAACCCACTTGCCAAACCATGCCTAAAATATGAATTATCCTACTATGCTGAGTAAAATCCGAATAAATGATGATAATAAAACTCACTCCTCTTTATACCATTTTCTTATTAGTACAAGACATACTGATATGTATAATCCAATACAACAATATTCACAGCACTGATTTATGTAAAGAAGATCTACCATAACACACAAACTTATTTTATAATAGCATCCAACAATTTTACTTGAAGAAATTTAATCAAGAAAAAAGGTACGGACAAGCCATGAGAAGTGGTGTCATTTGGTAAATCAAATTCAAAGGTTGTAGTTGGACCACATAAGATTAAGCCATGAAACTAAAATGGTTGCCATTTATCAAATTGCCTGCTGGTTGTGGTCCAAAAGCTCCATTAAAGTGATGGTTGATTTCATATACTACTCTGAAAACGTTATCATTATTTATTCCCAATGTTAACATCAAAGTGATATTAGAGCTACCTGTCGTTGAGTTTGAATTAATGGTATTTCATAAGGTTGCATCCTTCTTAGCAATGCATCAAGAAGTCAAACCCTAATTTTTTATTTTATTTTATTTTATTTTTTTGAGTCATTTGGTAATAAGAAAAAATTTCAAACTTGTAATTGGGGGTTGGAAAATTTTGGCTGGTATTAGTCTAATGACAATTAATAAATAATTTTGTTAATATAATATTTGGGGGGAAATATTCGGCTAGTCCTACTTACCCGTTCCACAATTTTGACTATGGAATTAGAGAAATTATTCAATATTCCTCAAACAAGTAACAAGTATAAATGGAGCTCAAATTTGTAAAATAAAATAAAAAAGTTATAAGTGGAGCTTTAAATTAGTAGTTATTGGTGTAACTTGTTTGACCCATCAATTTTGCTTTAAAATTTTAAGAAACAATGTGCAAGGAATTGGTAAATGAAATGGAACATTACTCCAACGCTATATTTGGTTTATAAATTTGAGAAGAAATTTAAAAAGAGAAAAAGAAAAAGAATAGGTAAAATATTAATAAAATATAATTACATTTTACACACATTTTCTATTTTTTTTTTTAAATTCATGAATTAAACACAGTTTAAGAATATTGAATAATTTCTCCTAAAATAGAAGCCAATGTTTGAATCATATTGACTATCGATTTAGCAGCACCCTCTTGAGTTACCTCTTAGTTGTTTTGTACATCTAAGAAACTTTTTCCTAGTTTTGGGTTGTCACACACAATAGTTACTTAAAGTTAATGCAATCAGTAATTTTGTAATTAAGTACATCTAACACATAATAAACAAAAACATTTGGCAACTGTTTAGAAAAGTAATAATCTTTAAAATTTAACAAATTTCAAAAAATAAAAAATATATATGTTTTCCCTTATTTTAAAATAAGTTTTCCTCTTAATCACCTACCACTAGTTGCACATGGGGTTGTAACGTAAACCTTGGGATGTGTAGTTAGGAGTGTAAAAATGACCCGCCGGCTGTGCGTGGCCCGAAGCTTGCTCGTGGCCAGTGGTGGGCCCAACGTGATTAGGTCCGGGCTTGAGTCCCGGGATCCTAGGCCTAGGCCTAGACTAGGGCCATCATTTTGAAGCCCAGTCCGACCAGGCCCATCGGCCCGCTCATGGCTTACTTAAAGCCCGGCCCAAGGCTCGGTCCGCTCGAGACCCAGTGTCATTTTTTATGGACAAAAATAAAATTTTGGTGAAAAGATTAGGAAAAAAAAAAAATGTTTAAGTCCTGCCCAAGCCTGAACTCGAGCCCAAGCCCATCGGCCCGAATACCCCTTGGGCCTAATTTTCTGGCCCGTGGCCCGGTCTGATCCGAATTTTGGTAGGAGCCTGCGAGATCCGACATGAACCACGCTGGGCCAGTCCAAATTTACACCTTTGTGCAACATGTTAATTTGTCAAGTGGAGCGGGAGTGTGATAACTTTCAAAATTCATAACATTGAATGTAAATATTATATAATTTTTATATTTTAATATTATTTGATATATGTGAGACGTGAGTCCCACACTTATGTGAGACACTTGGAAGAAATTTTAATAGAATTTTTGGAGTCTCTACCATTACTCTTATTTTTATTGAAATTTTATTAGATTTTTACAATATGTAGTTGGCGTAGTGGATAAATTGGATGGTTATCCATGGTGATGTTGATAAAATTATTATCTCTTTTCTATTAAAATGTATATTTACTATGGTTCTTTTAATGCTTACCCACTATCAGCATTACTTTTAACAGTTTTAATCTTATTAAAAAAATATTATTATAAGAAAAAATTAGTGAAATATCCCTTTCCAATTTTATTTAGTAAGAGAGGTCCAAGATGTTTTTTTTATTAGCTAAGGTCCCTCAACATTTTCACAAAGAAAATTCAACTCAGAGAAATTTTACCTGACTTAGAGAAATTTTGCCCGACTCAAAGAAATTTCAACATTGACTCAGACAAATTTCTCTGAGTTCACAAAGAAATTGTGAAATTTCTCTGGTATGATTACAAAGAAATTTTGAAATTTCTCTATAAAAATTGAAATTTCTCTATAAAAATTGAAATTTCTCTGAGTCGAGTGAAATTTCTCTAAGTCGAATTTTCTTTTTGAAAATGTTGAGAAACCTTAATTACTATGAAAATATTATATGTCATTTATCTTATAAAAATTTTAATATCAGGGACCTTAAAAAAATTCCTTTTGTTATAATTATATCAAATTTTTAGAGTTAATTATATTTTATTCAAACTTTACAACCTAGACCTAACCGAACTAGTTACACCGCTAGTTCAAACATTTATCTCACATGAGGTGAGTTTGTCATCTATTGTGAGAACGGTTATGGAACCAAAGCATTATTACTTTGCAAATTAAGTAGAATATTACTTTTCAATAATTGGGGATAAAAGACTAGACGCTTAAAGCAAATTCGGATAAGAGCCAAACGAACAAGTATTGCTGATATGTATATGTATAGACCCCATGACATCGATGTTGCATGAGGTTCACATATTATTTGCTCCAAACTGTCAAGTCTCTTTGTCTACACTCTTAGGCTGTATTTTGTTTATGAATTTGGAGAGAAATTTGAAAAGAAAAATTGTATTTCATTCATATTTCACCTATCAAATCTCTTTTCAAATCCATGAAATAAACATAGTATTAGGCTTTGTTTAATTCTCAAAACTATTTAAAAAAAAAAATGATTTGTAGCTCGAATATTAACCCCCGAATGGCCCGTATGTGTTGGTACCTCTCTCTCCATTTTGGACTCACGCGCACATAGACATTTCTTTCCTTTCTATCTCTTTTAGACCCAAAGTCTCTGAAATTGTTCTCTCTAAACCAGGATTAGTGCAAGCAGCTAATTGAGTGCAGTGATGGTCTGATTTTTATTTCTCCAATAACACACACAAAGAACAAAAAAAACAGAAAGAAAAAGAAACAACGTTGAGGTCATTCTTTGTAAAGGACACTTTAAAACATGACAGTCATCATCTTTCACGATTCAATCAATGGGTCAGTCATTCTGCTTTCTCATTTTGTTCACTGTGCAATCTAGTTATTGCATGCAATGAAGAACATCTATATTTTCTACCATAAAAGATTTCGGTATGATTTTATCACTATATTCAGTCTAAAATTCAATCTCATCAAAACTCATTTTCCTCCAAAATCATAGAAACTGTTTTTCTATTCTATTGCGAACTTTCAACAAGCACCTACTGTCACACCCAAACTCGCCTCTATAAGTTTGGCGTCATAACCGGTCAGTAATCTGATATTACCAAAGGCCTTCCTGTACAATCATAAATAATCGGGGCTTGCGGAAGCAATAGACAAAAACACCAATAGTCCAATGAGCTGTGCATCTATATGAATAAATATGTACATGCAAAAACGTTATTTTACCCACTTACATTACATAACGTATACAAAACATATGCACGAGTCAAAGGTGTATGTCAAAATCAAAAGCTTGACAGCGGCTTTCCAGGCCTAGCCCCAATTCGGAGACACACAAAACGACTCAGTAGGCTTCAAAACAGTGAGTCGCCTAAACACCCTTCTAGGCTTATCCTCCAGAATGCTCATCTATACATTTACATATAAAAACAGTAAGCTAAAGCTCAGTGAATAACATTAAAGTAAAGGGGTTAGTGAACTAATTCTAAATATATCATATCTGTAGAACAAATTATGACACAATAATTCATATTAGTTTCATATCAAAACGTAACATAATGGTACACCCCTCAGGACATAACACATAGCGTCTTCCGACTAGAGTAATCGATTCTAGATACCAATTAAATACATATACCACAATGAAGTGGCTAATGAGATCTCGTATCATATGTATGTTATGGACCCGCACTAATGTGTCGTCCCCTATGACTTGGGACTATCCTTGGATGCCATAATAGATTCATAAATAGGAAATTCGTTCACAATATCAAAATACCATTCAAAAAATCATAATTGATCATACATAGTTAAAACATATTTCACATCAACATATCTTTACAAGAATGTTACTCACAGTGGGCTTCCAAATTCGGTTGTTCGGTCTTCGAGTCTTGACCTACAAATACAAACATTCATAGCACAATTTCTCAATACACATTGACATCGAGTTATTTAGTTGATTCTTAACTTTATTTAGTTATCCGTTACTTGTTCGTTCAGTTATTTCTATTTTTCTTTTAATTTCTTTCATGCTCATGAGATGCTAATGGATGTAAATGACATGTGAAAATAATGTAAATGAAGGCCCGGATGTCAGAAAACGGAAAGAAAACAAAATCGAAAAAACTGGCCAGTTGGGCCGCACATGCGGTGGCCTTAGCCGCACGAGCGGTGGAACTTTAGAATACAATTTTGGCTAAACCAAGGTTGGCCGCTCGAGCGGTGGCCCAGGCCGCTCAAGCAGTTTGGATGAAAAACTAGCCCGAAAATCTGCTCAAGTGTTGGAACTCAATCTTTACAAAACCAACCTCAAATTCATGAAAATCAAGGCCCCAAACTCATGAAAACAACTTGAATTAACCACCTTTCACTTGGAACATAAATCATAACTTTAAATCAAACTCAATGTTCCAACTACAAGATCAAACTCTTAAATTGAAATGTAAAATCATAACACATGCACTTTTGGGTCCCCAACTCAAAATCCATGGAGATTTCCTCTCAAATTAAAGAACCATGTGAAAAGTAAATATGTATGCACAATAATTTCATGAACTCATGCCAAGTGTGCCAAGATCTTGAGCTCTTTCTTACAATTCACTCTTTGAACTCATGAGAGTTCTAAACAATAATTTACACCATGAAACTCCTTAACTTGTTAGATATCTAGGGTAATACAACTTAGATGCATGAAATTAGACGATAAATCTTACCTTGGATGGTTTAATTGGTGAAGATTTAGCTTAATCACCTTTTGTTCTTCTTCTTCTTCTTCTTCTTCTTCTTCTTCTTCTTGTTTCTCTCTTTCTCTAGAACTCTTTCTCTCTCTCCAAATGTTTTGAGCTCTTTATTGATAAGGATGAGCTCAACTCTCATATATACATATTAGTGTATAAGTGAAGCCAAACATGACTTAGCGAATCAGGCGAAATCAATTTTCAATTAAACTTCCCAAATGGCTCTAAAAATTCCCATTAGCATATCCATGTGCTCAATTTCGGTTTCTGAACCCATTAAGGTCATCAATTTCAGTTCCGAAGTTGTAGCCCCAACAGATATTTTCCCAATTCAGACAGATATTTTCAAATTAAATCATATTACCTCATAATTCAAGCAAGATAATTGTGATATGCATTTTGGGGCTGTTACACCTACAATGCATCAATTCAAAAAAAATTGGCCACACATCCAAAAAAAAAAAAATCCTTTAGCCTTTTGCAATTGAATGAACAGAACGATGAATCAGAATGAATTATTATCAGAAAGATTCAAACTAGAAATCAAAACACAAAAAAAAAAAAAAAAAATTACAAAAAAGCGCAAAAAGCAAAAAAATAGAATCAACATCCTATACGAGCGAGAATAAAACTTCTAAGCATAAGCGCAATCGTATCATCCATATACGAGTGCGTAACATCGTCGGCGATGGAGATTTCGAGGAGAGGTGGACGGTTACCCAAGTTGGTGGTCAACTATGATCGTTAGTAAACACCTAAGTCGGTCGCTCGACTTCAGAGCAAACTAGAATAGTGTTCCCCTCTCACTCTCTCTCTCTCTCTTCCTCTTCTTTCTTTGTTTTGTAAATGCGTGGGTTTCATGCATAGTTGAAGGATCTGGGCCAAAGCTACAACATGGAATTCCAACACATTGGGGCCATTCGGGGTAGGAAAAATTCGGGCTACCTAGCAGAACTGTAAAAAAAAATTAGGCAAACTAGGCCTGTAATCTATATATTTTCGTCATTGTGTCATTATGCTTCTTAAATTTCAGTTAACTTAATTTTAACCGTGAATTTATAATTTCTTCTTAATCTAGTGTGATTGATTACAATTGTTAGCATATATATATATATATATATATTTTTTTATAAATGAAAAATACATATATATAACGGCATGTTTCATGTTTTTTTAGGGATAAAATTATAAACTTACTTAATTCAGTGAGTTGATTTCAACAAATTCGGTAATTATTTTTCTGTCGAAAACCTTAAAGATGTTATTAATTGAACTAAATTGACACAAAATTTGAAATTAATGATCAAAATTGAATCAATTGAGCATGGAGGTTCAAAATGACATAAAGAGCAAAATGTAGAAATCATCGATGAAATTTGCCTAATTTTTTTTCTTGATCAGGAATTTTTTTTTTTAATTATGAAAATTGAGTTAAAATTACAATAGGCTCTTTCAAATATGGTGGCATGTCAAAACGAATTTGGGACATTGGAAACATCACATTTAATAAAGGATAAATTACAAATATACCCTAAGGTATACTTAAATTATAGATTGCTTCTAGTGATTTAGAAAATTATAAATAACCCGTTATAAGAATTTTTTATTTAATATAATTAATTAAAAAAAATGAAATTTATAACTGTTTTTCTATATAATAATAAAATTACATGAATTATTAATTGAAATATATTTATAATATCATTAAAAATTATTAATTGATTTGATGATTTATTGATAAAAGAGGCCATTGTTATTATGAAATTAAAAACTTCAGTGAGTGGAATGTAATTTTTAAAATGATAATGGACGATTCATATTTTAAGCAAATCTCAAGAAATTTATTTATAATCTACTTTTTAATAAAAGAGGAAGGTTTGACTCTAGTCCATAATTTGGATCAGGGCACTATCAGAGTCCATGAGGCCCACCACGTGTAAATAACGTTCTCAATGAAATTTTCATCTTACCATTTTTCTTGATAAAAAAACACCTGTGTTGTTTTCTTTAATTTTCAAAAATTATTTTCTGGCCCTTTTTTTTTTCTTTTTTGTGTGTCTTTTTGTGATTTTTAAAAAATATTTTTTACAGATTAGTTTATTCTTAAGTGTATTTAGAAAAAAATTAAAAAAAAAAGACCAAAATATAAAAAAAAATTAAAAAAATAAAAATGACCAAAATATAAAAAAAAGAATTCAATAAAAATAAAAACAAAACAAGAACTCATAAAGCAATTTTAAAAATTAAACCAAACAAGGTGCTAGTTTTTGTAATGAATAATAAAATGGCATTAATGCAACTTTTTTTCTGAGTACATTGCTGCAACATTTATGATTTGAAATTATAAGGATCTTTAATCCATGCCAAAACATCAATGGTAGGTCCAAGCTCACTCATATCAACCATCTCAATGCCAGACCACAAAATTATACATACTTCGATATTAACATACATGCTCTCTCAACATGCCAGCATCAGCATGACGATTTGGAGAAGGCGGAGCTTTGTTTTTGTATCATGACTATATATGAAGAAAAGTTATTACTAATACAAGAAGAAGAAGGAGATTACAGAGGGGTGAGTGAGTGGAAAGAAAAGGTGAAATTTGTGGGCTTCCATATCTTGAAAAGCTTATTTAGTTAGGTTTATTGGAAGAAAAATCACATGAATGATGGTTTGGATAACTAAAAGAGAAAGTGAGAGAAAAAAAAGTGTAGTGCAAGGCTTCTTCCGTCTTTAACATGCATGCCCACTTTCTTTTCTTTTCCCTTATATTTATCTCTTCTTTGGAATCTCTTTTTGATTGATGGGGGTAGAAAGAAATCTAAGAAATGATTTCACTCGTGAGCCACCTAATCAAAAGACCTATATATATATATATATATTGAAAAAAAAATATTTGTTTTATCAATTCATATGAAATTATTTATAATAGAAAGAGAATTAAATTTGAACAATCATAGTTCAACAAATAGTCTAACAAAGGTTCACATAATGTGAAAGTAATAAACAACGCAACATAAGAGAAAAATTAACAATTTTTTCATTTAGTGAGAATGGATCGCCTGACTTTTCAAATAGAAATATATAAAATCGGCCGATTAAACTATCTCGTCAATTGATTATATATTTAGTGTTGGTGAAGTAAAAATTAGTATGAAGTCTATGATAATAAATAATGGGACTATCGAAAATGGTGTAAACTTTTCTCTATTTTTCCAAATTTTAAATATTTTTGTCTCTTGTCATAAAATACTAATAGTTATTAGATCATGTGAAAATATCAAACTGTAAAAATCTTGCAACAGGATTATTCATATTTTCAATTCAACAACTATAAATATTTTGAAATTAGAGGATAAAAATATTTGAGACAGATGATCCGTGTTGTTGAGAAGTGCTATGATGAAGTGCTCTCTTAGGTCATACGATAATGTATAAATTGTTCGTCTTTTACCTTACTTGTAGCTGAATCAGAGAGCATCACTTGATTGATGAGATCAATTGAATTTGGTTAGTAATTACGGCTAATAACATAGGATGCCATATATGACTCATAAGATACTAAAATATCTGAGCATCTAGCAGGAAATTATGATGTTTGTTGGTGAAATACATCTCAGTTTTTAGTGTTCTAATATTCTGTTTGGTTGAAAGATTTGAAAATGAATTTGGAAAGAGAAATAGAAAAAGTAAGTGAAATTTAAATAAAATATACTTACATTTCACCTAATTTCACACATATTTTCTCTTTCCCTTTTCAAATCCCTCCCTAAATCCTCCAACCAAACACAACGTGAATGCAGACCAAAATGGCAATGATTTGAGAAAACACAGATATGGGGAGTTGATGACCGTATTCTAGACTGTGTTTGGTTCATAAATTTGATTCAGGATTTAGAAAGAAAAAAAATATGTAAAAAATATATGAAATGTAATTATATTTCATTTACATACTTTTCTTTCTTTTCTTTTTTTTTCTAAATTTCTACTTAAATTCATGAACCAAACACTTTTTTTTTTTTCTTTTCTAAATTTCTACTTAAATTCATGAACCAAACACAACATTAGTTCTAACTTTTAGCTAAACAAATGCCAATTCACTAGAAGTCAAAATAAAAAAAGTTGACAAAATTCAAAGAAAGATCAATGCCGACACTTCCAGATTCGGGTAATAATAAAAATTAAAAAATTAGAATTGTTTTGAAAATTAACAATTTTAATTAATTTTTTTTATGAAAATACGTGAAAAAAATAAAGAGAATAATTATTTTTTTTATAATAAATTTTTTATTTTTTTGACTGAAAAAATTAGTTCCCTATCTTGCCCTCAAATTAAAAAAAGACCAAATATATATATATATATATATATTTAGTTCAGATTTATTTAAAATATAGATATTACTATACTAATATTGAAAACCACACCGACAAAACCTGTTGCGGTTTTCACTAATCCTAAGCAACCCTTTTTAATTTCTTCGCTTATGAGGATAATCTTTCTTGGTATACTTAAATTTATTTATTAATTTTCAAGTTCGAATAAAATCTTTGACGTTCACTTTTCTCTCGAGTGCTGATTTGTTTTCAGTTCATTACCCTTTGCTCATTCCTAAATTTTCTATCAAATTCAGATCTCCGTACAAATCACCAGTTAAAAGCTTGAGCACAACATTACGCCGTTTTTGATTCATAGATTTGAATCAGAATTTTTTTTTTTTTAAAAAAAAAATGTGTGAAATTTAGATAAAGTATAATTATATTTTATTCATTAAGCCCACTAAATATATAATGCTTATTACTCAAAATACGGATGATTATTCAGTAATCTAAGAGTACGGTCACGTGATACACCATGATAGTATAATTGGTGGAAAATAATGAATGATGATTGTTGAGGGAGTATGGTCATATGGTATTCCAGAACTATTATATAATTTTCCTCAAAGTACCTCGTATAATTTTTTTTTTTTAACTCCAATACACTGGGTATATGACTAGATATTTTGACTTAATTCACATTCCCTAGTTGCATATAACAGCCTTCAAAAGTTAGGCAAAATATATTTAATCCTTGTGATTATTTCTCTTCATCTTTGTTACTTACGTGACATTCTATAAAGTTAATAATATTTAAATAAATTGCTAAAATAAAAAGCTTGATTATACTTTATAATAATGTTTAAATAAGGTGAAATGTCTACTAACAATGGAGATACTTTAAATCCCTACCCAAATTCATAAACTTAAAAAAAAAAAAAAAAAAAAAAAAAAAATTCTATATATAAAAACAAGGGGAAATAACCCAACCCATGGTGGGAAAAAAATACAGATTAATGATGAAGTTTACAAATTTTAATTATTAAAATTACAAATTTTTTCATTGGTATGTAATTATTTTTGAAAGACCCACTTGATTTGTAAATTCCCCCAAAAACATTCACATAAATCTTAATAGTACATATGGAAAAAGTAGAATTCGTCATAAAAAATAAATAAAAAATCAGTTGATTAAAGTATTAGTGTGTTTGTGCTTGGAGTTTACTTCTTTTCTTTCTTTTTTCTTCTCCTTCTTCTTCTTCTTTTTTAAACTAAATTTTTATTTAAAATTTTCAAAAATCTCTGGATTATTCCAAAAAAAAAAAAAAAAAGTTGGTTTTTTTTTTTAATTTTTTTAATTTTACTTTTTAGATTCATTTACATAAGATAGGCAGTAATCCGTTTGTTTTGACGTAAAATATTTTTCTCAAAAATATTTTACTTATTTTTCGTTGTTTGGTTGAACAAAAACTAAATAAAATATTTTTTTAAGGAAATATTTTTGCATAATTTTCTCAAAAATGACTTACCTTTAAAATTTTACAAGTCAATTTTTACAAAGTTAACTCTCACTCACTATCTTTTTAACAAATTTAACTTTTTTAAATAAGTACTTTAGCTCACTAAAAAGTAATAAATGAAATTTTATTGAATCAAAAATTTTCTTTTAAACAATAAAATATTCTTATTTTTAGTGTCAACCAAACTCTGAAAAACAAAAGTAAAAACAATTAGTGTGTTTGGTTTGAATTTTTTGGATTAAGTTTTTTGAAAATTGAATTTTTTAGTTTTCGTATTTTTTTGTTTTTAGTGAATATTTTTAAAATTTTAAACATTTTTTATTTTATTTTTTAGATGCACCTTACTTAGATGTATCTAAAAAGTAAAAAATTTGTGAAAAAATATTTTAAAAAATTAATAAATACATAAAAATACAAAATATGTACAAAATTCTCGTATTTTTTTTTTAATATTTTTGGTATTTAGTGAATTTTAAAAGGTTTTTTTCACAAATTTTTTATTTTTTAGGTATATTTATGTTAGGCATGTCTAAAAAGTAAAAAAAATTGCTTAAAATATTAAAAAAATTCAGTAAAAATAAAAAAATACGGAAAATAAAAAAATAAAATTTTCTGAAAAGAATTTTTGGAAAACTCTAACCAAGCATGCTGAATATTTTTGTATAAAATATTTTATATCAAAACAAACAAAAGAAACCTAAAAATAAATTTTTTGATGTTAAAAACTAAGATTTTAAAAATTAGACCAGACCGACCGATCCAAAGTCCAGATATACCTCAGAACCGTTTTATTTTGAGAACCGACTTGTTTTTTAAAAATCGGATAAACACAGTTAAACGCGGCCGGACCATGCGCGCACGAAGAAGCTGGCGCAAGGGTGCGAAAAAAGTGTACTCTAAGAATCAAACTAATGAACCTCAAGATTAAAGTAATTTGCTTGATCCCACTAGGCCACAGCTCTTTCTTGCAATTACGTTGTACTTACATATTATTTATTGTTTGAATCTATTTATTACTAACTAATGATGTTGCTGATCTAAAGGAGGGCGAGTCCGGCAGACCTACACTTTCTACACCCTTCACCAGTCACTGAGCTTGCTGGTGTACCTCCAAAAATATCCAACGGGGAATGGGAGTCCCCTAGCGGACCCTCCGACGATAAAGTTAGAAGAGAGGAGATTGATGGTGTGGAGAGAAGAAGAGAATAAGGATAGAGCACTTAACCTTTGATGTGTCTTGGAAGCCTCCTTATATCCTTTGTCCATCATTTCTTTGTCCACTCTGACTTGTCGTGTTGATCGAAAGTCTATACTCTAGCTTGCATTGTTCACGGTGAGGTTGCGGTTCTGACGTGAAGGGATTATCGCATTTAATGCTGCAGGAGCCCCATTAATGGTTGATGTGTGGTGTAATAACTCTGCAGGATTTTTGTCAGCTTACGTGGCTGGTTCCCTTCTTGACAAGTGTTTAGGTGCCATTGGTTCCTAGTGCAACGTTGGGTTCTCAATGGTATTGGGCTTTAGTGTTTGAACCGCGAATTGGGCTCTAAGTGGTGGGCCAAAAGCTTTTGTGAGCCAAAAGCTTCTCTGCGCTCGACCCTCCTTTTTGCTGTCGGCTCTTCTCTCGGTCGGTCACCGTGCTAGACCCTCCTTTTTGCGGTCGGCTCTCCTCTTGGTCGGTCACCGCGCTCGACCTTCCTTTTTACAGTTGGCTCTCCTCTCGGTCAGTCTTCTCGCCCGACCCCCCTTTTTGCGGTCGGCCCACCTCTCGGTCGATCTCCGCACTTGACCCCCCTACACACCTTCCATCTTCCTTCTTATTCCCTTCGTTGGACTAAAGCTACATTTGGGAATGGGGGACTACTGACATCGGTGGGCCCATAGAAGCTTTTGGCCCACCACTTAGAGCCAAATTCACGGTTCAAACACTAAAGCTCAACACCATTGAGAACCCAATGTTGCACCAGAAACCAATGGTACCTAAACACTTGTCAAGAAAGGAACCAGCCACGTAAGCAGACAAAGATCATGTAGAGTTATTGCACCACATATTAACCATTGATGGGGCTCCTGTAGCATTAAATGCGATAACCCCTTCACGTCGGAACGGGCAGCCTCACCGTGAACAATGCAAACTAGAGTATAGACTTTCGGCTAACACAACAGGTCGGAGTGGATAAGGAAATGATGGACAAAGGATATAAGGAGGCTTCTAAGACACATCAAAGGTTAAATTCTCTATTATTATTCTCTTCCTCTCTCCACACCATTAATCATCTCTCTTCTAACTTGATCGTCGGAGGGTCCGCTGGGGGACTCCCGCTCCCCGTTGAATATTTTTGCAAGCACACCAGTGAGCTCAGTGACTGGTGAAAGGTGCAGGAAGTGTAGGTCTGCCCGACTCGTCCTCCTTTGGATCAGCAACATCATCATTAACTAACAATTTTACAAACAATATTAAATATAAAAATATATTTGATAAATATATTTATGTAAATAAGTAAATATATATATATATATATATATTAAAATACAACCATATTAAAAGTGGTATGATAATATAACGATTATGTCAACTTCGAATTTTATTTAAATTTAGTAAATATATATTTTATATTTTTTTCAAACATCATATATAATTAATATATTTTACAAACAATAGATATAAATGTATTTATATAATTGTATATGTATCTTAAAATTTAAATAAATGTATTTTAATTATTATATTATTATTAAGTCTTATTTTTAATATATTTATAAAATAATTATGACATCACTGTTTGATTTTGGTTCAACTTAACGGTTGAATCGGTAATCTGTTCATTTGATTTTTTTTTTCAATTTGTTCATCAGTTTAATTTTTAAAATATTGGTGTAATCTTGAAAAAATATCACTAAAAAAAAAAAAAAATTTATTAAGTGTATACCAAACCCACACTTACTGAAAGATCATGCGGCATTGCATCTAATCTAGATCACATATATTGATTATTGAATTTCGGTGGGCCAAATCTTCCATCGTACATATATTGATTATACTTTGGCACCTATTTCTCAACCACCACTCCTGTTTAACGCGCTAAAAGAACCAATCGCCACGCAAAATGTGATTAATGCTCGAATGGAGAGTCTGTCCAGGCTACGGGGGTGGATTATAAAGGTGATTATAATTTATTTTAATTTAAAAATTTGTGTCAGATTGTTTGGTGTAATTTTTGTTTATAATTGTTTTAGGTAAAAATAGCTTAAATAAGTTAAAAAAGTTGATTATTTAGAAGTTAAAAAAGGGATACTTTTAATTTCTATTTTTTGATTATCAACTTTTGACTTACAACAAGTTACACCAAACAACACCTAAGCATGATGTGTAGATGGATCCAGTATATCTAACTCCGACTTCTACTTGAATATACTTCTGAGAGTTGAAGTCTAAATTTAATTCAAAGAATTTCAAATAGACTCAAATTATCCAAATTCAATCACAAAAGAGTTATTTTTAATTGTCTTAAACTAATTAATATTTTAAATAAAAATATCTTAAAAAATACAAATACGAAATATAATAAGAAAATTTGATCGAGTTACATGTACCAGGCAAAAAAAAAAAAAAAAAAATTACATTGTAATATGATTTCATTTAAACAATGAGAAAATAATTAATAATTAATAACATTTTAATTTATTATATATAATTTATATATATTACTAATATTAGTTGGATTATTCAAGTTGTGAGAACTTTTGCCCAGGCCTTGTTTGAATTTAATTTTAGCTGACAAATTGTGACTAAAGTTTCTCTTGTTGGAGATCATTTATTTGTGGATATGGATAATAAAGGGATTGGATATCTTGGAATTAATTATCCTGGACATCCAATGTTGGGACTATTTACCACCTTAAACTATTCTTATCTAGTGTTTGGATGAATTCGAATTTGAAATGTGATCAGATGACTCTCAGACATTTATTATTTCTAAATTTATCTTTAAAATTTTAATTTATTGTAGTAAGATTTTGCCCCAGTGTATAATACAATCTTCAATTATTTATTTTTATGTAGAAATGTACAATTATTTTAAATGCGTTACCACACTAGTTAATAAAAGGGAAAAATATAAAAAAATCTCAAGTTTAGATAGCTTGAATCATATAGTCCAGCAATTTATTTTGTAGACTAAAAGGTTCCAATTCAATATTATTTACACTTAAGCCCACGAATGTAACGCGTGGATTGACTGTTTGGAAAGATAAATTGGGTGTTTAGGTAATGTTGTAGTTACCAAAACACCCAAAACCATAATATATAAATTTTTTCCTTTTCCTTCCATTGCGAACAAAATGGAAGCTCAAAAATTGGAACTTCAATGTTCCCTTGTAGATATTGCAGTGTTGATCCTCATTTTGTGTGAGTTGGACGCTGGATTTGACAACGTTGCACCTAGCATTCTTTATTCCCCAAATAACATTACAGAACCCCTTCAAAATCCTAGAAAATCCAAAAACCCCTTCTAGCAAATTTACAGAGGTGAAGCAGCGACATCTAGAAGTGCGATTGACGTTGTCGATATAACATTGGCGCTTTCACATCAATCCGTCGGCAGCAGCGTTGATCGTGTATTGGTGCGATGACAATAGGCATGGGTGTCTTTGATGTTACTTTGGTTGTTTGTGGAACAACACGACATCAAGGTCGATACTTGAAATGAGATGTTGTTTAAATGGTGCGTAATGTGGGGTTTTAGGTGATGTTGTTAACATCGTGGTTTTGGGGGTTACTAGTGACACCAAATGTAATGTTGTGCTTGTACGTAATGTAATAGCTACATGGTGTTTTAGTTAATGTTTGTATGATTGGTTGGGTCTCATGTAATGTTATTATTTTCGCAGGTGTGGGGGCTATCAGTGATTACAAATGTGATGTTGTGCATGTATATAATGGCACCGACGCATTGTTTTTATTTAATGTTGTTATGATTGTTTAGATCTTTTGCAATGTTAGTATTGTTGGGAGCACTGAGAGAATAACATCAATAATGTAACACCAAGTAGGTAACATCAACAATCTCCACAACCACTCTATGAAATTTGGGTGATTATTCAGTATTTTCAGAGTATCGACACGTGGTGCTCCATAAGGTTTTGATTGGTAAAGAGGGATAGGGGCCTACGATTTATGTTAGGAATGGGAGAACAACATGGTACTAAGTAATTAGTAATTGATTTGGAATATGACCACGTGGTGTTCTGCGATTATTAAATAATTTCCAATGAAATCCCTAAAAAAATAAAAATGTTAAATCATATCTTATCCACATACACCCAAATTTAAAAAAAAATCAAATTCAAATCTCAAATAAGGGCAAATAAGTAAATTCAAATATTACTAAATTAAATCAATAATACATGATACAAATAAAAAGGACTAATTAATTTATAAAAAAAATATAAAACTAAATAGACATTTCCTCAAATAAAATTTATGAGTAATTTTTCCTTAATAAAACCCATAAGTTAATAACAATAATAATTGTGTGAGTGATTTTCTGATCACACTGCCTATCTTAGTGATTCAGCGGTAAAAACACAAGCAGAATAGATGGCACAGATAATAACACAAAGGCACATAGGATTTTACGTGGTTCGGCAATAGTGCCTACGTCCACGGGAGGCCGAGGTAATTCTCTTATTGAATGAATGACAGAAATTACAATTAACTCTCTGCAACTTTCCCACTCACAAAGTAAGTAATTACAAATGCTACTATTAACTTGAAGCTATTTATGCTCTGCTCCGAATGAATTCCCCCCTCCCCTTCGTCCATTGACCTCTCCATATATATACTAGTGAAGTTAGTGCAGAAGCCACTAACTTTTGAGCTGTCTTGCCAGCCCACCAATGCACTTTCGGCAACTTTCCAGGCAAAAGCTCTTTATCCCTTCACATGGCCTCTAATGGCCTCGTGATCAACTCTTATGGCCTCGAGGCCACTTAGTTAGTGAAATGATGGCTTACTCCACATAGTTGGACATCCACCTACCAAGATAATATTTTATATTGGCTGATATGGTCAGTCCGACAGTTACCTCGGCTCCAGTTTTCTGCGGGTAGCTCGGCCATTGCAGGTGTAGCCGAGGTTGTAGGCCTTCATCCGGATTAAGATGCCTTCAGAAATAACCTCGGCAAATACTAGGATACCATGGCAAAACTTTATTGTGACACGTAGCTTTCTTGATGACACGCCGACGTCATCTTGCCACGTGTTGATGCTCAGAAATATAACCCCACAACTGCCCCCTAAGTTCTATTTCCTCGGCATACTGAGGTGATGGAACTTACATTGAACTTCTTTCTCGTACCTCGGCTTAAGAACTTCTAGCCGAGATCTTTTACTTCAGGCCGACATCTCTTCTTTAAATTCAAATCAACTCCCATATGCGCATGAGCTGTCATGCACCGTTTTACAACTGTTCCATCGACGTGTTTTATCCTTATTGGCCCGTGCTGGTGACGCGCCTGTTGGTCGTCTTTCCTTCGTCCGCGCCGTCTGACGCGTGCGATACCCTAGGCAAAATAATTGCCTTTGCCGCCGTTTCAATTTTTGACAAAACAATTGCCTTTCTCTCTCTCCTCTTCACTTTTGCATTCCGATTTCTTTGCTTTCTCTCACTCTAAAGCTCCCTCTTCTTTGAATCCGCCATTGCCGAAAGCTCCAAGTTCTGCAACTGCCTCCATCTGCCATTTCTGTGAAGTTCTGAAGCTCTTTCAGTTCGGCGCCAGTCATCTCGGCTTCAACTCTTCTGGTAAGCCGTCGCTCCTTTCTCTTCCCAGTTCTTGCTTGGTTTTCTGAAATTTCTTGTCACTTGATTGTTCTGTATCTGATTTGTGAATCATGTATCTTATCTCACGATTTCGTTTATGTTGCAAACACCTACACTGTTTCATTTCTATTTTTGGCTTTCCACTCCCTCGTGTTCTGAGACTTCTTTTTGCTTCTCTGTTTTTTCCAGATTTTCTGCCCTTCATACTCATTCTTTCTAGATTTAGGTTTGGGATTTGCTGTAGAACCTTCAGTCCTTAGGAAAAATTAAAACAATTTGTACCTAGGTTTAAGCCGAGGTCCTTAAAATCCTGTAGATCTCCATTTTTCCGTTACCCAATTCTTTTACATCAAGACCATGGGTGTGTGGAGAGATAGAGTCAATACCCCAACCAAACTGCAAAACTTTAGGCAAGAGTTCTCAATCCCAGACGATGTCCAACTCAGACTAGCTGGGGAAAAAGACTCCATTATGCCCGAGGATAATACCATGCCTTTTCCTGTTGTAGCCTTTGTCCAGTGTGGACTTCGGCTCCCTCTTAACCCCCTCTTCCGTGAAGTCCTTCATTACTACTCTTTAAACCCCATGCTACTCTCCATAAACGCTTATAGGACGCTGAATGGTATAATAGCCTTAGCTCAGCAGGAGAGTGTTAGAATCACTCTTGCCGACATCCAGTATTGCTATACCATGTGTCCCTTGAACCTTAAAGAAAAAGGTTATGTTTACTACCTTAAGCCGAGGTCCACCGCCTTTAAGATCGTAGCCGACCTCCCAGACTCCAACAAAGGGGCTGGAGATGATTACCTCATCGCATCTGGGAACTGGGAATTTGGCCCAGATGAAGAAGTTCATCTATTCCCTCTTTCTCG
The DNA here is from genome assembly GCA_030407325.1 of Camellia japonica. NCBI lineage: Eukaryota > Viridiplantae > Streptophyta > Magnoliopsida > Ericales > Theaceae > Camellia > Camellia japonica. The sequence continues at coordinate 47,191,165 of JAPPVO010000017.1, forward strand.
AACGGTGAAGGAGGGCAAGGGTAAGATCCCTGTGTTAACTTCTTAACTGTTGTTTTCTTCAGATTTTTCGGCCAATTTTATCTGTTTCTGATATTGTGTTTTTTGTTGCAGACATTCGCCAGCCTCATAAGGATTTCCGCCAATCCTATTATCCTGGGAAAGGCCTGAAGAAGCTCTTAGATCTTCCTCTTGAGAAGCGCAAGGCCCCGCTCCTGCTGAACTTTATTCCAACATACAAGTCCAAATTGGCCGACGTTCCAAAGAAGAAGAAGAAGAAGAGCACTTCTTCATCAACTGCTTCTACAGAACAGACTGCCTCCACTTCTGAGCCAACGGATCAGCCATCAACCTCGGCTCCAAATTTAATATCAGCAACAAAACGCCGACGTAGACTTGTTAAAAAAGCCGAGATGGAGCGCCCGAAGAAAGTAGTGCTTGATCTTTTGGCCAATCTGCCAGATGACAATGACGCTGAACGGCTCAACCTCTGCCACCTCAGAAACCAAAAAGAGCAAGAAGACCCAACCAAGGGCCAAGGTGACTGAAGCTGATGCCGAGGCCGAGGATGCCCTGCCCATTGCCCAATTGACTTCATCAGTCAAGTCCATTCCTGCACCCACAAAAAGATCTGCCGAAGCCCAACCATCAGGGTCCGCTCCACCGAAGAAACAGAAACCTTCGACCTCGGGATCCAGGGTTCCTAAAGTTCCCTGGGAACCCAAAATAACCCTTGAAGACAGGCCAATTTATGCTAATGAAAGCGCCGCCGACATTAACGTTGGTGTGGCGCTCAGTACGGCGGTTCTTCTTGAAGGTGATCTTGAGCAAAATGCCAAGATCAGCGAATATGAGAACTATGCCCTTATGCTGCAACACTCTGTCCAAGTAAGTCTTCAGAATTTTGATATTTTGTCTTACTATTACTTTGTTTCATTCTGTAATAACTTTTGCCTTGTGAACTTTCAGGCCATTCAGCACGCCCACTCTTTTTCTGTGAAGGCGTATGAAACTAGGCAGGAACTATCTGATTTGAAGAAGGAGTTTTCTGCCCTTCAAAAGATCCATAAAAGGGATCTATTGAAGATGAAAAAGCTGGAAGATCAGGCCGAGGCGGCCACAAAGGCCCAGCAGATGGCTCTAAAAAAAGCTGAGGCTGCTGAAGACATCAAGAAGGTCGCCGAAGCTGAGAAAAAAGAGGCCGAGGTTAAAAGGAATCAAGCCGAGCAAGAACTGATTGAGGCTTTGGCCACCAAGAAAGCCGAAATTGATGCTGCTTATACTGAAGGCATGGCCGATGTCGCTGAAGACTATAAGCGTCAGGTCAAGCAAGCATGCAACAAGGGATATTCCCTAGGTTGGAATGCTTTGGCCAAACAGCTTAATCTTTCAGTCGACTCGCCATGGCGCAAGACCAAGGCCATGCGTCTTCCTTGTCCTCTTTCTCCATCTCCAAGCCAAGCTGAAGAAGAAGATTCTGAAGCCGAAGCTGAAGAGGAAGGTGAAGGTGAAGAAGAAGCCCTGGTGAGGAAGGCCAAATCTCCTCCAAAGGATGATCAATTTCTTGACTTGACCCAAGAGGAGGATGAGGAGGTGCCCAAGGATGCTAACACTGGCGTGCTATCTTCTGACCTGCTTCTGGCTGAAAAAACTGTGGAGAAGACTTTGGCCGAAATTGACGCCGAGGTCGCGGCGGATAAGGAAACCGAGGTCGTGGTAGAAGAAGACGCAGAGGTTGTGAAGCAAAAAGATGCCGAGGTGGTTCTGCCAAAGCCTCCGGAGGTTTCAACCCAACCATCTGCTCAAGTTGAAGAAGTTTGATTCCTTTGTATTTTTTTTTTTTTTTTTTTTTTTTGTTGAACTTTCTTTATGGCCGATGTGCCTTTCTTTGTTGCTTGTGATCACTTGACTGCTGCTAGGCCATAGTGCCTTCTTTAAATGTTTTATCCTTATGCTTTAATTCTTCTTCAATTCTTCTATTTGATTCTGTACTTAGAATATTTTGCACAGTTCTTCCTTTGGATAGTCTTCTCGGGGTTACATACTTCGGATATGATAACTGCAAGTTTTACTTCGGCAAGATACTAACCTGCAATCTTTTCATAATTTTCAACAAGTACAAAACATATACAATTCAATGTTAACTTTTGCAAACCTTTCTCATGTTTCAATGATCGTTCAAACAATAATCTCAGTTTCCCCCACTTGTAAATTGCTGCAAATTTCAACAAGGACCATTATATACAGCAAACTATTCTCGGATTATAATCAAGGTTTAAACAGTAATCTACTTGTAAATTGCTACAAATTTTAACAAGGATTGAAAATATGCTTAGCTTCAACTTGTAAATTGCTGCAAATTTCAACAAGTGTTTGAACATCGTCATTGGTATGTCCAACCAGCAAATTGCTATAAGACTGTATGCCATAACATCGGCTTTCCTTCGACTTGTAAATTGCTACAAATTTCAACAAGTGAAGAGAAACAAACTTGTAAATTGCTGCAAATTTCAACAAGCGAAGCCAGGGAACCATCTCGGCTCAATTCAACTTGTAAATTGCTACAAATTTCAACAAGCGAAGCTAAGGAATCTTCTCGGCTCAACTTCAACTTGTAAATTGCTACAAATTTCAACAAGCGAAGCTAAGGAATCTTCTCGGCTCAACTTCAACTTGTAAATTGCTACAAATTTCAACAAGCGAAGCTAAGCTTTGTATTCGGTCATACCAACTTGTAAATTGCTACAAATTTCAACAAGTGATAGACTTTGTTATTCGGCCTGACCAACTTGTAAATTGCTACAAATTTCAACAAGTGGTAGGCTTTGTTATTCGGCCAGACCAACTTGTAAATTGCTACAAATTTCAACAAGTGGTAGGCTTTGTTATTCGGCCAGACCATCTATTATGTGGTAGGCTTTGTTATTCGGCCAAACCAACTTGTAAATTGCTACAAATTTCAACAAGTGGTAGGCTTTGTTATTCGGCCAGACCATCTATTATGTGGTAGGCTTTGTTATTCGGCCAAACCAACTTGTAAATTGCTACAAATTTCAACAAGTGGTAGGCTTTGTATCTTCTCTGCCCCCAATGTGAACCTGAGTTCCACTTGGGTTCTCATTTACCATGTCTTCCAGCATCTCTACCAATCATATGGCATCGGCCAAGAATAAGGATCTCTCAATGATAGAAAAATTTCAAGTTGCAAGTGTTCCAGGGTCTTGGCAGTGCTTTGCCTTCATTGTCTTCAAGCCGATATGCTCCGTTACCTAACACCGAGGTAATTCTGTAAGGCCCTTCCCAGTTTGGGCCAAGCTTGCCCTCCCTGGGATCTTTCTTGTTGCCGACCACTTTTCTCAAGACTAGGTCGCCGACTTGAAAATCTCGTGGGTTGACCTTCTTATTGTAAGCCCTGGCAAGCTGTTGCTGGTATACTGCAAGCTGGATTGCAGCCTTCTCTCTTCGTTCTTCCAAAAGATCCAGATCTCGGGCTAAAAGTATGTCATTAGTCCCATCTTCAACTCCCTGGGTTCGGATCCCTGGGATGCCGACCTCCAGTGGAATGACTGCTTCTGTGCCATAGGCCATGGCAAAGGGAGATTCCCCCGTTGATCTTCTCGGCGTAGTCCGATATGCCCAAAGCACATTGGGTAATTCATCTACCCATTTCCCTTTTGCTGCCTGCAACCTCTTCTTTATTCCATCCAGAATTACTTTGTTGGATGCTTCCGCTTGTCCGTTGCTTTGAGGGAAGCTTGGTGTTGAAAAGTAATTCTTGATTTTGAATTTCGCACAGAAATTCTTGATCAGCTTGCTGTCGAACTGCGTTCCGTTGTCGGCTACAATGGCTCTGGGAATTCCAAATCTGGTGATGATGTTCTTCCATATGAAATTCTTGACGTCCACATCTCGGATCTTAGCTAGAGGTTCTGCCTCTATCCACTTTGTAAAGTAATCCGTTGCCACCAATAAGTACTTCCTCTGCCCAGTTGCTTGGGGAAGTTGTCCGACCAGATCCATGCCCCACTGGGCAAACGGCCAGGGGCTGGATACTGGATTCAGGTCGGCCGCTGGCTGATGAATCAAGGGTGCAAACCGTTGACAGGGTTCGCACTTTTTCACATATGCTTCGGCATCTTTTTGCATATATGGCCACCAATACCCCTGGGTAATGGCCCTATGGGCTAACGATCTGCCCCCAGTGTGGCTTCCACAAATCCCTTCATGAATTTCATACAAAAAATCTTCAACTTGAAAAGGGTGTACGCACCTTAATAGGGGTCCGGTAAAGGACCTTCTGTAGAGATGTCCCTCCGCAGATAGGCAAAATCTTGCCGACTTCAGTCTGACTTTGTGTGCCTCCTTGCGATCTTCTGGCAATTTTCCCTCTTTCAGGAATGCAACAATTGCATCCATCCAGCTCGGCCCCATGTCCACACACATTGCTTCTTGCTTCGCGTGCCGTGGTTCTATGCTCGGGCCCGACATATAGTCGATCATAATTGTTCTCGTCTTTCCAGTCTGCATTGAACTCGCCAGATTGGCTAACGCGTCGGCGTGGCTGTTATCATCTCGGCTAACTTGAAGAAGTCGGCAATTCTGAAATAGCTCGGCTAATCTGATCACCTCTTTCGCATATGCCGACATACGCTCGTCCCTGGCTACAAATTCCCCTGTTGACTGATTAACAATTAGTTGTGAATCACAAAAAACTATTACCTCATCGGCTTCAGCTGCTGCTGCCAGTTTTAGTCCGGCAATCAATGCTTCGTATTCAGCTTCATTGTTTGAGGCCTTGAACCCCAAACGGATGGATTGTTCTATTATTTCTCCATCTGGGGATATCAGCAGCACTCCGGCCCCCGCTCCTCGTCGGTTTGAACTTCCATCGACAAAGAGTCTAAACGAATCGCCGATGTAAATGCTGCATGGTCTGTGCTTCTCCTTCCTTTGCTCTTTTGCTGTCGGCTGGGATTCTTCTTGCCTGCTAGAGCTTTGTTCATCTCGGCTAATCGGAGGCCGACGTTCGATTGATTCTGGCGTAAATTCTGCCACAAAGTCGGCCAAAACTTGGCCCTTGATTGCTGTTCTGGGCCTGAATTCCAGGTCATATTGTCCCAGGGCTACTGCCCACCTTGCGATTCTTCCTGTCAAATCTCCTTGTTGTAACAGGGATTTCAATGGGTGTTCTGTTAGCACCAGAATCTTGTGTGCTTGGAAATAGTGGTTCAATTTCTTTGAGGCCATGACTAGGGCCAGCATTAATTTCTCTAATGGCAAGTACCTTGTTTCAGCACTGGCTAAGGTCTTACTTACATAGTAGACGGCCTTCTGGTCTCCCTTCTCTTCTCGGATTAGTACTGCACTCACAGCATGTTCGGACACGGCCAAGTACAAAAACAACTCCTCCTCGGGCTCCGGCGTTGAGAGGATTGGAGCCGTGGTCAGATACTTCTTTAGATTGTCCAAAGCTTCCTCACATTCCTCGGTCCACAGGAAGTCTGCAGTCTTCTTTACCAGGTTGAAGAAGGGTTTACACTTGTCTGAACTTCGGCTTATGAACCTGTTTAGGGCTGCGGCCCTGCCAGTGAGCATTTGAACCTGTTTTGCCGAGGTGGGGCTCTGTAGATCTAGGATGGCCTTGATCTGATCTGGGCTGGCTTCTATTCCCCTTCTGGTTACCAGGTACCCTAGGAACTTCCCAGATCCAACCCCAAATGCGCACTTTGATGCATTTAGTCGGAGCTGATATGTCTTGAGTATGTCAAATACCTCGGCTAGGTCCGCAAGATGATTCTTTGGCTCCTTGGTCTTTACAACCATGTCGTCGATGTAGACCTCCACTGTTTGGCCTATCTGATGATTGAACATCTTGGTTACCAGCCTTTGATAGGTTGCTCCTGCATTTTTTAGTCCAAAAGGCATCACCCTGTAACAGTACAGGCCTTTTGGGGTGATGAATGCTGTTTTTCCTCGTCTGGTGGGTACATGGCTATCTGGTGGTATCCCCTGTAAGCGTCTAGGAAGCTCATCCTTCCATGTCCCGATGTAGCATCCACCAGCTGGTCAATTTTTGGTAGAGGGAAGCTGTCTTTGGGGCAGGCTTTATTTAAGCTTGTAAAGTCTACGCAAACCCTCCATTTGCCATTTTTCTTCTTCACCACCACAGTGTTTGATAACCATGTCGGGTAATTAACTTCTCTGATGGCCCTGGCCTCTAGAAGTTTGTCAACCTCTTCTTCCACTGCGTCGACGTGTACCAACGTCGGCCTCCTGGCTCGCTGCACCACTGGTTTAGCCGACCTGTCGACATTCAGTCTGTGACATGTGACCTCGGGGTCAATGCCAGGCATTTCATAAGGTGTCCAGGCGAACACTTCTATGTTTGCTCTTAAAAATGCCTCTAGTTCCCTTTCCTCTTCCTCGGCTAAGCCTGAACCGAGAAGAAAGAAACGTTCTTCATCGCCCTCCTGGACGAAAATCTTCTTTAGTGATTCTTCACTCTTCTCGGCCGGCTCCTTGCCGACATCCTCTAGGACTTCTATGTCCTTGTCTTCAATCTCGGTCTTGGCTGGTTCTTGAATATTGCAGGTAGTCTTCATTGCTGCCATGGAGCAATTCTTTGCCTGCAGTTGATCTCCTCGGATTTCTTCAATCCCATGTTCTGTGGGGAAGCGCAGTAGTTGGTGCAATGTTGAGGGGACTGCCCCCATTACATGCAACCACGGCCGGCCTATGATGATGTTGTATGGCGATGGAGTATCAATCACAATGAACTCAGTCTTGATCATTTTTGTGCCTGCTTGTACGTCCAAGGTTGTGGCACCAAGGGGCCACGTCGGCGTTCCGTTGAAGCCGACCATCGGGCCGTCTGAATGCTCCAGGTCATCAGGGTGAAGGTCCAGCTCCTTGTAACATCTAACGTACATGATGTTGCATGAGCTGCCTTGATCTATCAGGATGCGTTTTACTTGGCACTTCCCAACCTGGAGGGATACTACCAAGGCATCATTATGTGGATGCTGGACCATCTCTAGGTCGGCCTCGGTGAAGGTTATCATCGGACCTTGGCAATCTTCGGGCCGAGGTCTTTTCAGTCCGACCTGGTTCACATGCTGCAGATGTTTTACTCGTTGGGTTTCTCCCCGAACGTCATTTGCATTCACTTTGGAATGAATCACATTTACCACCCGAGGTCTTTCTGCCCGGGGTTGCGGTGGTGGTGGGGCCGCTTCAGCCTGAGGCAGTCTGGTCTGTTCCTCTCTTGTTCTGGCTTCATCAACAAGGTCTCTTAAGTGGCCCTGCCTCACCAGATCTTCCAAGTGCGCTTTGAGGGCTCTGCAACCTTGTGTTGTATGTCCGTTTTCATCGTGGTATGAGCAATGTCTATCCGCGTTTCGTCCCATAAACTCCCCGGGTTGCCTCGCCGGTGTTCTGAAATAGGGTTCGCCCCGAATTTTTCCTAGGACCTTCTGAATCGGAATTCGGAACACGGTTATTACCGCTTGTTTAGCCCTCAGCTCTACCTCTGCCTTGCTGAATCCGTTGTTACTTCGGCTTCGCTTCGGCGAGGTGTTCCCTTGCTCCGGTTTGACTTGCTTTGATGCCGATGTATCTTCTTCGGCTCTGGCATACTTCTCGATCCTTGCCATGAGTTCCTCCATGTTCTTCGGCAATGTTTTCGCCAAAGATTTCCGAAGTGAACAATCTTCTTTTAGGCCGTTCTTGAAAGACACTACTGCTACCTCCTGGTTGCATTCGGGTATTCGGTTAAACACCTCGTAATATCTTTTTGCATAGGCCCTAAGGCCTTCATCCTTGCTGATCTTCAAAGCCATTAGTGCATCCACCCTTAATGGCTGTAGCTTGTTTGTCACGAACCTGGCCACAAACATCTCGGCCAGGCCTTCCCATGTCTTCACGCTTCCCTTTGGTAACTTGTGGAACCAATCCGATGCAATTTCCCCAAAGGACGATGGGAATACTTTGCAGAGCAAAGGCTCATTTCCACTGTATAATGCCATTGAGTTTAAGAATAACCCAACATGGAAGTTAGGATCTGACTTTCCGTCATAGATTTGAAACCTCGGCATGCTGAACCTTTTCGGAGCTTCGAATTTGTCTAGTTCTACCGAGAATGGCGTCCTTGGCTTGACGAATGAGGTTACCTCGGCCTCAGCATTCTGTTCCCTTCTCTTGAGGTAGTTTCTCAAATCTTCTTTGCTTCTCCCTGGAGCTCGGCTATCTTTCGATTTGAGTCCCTTTGGCACGCTGCTCTCGGCCTCGTGGTGTGCCTGTTTAGATTTTTCTCCCTGGGTAGTGTCGAAGCAGAGAGCCCGTCTTTGTATATGCCGAGGTTCTCTGGTTTCATGATCCTTTGTATGACATGTTCTCTGGGACTTTTCTTGTCTGGATTCCTCTCGCCCGATCTCCTCGGAGGGCGGGTGTGAATGCCTCTTGCTCTTCGAACGTTGTGATGCTTCTGGATTTATCTTTCGTCCTCCATTCTGATTCTGAACTGCTGGGATCGGCGTATCCTGCAGTGGGTATGGTGGTTTCATGACATTATTTTGCATCATGAAGTTGACGACCGACTGCAGGTCGGCCAACTTGTTTGCTAGGTCCTTGACTTCTTCATCCCTTCGTATGCACCGTTCCCTCCATACTTGGAGGTCATCCTCCTTGTAGTATCTGTCCTTCTGGATGGCGTCTTTCCCTTCGTGCCCCTGGCCATGGACTTTGTTGTTGTGGTTGTCTCTGTCAACATCAAGGTCAATAGACCTATCACTCCCAGCGGGAGTGTTGCCCCCGACCTTCTCGTTTTGTGTATTACTGGCCATCTATTCGTCTTTCGTTCCCACAGACGGCGCCAAATTGTGTGAGTGATTTTCTGATCACACTGCCTATCTTAGTGATTCAGCGGTAAAAACACAAGCAGAATAGATGGCACAGATAATAACACAAAGGCACATAGGATTTTACGTGGTTCGGCAATAGTGCCTACGTCCACGGGAGGCCGAGGTAATTCTCTTATTGAATGAATGACAGAAATTACAATTAACTCTCTGCAACTTTCCCACTCACAAAGTAAGTAATTACCAATGCTACTATTAACTTGAAGCTATTTATGCTCTACTCCGAATGAATTCCCCCCTCCCTTTTTTCGTCCATTGACCTCTCCATATATATACTAGTGAAGTTAGTGCAGAAGCCACTAACTTTTGAGCTGTCTTGCCAACCCACCAATGCACTTTCGGCAGCTTTCCAGGCAAAAGCTCTTTATCCCTTCACATGGCCTCTAATGGCCTCGTGATCAACTCTTATGGCCTCGAGGCCACTTAGTTAGTGAAATGATGGCTTACTCCACATAGTTGGACATCCACCTACCAAGATAATATTTTATATTGGCTGATATGGTCAGTCCGACAGTTACCTCGGCTCCAGTTTTCTGCGGGTAGCTCGGCCATTGCAGGTGTAGCCGAGGTTGTAGGCCTTCATCCGGATTAAGATGCCTTCAGAAATAACCTCGGCAAATACTAGGATACCATGGCAAAACTTTATTGTGACACGCAGCTTTCTTGATGACACGCCGACGTCATCTTGCCACGTGTTGATGCTCAGAAATATAACCCCACAATAATATTACTTACTAATTGAATTAGAATTTATGTTAAGTTGCAAAGCAACTTGGAGAGAGTAACGTGCATGGGAAAAGCTGACTTCTTCTTCCGCTGACAAAATAACGGTTTGCTGTTTGACAAAGTTACTTTTAATTTAAGCAGGAAGTGGAATGAAGAGAATTTACATTTTAACAGAAAAAAAAAGAAAAAAAAGAAAGAAGGTAATGGAAGCATGTGAAAATATTATTATACTTGTACATATATATCATAAGGGAAATAATTATACAGTGGTAAAGTGAAAAAAAAATTATAAAATTATAAAAATATATATAATATTTTAATTATTAAATTATATAAATTTTACTATTAATTTATAATTTTTTTTTTTTTTACCACCACTATGGTGTTATTGTTTCGGATGATGAGACAGTAGTAGAAAGGTAATAATAAGGAAGGAAGGGCTGCTTGGTTTGGAGAAGTTATTATGGTTTTGGGTACCATCGCGTGATATTTCAATGGTGTTATAATTGGTAAAAAAATAAAATTTATATTGAGTAATTAAAAAATATAAAATTGTTCCGGATGATGAGACTGTAGTAGAAAGGTAATAATAAGGAAGGAAGGGCTGCTTGGTTTGGAGAAGTTATTATGGTTTTGGGTACCATCGTGTCATATTTCAATGGTGTTATAATTGGTAAAAAGATAAAATTTATATTAAGTAATGAAAAAAATATAAAAGAACATAATAAATTATGATTAATAAAAAATATGACATGGTGCTCTCGACCAGCTAATAATTTGGTTTGTGTGGATTAAGGGAGAAGTCAGATGCCTGGCTTTATGAATACACATGTGATATTTGTTTGGGGTGCGGGTCATATCTATCTATCTCTCAGAATTTACACAGAGAGAGAGAGAGAGAGAGAGAGAGAGAGAGAGAGAGAGCTTAATTGGCTCTTGTTGCACGCCTAGAAAGGGGCTGCAATGTCTGGGTTAGCTTCGATTGTTTCCTGCTGTGTTGAAGGGGTCTTTTTTTATTTTTATTTTTTATGATTGAGTATTTAGGTCATTTTATGTACACTTTGATTAGTCTCAAAACTCATGTAAAGCATTTTTTTCAAAGTGAATCAGATAAATCTTAGATAGTGCTATCGAACGTAGTCCAAAGAAGTTGATATGATTAGGGGTATACATAGATCGGATTGATCCGGTTTTACAGTAATCCAGGAACCAAACCGTTTTTTATAGCTCTAGAAAAATTAAAACTATAACTGAACCGTTAACCTGTGGAATCGGATCATAATTGAACCATAGAAATCGGTTTGGTTCGGTTTACGGAGAAATTTTATACAATAATAAATATAATATATATTTTACATTAGTAAACAAATTAATAATAATTAGTTAGATTAACTTGATTATAGTTTTTCAATTTCATATTGATGGTTGGTGTTCAAATCTTGTAAGAAATATTTTATATTTTATATTTTAATTTTTGTATATGTCATGGTCCGGTCCGGTTTGGTTCAGAATCGTAACTAAAGTCTTGGAACTAGAAACTGAACAATTTAAACGGTTTTACTATTTTTAGAATCAAAACCAAAACCGTAATTAAAAAAATTATATCAAACCGTCGGTTTACACCGAATTAGATCAATTTATAAATTCCAATGATTTTTTTTAAACACCCTAAATATTACCTAATAAGAATTGAATCTAAACTTAAAAAAACATACTCCAAACCCAAAATTGTACCCACTGAATCAACTCCTAAGATTGAGAGAGAGAGAGAGAGAGGGAGGGGTAATAGTCACACAGACCGTTGAGTGTCGATCCATGAGATTCAGTGAGATTTCTATATGCCCCACTTGCCTTTGTATAACATGGTGCCTCCCATTATGTGTCGGCCAATCGAGTAAATATTTGCGATAGCGGTAACCAGTAATTTGTATTTGTGGTAGGAATTATAAAATTATTGGGTCAGTGAGAAATAAAGTTATCCATTTAATTCCATTAGGGACTTTTTATTGGTTGGTAATAATCCATAGAATATTATCACCGTTATTGTCAATAAATTTTTGAATGGAATGTTAATCAACTTACTCATTTGGCATTAAGATTATGTTTAACCATTATTAACCTATGTTTATTACTTTAAAGGAAATTTTATGATACGCATTTTTATAATGTATGTTATGCATTTGAAATATATGACACATATTTTTGTAATAAATATTATATAATATTTTGGTAAGGTTATGATAATTTATAGTTTAAAAACGAAGGTGCACATGTTACAATAATATTACGTGTTTTTGTAGTAATGTTTCATATTTTTTTAGAGGAACTTACGTGTAGATCTTAAAAAATGACATTTTTCATCAAATACTATTAAAAAATATCACTAATTGTTCATTTTTAATGACAGTTTAAAAATTGCCACTAATTATAAGTTTTAGCGACAATTTAAAAAAGCCACTAATTTTCAATTTTCAGCGATAGTTTGAAAAATTCGTCATAGAAAAACGTCTTTAATTGTAAGTTTTAGAAACAATTTATAAAAATCATGATAAAAAAAGTCACTTATCAATTTTTAGCGACATATACAAGAAATCTTCACAAAAATTTATTTTTAGCGATAATTTTATCATGACTTACTTTCAATAGGACTTGGTATTTTACCCATTTTTTTATACAAACATTTTCAAATAAAAAGATGTGTAATATTATCATAAAAACTTGTAACCTCAAATTTGAGTTACAAATTGTCGTAACTGTGTCAAAAAGATACATAACATTATGACAAAGTAATATATACCACAAAAATATGTAATAAGAGTGCATATATGTTGTGTTTGGGAAGGGGTTACTTTGGGGCTTTTTGGTGATTTGACTATTTTAATAAGTTATTTTAGTTTTTGTGTTTGAAGACATGAGCTGGATTTTTTGATTGATTTTTGTATTGAAAAATGTATTTGAATGAGAAATGACTAAATTGCACCTATTCTAATAAAATCTCCTCTTCCCAAATAACAAAGTCCTTGTCGATGTGGCATGTTCTAGGGGCCAAAATTGTCATTGAACCACCTAGTGGTAGTCTGTGAACAACGTGATGCTCCGTTTCTTCATTTTTAGACTTTTTGACTTTTCTTTTATTTGAGGCTATTTTAGCCCCAAACCTATTTTTCTAAATGCAACCATAGTATACTATGGTCATGTTTGATTCACAAGACTAATAGTGAGGTATTAATAATCCTATTAACTTAGTGTGGTATTCACTATCCCACCCCTACCCCATTACTAATAATCCTACAAATTTGTTGGATTAATTATCCATTGAATTAATAATCCTAAATCAAAATACCAAAACAAACATAAGATAATTGGACCAACGGATTAATAATCTCAATCACATATTTTAATCATTCCAATCAAACATGCCCTATATGCCTTAAGAAGTGTGTACCATAGGTTATTTCACTAGCCAATATCTCAACACCTTATTTCGTTGGCCAAAATCCCAACTCCTTTGAGGATTGAGGATTGAGGATTGACAATATTTAATTTAACCCATTTTTTTTCCCTTCTCGTTTTGCTGATGAATAAAGGTGATTTTACAAAATGTCATTATGACGGTTATTAATTGTAGATGAAAATAGAAGTATGGACCATTTATGCTTTGTTTATTTCAACAGAAAACATTTTTTAAAATTTTTTTTTTTTCAAAAAATGTTTTCCTAGCAGTGGTAGGACAGAGGTGAAAGTGGGGATGTTGAGAGTGCTGGTAGTAGTAGTGGTGCGGTGGCGGTGGTAGTGGTGTGGTGGTGGTAGTAATGAGGTAGAGATGGTAGTGGCGGTGGTTGTGGGGTGGTGGACATGGTGGCGTCGACGATGGTAATGGTGGTTGTGGCTGTGGTGGTGGTGGTGGTAGTGGAGGTGGAGGAGATGGCAGTGGTGGTAATGTGGTGGAACTGATAAAATTTTGGCCCCCAAAAACATTTTCTGCCTTTTAAAAGTGAACAATATTTTCCGTCAAAATAAGCTTATTTTCCATTGACCATAGAAAATATTTTGCGTTATATACCAAATGGCAGAAAATGCGAAAAATATTTTTTGAAAAATATTTTATGTCGAAACAAACAAAGTGTTCATGACAAAATCAATAAGTTGGAGAGCAAATTGACATATTTAAAATAGAGAGTGTATTAATGGGCCCATAGGGCCCACCACGGATATTGTTTTGATAATCCAAACTGTTCAATGTGTAGAGCTCATCGAGAACTTTATGCTTGCAAAAAATCATATTGATCAGATATCGGTAACCCCTTGATTGAAACACATTTTTGTCAATGATAAATATGATTTTAAAAATAAATTGTTAACAAAAATGTGTTCCGATCAAGGGATTACAGATATCTGATCAATGTGATTTTTATAAGTATAAAATACTCGACGGCCTCTACACATTGAACGGAGAATTATTTTTTTCATCAAATTGAAAACTCGTCTAATTTTTGATCAAATTAGAATATGATAAAAAATTAAAAAGGTGGAGCATTAAAGATGCTTTTTTTGTTCATCAAATTTGATGAAAATGGAAACTTGGGATAAGAAGGAAATTTTTTAGAAAATTGTGATGAAAATTTAATGAGATGATTGGAGTAATTTATATCAAATCAAACTTTTCACTCAAATTTAGAATCAAATTTGATGAAAAAATTGGTGAAATGTTGAAGATGGTTTAAGTGGAATAATATTTTCTTTAAGACTTACAGTGAAAAATATGTCAATTGTGGGGATGAAAGTGTAATTTATCTTTTTATTTAAAACTTGCAATTTCAAAGGAATGTGACCTTTGTATCATATGGTCTTCACCATTGAGGAACAATAATACAATCAATGACCCAAATTTCTATTTAATTCTTGTTTGAAATAATGAAAGCTGAGTAATAGGAAAGATTCAAAGTATCTAAGAAGCCAACTTGCAAGATCATCTGACAAAAAAAATCATAACCGATCTTACCTTATTAACGGAAAAACTGTTATTTGATTAAAATATTTAAAATAAAAATTGAAAAAATTAACATTATAATCTTTCTTCAAGTCAGATTTTTGGTTTATGCTGATCACATGTGCATATACAATTAATTTAGACATCGAAATTATGAGCTACTCACTAGAGATTTGTTTAAAAACCTTGCAACTATTATTATTATTATTATTATTATTATTACTACTAGCGGTGTACTCGTGCTACGAACGGTTTAAATAAATAATTGAAATTTAATTTTAAAATTAAATAATAACATATTTATTTGACATGTATAGAAAAAATAATTAAAAATAAATAAAATTTTAACCATTTTCATTGGATTTTTTATTTATTTATTTATGACATTAATTGTATGTTCTAAATTTTTAATAAGAAATAAATGTCAGAGTTTAATTGATAGAAATGAAAAAAAAAAAGAAGAAGAGTAAATTACAATAATTACATTTATGATAAAATAAAAATACATTATGTCCTAATTAAAAAAAAATCAAAGATACTAAAATATTATGATTTTGTGATACAAATTCTCTACCATTTGAAAATATTTAGGAGTTAAGATATAGGGTTATTAAGGAATGAGATTAATATCACAAGAACTTCTAATTACACACTGAATTTTTTTCCACACTCACCACATGCATATAAAATTTAAAATTTAAGCATAAATATTAGTACATCTAAGTATACAAAGAAATTAAATGTGTAATTACAATTTTTTTAATACCGCCGTTATTGATTGGGTGTTAACAATTCCCTATATTAAGAAGTTTATGCAGTGCTAAAAATATTAAATGGAGACCAAACATTTTGAAGACTCCTAATTTAAAAGAAAAAAAAAAATCAAAGATACTAAAATATTAATACGATTTTGTATATAAATTCTCTATTGTTTGAAAATATTTAAAAGTTAATTTATGAATATAAATTTAAAAAGTTAGAGTATCTATATATGGTATCAATAATATAGTAATTCAATAAGACTAAAGGAGTTAAGTTAGAAACAAAAATTGATGATATTAATGATATTAAAAAATGTTTAATTAACCAATCATTTTACTGGCTCCCACATAAGTACCCAATTTACTTGCTTCGAATGCCAACAACGGAGGGAGTTTTCACAGACGGCACTAGATGAAACAGCCAATCCAACTTGACTAGCATAATATTATCCGTTTTGGCCAAAATCTTACAATTTTACTCTTCTTTAAAAAAGACTTCATACTAATTAGGAGATGTTAATTAACTTATTAAGTAAATTATAAATAGCTCTCAATCCATATGAGACAAATCCATTTTGAACTCCCACAAATACACATATTCTTAAATTCGGACTTACATCTAGAGCGGGACCTACATAGACTCGGGGAGCACGTCCCCCTATCATTTTGTTTTTTTAAATTATACTTTTACTTCTAATTAGAAAAAGGTTTTTCATTCAATTTCTTTTTAATTTTCAATATATATTTTAAAATCTTTATATCTTATCTTTCTTTTTCTTTTTCTTTTTCTTTTTCTTTTTAATAAATTTCTTATAATTTGTCATTATAAATGTTTAATTTTATCAAAATATTCTTTTATTATTATATCTATCTCTCTCATTTCTCTCTTGTTTTTCTCTATATCTATCATCTTCTTCTTTTTCTTTTGTTTTATGTATGTGATTACATTTTATATTATGATTATCATCATATTTAGTAACTAAAATAGCAAATAAAAAATTATTGGTTAATTAAAACATAACTAAGGCATATATTTTTAACATCATGTTGATCTTTAATCATTCTGTCACCAAATAAAAAATGATTTGGTTATATTTTTAACATCATGTTGATCTTTAATCATTCTATCACCAAATAAAAAATGATTTGATTATATTTAATTTAATGATCCCCCCATCAAAATCTTGCCTCTACCACTACTTACATCGATACCTACACCAACATATCCCGATAGAATGTGAAAAATTCTAAAAATTCCCTTCAGATATTAATTTGTGATTATAATTTAATTTAAAATAATGAATAGTAATACTAATCAAACAAGTAATAATGAATCGACACAATAATTTAATGTGGAAAAAATCACAATTGGACTCCTCCAATTGTGATAAAAAAATTATGGGCTAAAATCATAAAATAATCTACTAAGAAGACAAAAAAAGAATTACACACAAGAACCCTCAATTACCTAGCGAATCCACACTCGAATTGAACCGAACTCGATGTGTCTCTTGTATTACCGTCTTCACCTTGGAATTGCTTTGCCCAACGTTGAATTTATAACGTTGATGTTGAATCCTCCAAAGCTTTAGGCCCAAGTTCTCTAAAATCCACCGATGAATACCTTTATCTTTATGTGAATGAAAGAACAAAAATAACACTTGATGTTTGTCAATATAAAACTCGTTAATCAATTGATCACCCTCAAATCATCAAGGAAAATAATACATAAACACCTTCAAATATAGAACACTTTGTTTTCTCTTTTTCTCTAAGAATCTGAATGGGTTAAACCCTAAAAATCACAAATAGTAGACTTTATACTAAACAGAGCTACGAAGTGTAACGCCCCGAAATCATCGGTATAAATCATCCACAATATTAACTACATAACAACACATGATGAAATAATTATCTTTCATTTATCCCAATTACTTATACAAAAGGGTGGCATATGCAGATATAAATTCACAAATCTAATCCTGAATCTATAGCATATGTTACAACAAGAAGTAAAGTACGAAAAATAAAACAAATAAGTAAATGCCTTAAATGCTTACAACTTTCCAAGACAATACTTGGTTACAACAAAAGTGGACTTAAGTCTAATACAGTTAAAGCCCTTAGCTTGTACAAAAATAAATACAGTAAATACACAAAAAAAGTTCTAGCTCCAAGTCCTCCCAAGCTATTGTCTTGGCGGAGGCATATCATCAGCACTTGAAATGTTTTTCCCACGTAGGGTGAGTCACAACCCAGTAGAAATAATCCAACACAGTGTATGAATCTTAACAAAGATATAAGGTGAATGATCATGCAATGCTCATATCAAAATATTTTACATTTCTTTCCAAAACCATGTAATGCTAAGTTAATGTTATGGTTCATAAATCATTTCCTTTACAATAGAAAATTGGGCAGTGAATCACACCCTAGGAATCTTAGAAACAATACAACTTGTATTAGCACAGAAATAATATTTTCGTATAATCCTGTTGATCAAGTTTGCACTTCTTCAAACGTCGTTGCTTTGTTACCTAAAAATACAAACGTGAGCTAGCTGGCAGGTATGTACCGAAAATCTCTCCGATGCCTAAGTCAAGTAGACAATAGACAAAAGCTCCGTGTGTTCGAGAGTAGAAATTGTGATACCTGTACATAGGTCATATTATGAGCTTTTATAGATTCTGCATGGCATAATCCTAGTAGGACTCTTATTCTCCTTAGCAGAGCCCTCCTAGGAATCACACTCCCAAGGATAATACCTATCCTTGTAACACCCTACTCAATACCAACCAAGTGAGATGGCTCAGACCTCCTCATCTCGGCTTGATAGTAGCTTAACCGAGGTAACCTGGCCTTGCGCTATACCAGACAGATCTAGGACGGTATTTGACTGAGATAAACCAGTTCAATACCCCGCCACCATTGCACTCCAGTCATTCTTGGATCAAATATAACCACCTCGGTCTAAGTATTGGGCCGAATAACTGCCCAGTCTAAGATCGGGCTTACTCCATTCCCATTTCCGCTCACAGCGCGGCTCAATGACCAAGAGAGCATTCCTAGCTCGGTCCATTTCAACATATGGTCTTAGCTCGGCCCAATTTGCACATAAATTGCCCTCTCATAACCTTTCACGGAAAATTCGTCCGCTGGAAACCGTAAACCGGCATCCATGTAAACATAGATTATACAAGCATTACTATTTCCATTTTACGGATATTTCGTTCGTGGGATCGGCACCCATATATAAACGCGATTTTTAGGACTTTTGCCAAAGACACTCCGGCTAACTTATTTCAACGAGACAAAACATGTTTCCCAGATTCACCCATTTTTTCTCAAAATGATAAATATTTCCACTGTATGAGTGAGATAATGCTTAATGTAAATGAATGAGAAGATAGTTTTAATTCTCCTAATTCTTATGCAATTTCTACAAAAATTATAGCTATCCTCCACCGATAGCCCAAAACAGATATTTTTAAACAAATAAACAATTATCAATAAAGATAAACTCTCTAAATTTTCAAGAGGTGAGTGACAATACATATCTAATTCCACCATCCTCAGCAACATTAGGGATGGCAATTTAAACCCGGCCCGATGGGGACTCGATCCCCCAACCTTGATTGGAACGGTTTTTTCCCAAAAATTATCCCCATAGGGCCGGGGATGGTATTAAAAATTAAATCCCCGATTATTTTCGGGCCGGGGACGGGGATAGGTTCTCCAACCCCGGCCCCGGCCCGCCCCGACTGATCCCCGTATAGGGTTATTATAATATATACATATATTATATTATATGTTTAGGCCCTCTCACTCACATCACACTCACTGTCTCTCATCTCTCTCTTTCAAACCCTTCGCCGACGCCGATCGAGCTCCTCTCCCTCATCCGCCGATCGCCCTTCTCTCCCTCCTCCACCGATCTCCCTCCTCTCCCTTCTCTGCTAATCGCCCTCCTCCGTCGATTGAGCCACCACAACTCCACCACTGTTTGCGGCAGTCCGGCAATGACACCATCACCATTGTTTGAGCACTTTTCCTCTCTTTCTCTCTCGATCGATTTGTTATATATATATATTAGATTTGTTATATATATATATATGTTAGATCTGAATTTTTTTTTTTTGAGCTCATCAGATCTATTAATGGTGATGAACAGATCTGTTAGATCTGAATTTTTTTTTTTATTTACATTTGAGCATCAGATCTCTCTCTCTACGTTGTTGTTGTTAATGATGAACAAATTTGTTGTATCTATTTTTTTTTTTTGGTTGGGGATTAATCGGGGTCGGGGAAACCCGATCCCGTTAGGGAGCGGGGGTGGGGGCGGATATAGGTTCCCCGTCGGGGATCGGGGCCGGGGGGATTTCCACCATCGGGGATCGGGGACGGGAGGGTGATCCCCGGCCCCGCCCCGCCCCGCCCCGTTGCCATTCCTAATCAACATCAATCCAATTTCACAATTTCAATATCAATTTCATTATTTATACAAAATCAACATTTCAGGCATTTAGGGCAAAATCCATTTTCTTTCCAAAATCAATCCCAAGTATCAAAATCAACCATTCCTTCCCAACTTAACACTATCATCACAATCATTTTCATGGATCCATTTAAAAAAAAAAAACCCTTATTTTGATTTTTACCCAAAACCCTAAGTTTGTTCCAAAATCGCAATATTGTTTAGAAATAGCATATAGCTAAGTTAAAACTCATAAAAAGTGTGGAAATATCCTTACCTCAAGCTTAGAAGACGAGAGAGTGAGTGTAGAAAACTCAAAGACGCAAAAAATCAACTTTGCACTGATTAGAACAAAGCTCTCACTAAGCTCTACCGTTTTAACAAAAGAACATGGGTGAAGAACTCGACGGATCTAGGTGTATTTGTAGAGAGAATGAGAGTTTTAAAGAGAGAGAATCTTAACTTAGGGTTTTGAAATGTTTAGAGAGAGAGAGATGGAAAAGTGATGTAAAAAATGACTTTTATAGACTGATATACGTACAGTTTGCTCGAGCACAAGATGTGTCGGTTGAGCAACCAGACACAATAAGTTTCACCGCTCGAGCATAAGAAACTTTTCTCGAGCGCAGAATACAAACTCCCAGTAGTTTTATAGACAGAAGACCATCGCTCGAGCGTAACTCGAGTGAAGAATACAGACTCCTAGTATTTTTACAGACCTGCAAAAGTACTAGAGGTTCACAAAGACCGCTCAAGCGCAAGAAGTGTCGCTTGAGCGAAGGAACAAAATTCTGGACAACAACAATTTGAAAAACAAGCTACCAATCTATTCCAAACGTAACTAACACGTCTCAAAAGCCAAACTCAAAGAGGGATAAAGGGAAACAAGACATGGATAACTATATAAGACAGTGAAACCCAGATCCAAAACATTAAATGGGTCAGGTCAAAACCAGAATCGTTATATGAAGACCGCTGGAGCGAATATTTTACCGCTCAAGTGATGTGAGCAAAGGCGGTGCTCACATATAGGTCAACCGCTGGAGCACAACATCTACTGCTCGAGTAGTAAAATATACTTTCCAAAAGTTCAGACTACAGGCAGAAATACTAGATAAACTACTTCACCGCTTGAGTGCACAAATGACCGCTTAAGCGGTGAAACAACTTTGACTTCTCCTTGGCAAACAGCGAAGTGGCAGATAGGAATGCTCAAGTGAAGATATGGAATGTTAGCACATACTCCTCTACATAAGCACAACTCGGGTTGGATTCGCATCTAAACTCTCATAACTCACAAATACAATAGAGCGAATAAAAATACAACTGAAAGGTGTTTTGTCTAATAGGATTGCCAATTATAAAAAATTAATAGAATGATAGAAATAAAAAATTTCTTTTCTTATAGGTAACAGTTTGTAACTGATTCACTATATCGTTGATATTGATATAGTCAGTTCACAATTAATATTGTTGGTTTGGCTATTATGAATCGCTTTTATTTTTTATTTTATTATTTTTAATTCATGATCTAAAAAAAAATTACAATTGCAACATTCGATTCTGAATTCTTGTTGCTCTATACTCAAATATGTTCGCACTGATGGTTGATAGTATTAATTCGTCTTCCAATTCTGCTATTTTCAATCTTCTTCTGATGTATTTGTTGTAAGGAAACTCTTTGTAAATTTCAGGCTATGAAATGTCCACCATGGATAATATTCGACCAATTATAAATATACAAGTGTGTAGATATCAAGCAATGAATATCTAATCTCTACATATCATAGATATCTACAACGGAAGTAGAATTTACCTTAAAATTTGCCTCCTTAATCGTTGAGCTATCCATGTGGATTTATGTTTACGACCTTTAATCTAAAGTATTCTTACAATGGGGCCCTTGGAAACATCTTAGGAGTGTTAGTGATAACCCAATTCACATCCAACTATTGCAAATTGCAATAGCAACAAGGTTTGTCTCTCTCACACCTGTCTACTTACACAGAGAGAGAGAGAGAGAGAGAGAGAGAGAGATTCAATACATGTCATTGTCCATATGATGAAAACTACTGCTTATGATGGTGGTTGTGGTGAGAAGCCATTGCTCTCCAAATCCAAGCTCAATGGGAAAATACCTAGATTTCAGTTTCCATCAATCTTTTCTCATGATTTATACATGCTACCATGACCTTTGCGCAATATTGAGGACACTTGAATTTTTTTTTGGGTATGAAAAAAGTTTGGGACCTCCAATTTGGAGACTTTCATGACCTCCAAATATGTGTGATTGATCCATGTGTGTTTTTATTTATTTTTTTTCCCTCTCTCTCTCTCACATAGGATGATGTGAGGGTTGTGGGATGGAGTTTTTATAGGGATCTCAATCATTGCTTTTTGGGTATTCATGTAGCCCACACCACAACATGCCCATTTCATGGTATTTTTTATAGCAAAGTAGAATTTTCATAAATTTTATACATAATATTTAACCAGGATGATATTACAATTATGTATTCGATAAAAATTATATCCATGGTTGTTGTAATTTCAACTGAACCAACTTTGCCCTCTAAAGTTTTTCATTGTCTTAATTTTAGTCTAATTTATAATATATGTTAAGAAATTAGACATAAATTAATGAACTATTTTAAATTATATGACAACTCCTTATTCATTTTGAGGAGAGTGAATAGATTTTGTTGTCCTTGATTTCATTGTAATTTTTCAAGATGGAGTTATCATTTAGATTAAATTAACAAAATGTGAAAAATTTAAAGGTAAGATTGATGCAAGTGGAACTATGAGAATCAAGTATTTTAATTTGGAATGATAATCCATCTAAAAAAAAATAGTAATGGAATGATAAGATTTAAATATGTCACATCATTCTATATAATTTTATATTTATAATATTTATTTATTTATATGTCATTTCTTTGTAATATGTATAATATGGAGTCCTCTAATCAAAGGTCCATACATACCACTATTAACTAAGCTAATAACATGTTTACATCATCAAAATGTTAAAAATAATTTTTAAGATTGTTGTTAGTATTAAAATATATATATATATATATATAATGTATTAAAATGTGTAAAGAATGAATAATAATGTGCCAAAATATTTTGTGATATGTAAAATGTATATAAAAATTATAAGTATTTTATTATTATATAATTTGTTAATAATTCTTAAGATTATCATTAATAAGCACCCATAGATCATTCCCCAATTTGAAATTTTGTGGTCAAAGAATTAGATGGCATTGTCAAGTAATAACCTTGGATGGATGTTAGGAAATTAAGTGGGATCCACAAAATTTAGGGCACATACCACCTAATGGGGACCCACTTTGATATGCAAGATAAGTGTCATTTTGGAGTTAATGCTTGTCAAGCCCTACAACTTGACTCACCACTAGCTCTTAGATATTGGGCATCCATGAATTGTGGTGTTTGGCTAGCTGTAAAGGTGTATGTATCCAACCCATGGACCCAATGCCTCTCAGGGTCTAACACAGGGGACTTTCCAAATTTACTGACCTTGCCATCGTTGGATAATTTTGATAAAAAATAAAGTTATTATTTAATTGTGGACCTTAAGTTATTTATTATTGATTGGCCATGAAATACACTAATTTTTGGATTGTTAATTTCCATGAGTTATATACAAATGTTTATATTGACCATATTTATGTTGGGTTTTGCTGTGGCAACTTAATGGACTTCTTTCCAAGCCCATATATAGAGCCCATCTATATATATATATATATATATATAGGAAAATAGGATTTTCGAGGAGAAATAGTCTAAAGCCTTCAAAACATTAATCCAAAATTCTTAATTTTTTGAATTTTAAAAATTATGAAAAACATGTGGCATTAAATTATTGGTTCATATAACCATTTCTAATTTTGAATTTGATGGGCATAGCCCAAATCGGTGGTCCAATGGGTCGTTCAAATAATTCCTAACCCAACTTAGGCCCACGGATCAGACAAAAAGAAAAGGCAAGCCGCCCCATTTTCTTCCGTGATTTCTGTGACATGACGACACTGCCATGGCTGGCTATAGATAGCCACAGACTTACGGCTGGTAGGATAGCGTGAAAAGACAAAGACAAGGGAGCAATCATGAGTAGGGCACAGTAAGCCAAGAGGCAAACAAATGCATGAAAGATATCAATACATACATACTCTCTCTGACTACTTCGGGACTCTTTCATGTTTTCCAATCTATCTTAGCCATCGGAGGGTCCTTAAAAAGGAACCCCACTCCCTGATACCTTCTTACCGAACTTGGTGCAGGTGCTGCTGGGAAGACAAAGTTCGGCTAACCCGTGGAGTATCTAGATCCTGTCCGACCTATCTCTCGTTCGACCAAACCGCATCATCAGTTGGTGCCGTCTGTGGGAACCTTTCTGTTAATAGTTGTGTTCATTGTTGCCGGAAACAGTTTCCTTATCACCCATTTTCGGTGTCAGAGTGAATGGTTACGACACGATCCATAGCTTCACAGCACAGCACCGGAAATCCTCAAGCCGAGCCCTCCAACCTAAACAAGCCACCTCAACACTTCACCAAACTTACCAACAGTATTAAACGCTTGGCTGAACAAAACCAAGCCTTAATCCACGCCTTATTTCAACATGAGCTACCAGTTCCTCCACCCCCACCACCATAAGACATTCCTCAAAAACAAGACCAAGTCCAAGACAACCATCATCAGCAACAACAAGGACCACTCCTTCCACCACTCGCCCCGCGAGAACCCCCTCCTCAAGGTTCGCAACTCAATCGAAATGACCCTGAGCCCTTCCAAAACCACCATCGACAACAACAAAACATTATCACCCATGAAGGAGAAGCTAGCAGTGTCCAACCCTCTCATGCCAGAGGAGATAATATTCCCGTTTGGGATGAAGAATTGCAGGCCATGAAACTTCAGCTTTAGGGGGTTATGCAGAATATGCAAAACAAACCTTCATCCATCGCCAACTCTCCTTTTGTTGCCTCCATCAGGGATAAACCTCTACCTCCCAAGTTCAAGATGCCATCGATTAACACCTTCAACGGCACCACCGACCCTGTTGATCATCTAGAGGCTTACAAAATGCTCATGATCCTTCACGCTTTCTCTGATGAGATTATGTATTGTGCCTTTCCAGTTACGTTAAAAGGATCGGCATGACTCTGGTTCGGTCAGCTTAAGTCGGACTCTGTAACTTCTTTTGACCAACTGAGCGAGTCATTCTTGAGCCATTTCATTGGCGTTTAACGTTAGCAACGCTTGGCGACCCAACTGCTAAACATTCAGTAGACAGAAGGAGAATCTTTATGCAGCTTCATCACTCGCTTCAACGTAGAAGCCCTTAAGTTAAGGAGAATGACGACAAGGTCATCCTAATAGCCTTTATGGCTGGTTTGCATCCATCGATTTTCTTTTTTCCTTATCTAAAAACCCTTCGACCACTATGGCAACCCTCTTAGCTAAAGCCCAGAACTACATGAATGCTGAAGACTCTATGACAGTTCGTCAAGACGCTATGCCCAAACCCTCACCGGCCAAAGATAAAAGAAAAGAGTTTGAACCAGAACATAACCAATATCTTGATCAATCCACTTGATACTTTGACAGACCTCCACGCTCTAACCGATCAGCTCCAGCTTGCCCGATCAGTTGGTTCGAGTAATACACACCCTTAAATTCCTCACTAGAGCAAATCTTACACCAAATCCATCATGATTATAACTTGAAATGGCCCAGACCCTTAGGAAGCCCTTCTGACAAGCGCGATCAATCCAAATATTGTCGCTTTCACCGTGACTACGGTCACAACGCAGAGGACTACATCAACCTTAATATCAGGTGGATGAGTTGATCCACTAAGGCCGATTGAGCCAATTTACCACAGCTAAACCCCACAAAAGCCCCCAGACACAATGGCGGCGCTCTTGACGAAGGCTTAGAAGTACATGAATGTAGAAGACTCAATGGTCATCCACACGGAGGTAGAGACGTGACCCTTGCCAACCTATGAAAAGAGAAAAGAGCCCCAACCTGAGCATCAACTCTGAACCTAGAGTAGAAACCTTCTTCTTACCGAGCACCTCAGGAGATATTTTCAGTGGAGGTCCAATTTTATTTTGTCTAGTTCCATTTCATTTTTTTTTTTTTTTAATGTGTTATCTCCACTTTCAATTCTTTAGTTTGCTACTTATGTTAAGTGCTAATTTTAACCCAATTATTGTCAAAACATTATGTGTAAGTTAAACTTGAGTAGATCCCATCATCAATGAAAATAGGCTACTACAATTTGATCGCTATTTTGCATCCACAAGCCATGACAAAAACAAACACCATCCAACTGTCCAAGGCCTTAGCTAGACTGAGCCTAATCTTGTGGTAAGAGCCAAACACTAGCCGACCGTCTAAGACCTCAGCCAGACTGAGTCAAACCTTACGGTAAGAGTTAAACACCAATTGACCTTCTAAGGCTTCAACCAGACTAAGTCAAACCTTGCGGTAAGAGCCAAACACCAGCTGATCTTCTAAGGCCTCAGCCAGATTGAGTCAAACCTTACAGTAAAAGCTAATCTATCAATTGACCATCCAAGGCACCTATCCAGGGTATACGACCTTGCAGTCTTGAAAACTCAAACGCAACAGATAAACACTCCTCCAAGATAAGCACAAAAACAAATGAAGGAGGTGAACATCATGAAGTGCAACCAAGCACTAATACATATCAATCTGCTATTTGCCCTAGAGCATTTCGAAGGCAATGCCTTCCATGCGGAAGACCATCATAGGAAGACCTCCATGGAAGAGACCATGCGGAAGACCACTATGTGGAAGAGCCCTGTGTGGGAGACCATGCGGAAGGCTTCCATGGGAAGACCTCTACGGGGGAGACTATGCGGAAGACCACTATGTGGAAGACCACCATATGGGAGATCATGCAGAAAACCACCATATGGGAGATCATGCGGAAGACCACTATGGAGAAAATCCCTATGTCAGAGACCGCCATGTGGGAGACTATGTAGAAAACCACCATATGGGAGACCATGTGGAAAACCACCATGGGGAAGACTCTTATGTGAGAGACCATGCGGAAAACCACCATACGGAAGACCCCATGTGGGAGACCATGTAGAACACCTCCATGCGGAAGACCGCCATGTAGAAGACCATACGGAAAAACCCCATGTGGGAGACCATGCGGAAGACCTCCACGCAAAAGACCACCACGTGGGAGATCATGCAGAAGACCCCCATGTGGGAGACCATGCAGAAGACCTCCACGCGGAAAACCACCATATGGGAAACCATGTAGAAGACCTCCATAGAGGAGATCATACGGAAGACCTCCATGTGGGAGACCATGCGGCAGACCACTATATGGAAGACCCCCATGTGGGAGACCATGCAAAAGACCACCATGTGGAAGACCATGTGGAAGACTACTATGTGGGAGACCATCCAAAAGACCTCCATGTGGAAGATCCCTATATGGGAGACCAAGCGGAAGACCTCCATGCGGAAGACCACTATATAGGAGACCATGCAGAAGATCACCATATAGAAGACCTCCATGTGGGAGACCATGCGAAAGACCGCCATGTAAAAGACCACTATGTGGGAGACCACCATCTGATCAGCAGCTTGAATCTCATCAACATTAAACAGAGGCTAAGCAAATTGTAACTGGGTATATGTTATCATACTTGACCTTTTCTTTTTTGAATTCCATCAACTGGGGCTATACCAGCGACAACTTGAATATGTACAACCTTAGCAAAAGTGCACGCCAATCTGCTCTTACTTCGAGTCACCACTGTTCGGTCAACTGACTCCATCTCGAAAAATCATGAGAAATTTATACTTTAAGTTTTTCTTCATCATCATCGTTAGCATGAATCTCTAGGAAAATTATAGTGCACAATTAATAACCCTCTATGATTACATGAACTAGTAAATGGTGAGTAGAGATTGAAAACAGAGAAAGAGAGAGAGAGCGAGACCAGTCTTCTCGAAAAAACCAAGACAATCACTCGCGACTCACTCGCTCTTCCATTCCTTTCCAAAAATGGTCTCCGTTAACAACATCACACTCCGCAGCTTCCTCCCTCTCTCTACACCTAAAACCAAACCCAGAAAAATAACAGGCTTCTAGGCATATGGATATAGTGAAAGAAAGTGAAACAATTTTGCTTCTCTCTTCCTAAATAAGTCATTGTGATTCGAAGGATTGTCGTAGTAGGTCTCTTGAAATCTGAGAAAAAGAAAATTTTTTATAGACTACTTGACAAAACATCAATCAAGCATGCCACTTAACAAATAAATTGGTGGGGCCATGTCAATTCAATAATTCTAAACATGGACACAAGTATTGAATTTTAGAAAAAGACATGAAAACCAACCAAGTAAAGCAGTCAATAATCAGGAAGTTAACGGGTCCTATGGTGGTCATAATACAACAAATATAAAAAAGCAGATTTACGTGAATTATTTTCAAACAACCAAACAAAAGTCTTGCATGGGCTTCACCCAAAAATCAATTACCACTTCGAGTGGGACTAAGTTGTTGGAATAATGAGCCCAACAAATCAACAAGCTTATTTTACTAAGCACACGCAACGTGCACTATTTTGACCAAGCACTATCACATTAAATCAAGCAATGGACCGAGCAGCGTGTCAAATAAGGATCAAGCATTACAAGCACAATCGGCCATAACAAACTGGGCACTTTTGATTCCTTTCGTTGGACTGAAGCTACACTTGGGAATGAGGGACTACAGATGGGCATAGCCCAAATGGGTGGTCCAATGGGCCGTCCAAATAATTCCTAACCCAACTTAGGCCGAAGGGCCAGATGAAAAGAAGAGACAAGCTGCCCTCTTTTTTTTCATGATTTCTATGACATGATGACACTGCCATGGTCAGCTACAGATAGCTATAGACTTACGGCTAGTAGGACAGTGCGAAAAGACAAAGACAAAGGAGCAATCATGAGTAGGGCATGGTAAGCCAAAAGGCCAACAAATGTATAAAAGATATCAATATATATACTCTCTCTGACTACTTTGGGACTCTTTTTTTCCCAATCTAACTTAGCCATCGAAGGGTCCTCAGGAAAGAACCCTACCCCCTAGGTCCTTCTTACTGGACTTAGTGCAGGTGTTGTTGGGAAAATGAAGTTCGGCTAACCCGTGGAGTATCCGAATCCTGTCCGACCCAGCTCTTGTCTGACCAAACCGCATCATCAGAATTCTTAATAGTATCTTATGCATATATATGACATTCTTATTTAAGCATAGACATCAACCAAAAAATTAAAAAGGAAAACTTAAATTTCAAAACATTAAAAATCCTACATATACCATAATCATCTCATCAGTAACAATACTGTAGCTCCTCCATGTCAGCAACCCAAAATCCAATCCCTCTTCCACAGTTTCAATTCAATCCCTCCAAGGTCTCTCTATTTCAATTTTTCCCCCAACACCAGGTTTGTCAATTTCTCTCTGTGCACTTCGTTTGTATAGTATGATGATACATATTGTAAATACTATTTTGAATGTTTTGTGAATAATAAGACCATCTTTTGTGTCTATAATTTTTTTGTTTATTTTTGTGAAAAAATAAGATAAAATAAACATAAACATAAACATTGCTCATATTTTTTGTTTGGTTGGTTTGGAATTGTCAAGTTTTTCTTTCTTTCTTTCTTTTCTTTTCCTTTTTTTTTTCTTTTTATTTTTTCATCTTTAGATATTGATGATGTTGCTAATCTAAGGGAGGTCGAGTCGGGCCAACCCACGTTTCCTACACCTTTCATTGGTTTCTGACCTCGCTGGAGTGCCTGCAAAAATGTCCAACGGGGAATAGGAGTCCCCCAGTGGACCCTCCGACGATCAAGTTAGAAGAGAAGAGATTGACTGTGTATAGAGAGAGAGAGAGAAAGAGAGAGAAAGAAGAAGAATGGAGAACTTGAACCTTTGATCTGTCTTGGAAACCTCCTTATATCCTTTGTCTATCATTTCCTTGTCCACTCTGACCTATCGTGTTGGCCGAAAGTCTATACTCTAGCTTGCATTGTCCATGGTGAGGCTGTCTGTTCTGATGTGAAGGGGTTGTCGCATTTAATGATGTGGGAGCCTCATTAATGGTTGATGTGTGGTGCAATAACTCTGCAGGATCTTTGTCTGTTTACGTGGATGGTTCCCTGCTTGACATCTGTTTAGATGTCATTGGTTCTTGGTTCAACATTGGGTCATCAAGGGTGTTGGGCTTTAGTACTTGAACTGTGAATTGGGCTCTAAGTGTTGGGCCAAAACCTTTTGTGGGCCCACCGATGCTAGATATATACCGTAGCGGAGCCAAGAATTTAATATAGGAGGGGCACCTATTAATTATAATCTCAAAATTTTTCCTCCCCAATCAATAACAATAACATAATAATAATTTTTCGAGCTAATATTAAACACAAAAAACTAATATTCATAACAAAGAAGACAAAAAAAAATATGGAAACACTTAACAAGTATTATGAATAAATAAAAAAATAAAGAATTTCATACACTTTTAGGATTTTAGAGGTCTTGTGCCAGCTGCCGCTGAAAGCCTTGCCTAGCAAATTTTTTTTTTTCTTAGATTGACCCTTGCCCATCAAGTTTTTTTGGGGTCAATCTTTGCCCAGTAAGTTAAGAATTTAATAAAAAAAAAAAAAAGAGAAAAAGAAAAAGTCCGGGCTTTAGAAATTGTTGGGGGCCATGTACGTGGTTGGGGTTGTGTTAGTGTTTGGTTAGGAGCTGTGTGTGTTAGTGTTTAGTTAAGATCCAAAAATAAATAAATAAATAAATAAATGGAAAAGTCAAGATGTGGGGGCTGTGTCAGTGTTTGGTTGGGGGCTGTGTGTATTAGTGTTTATCTAAGATTGAAAAAAAAATATGACAAGTTAAAGGGAGCATGTGACCCCCCTAATCGCTTAGTACCTCTGCCTCTCGATATATAAATGTGTTTCTTTGTGTTATATTCATTTTCATGGTGAGAAATAAAACTGAAAACAATCATCATTTTTTTTCCGTTGTTGCATCATCTAAAGTTTTAATCCAATATATATCAAAAGCATGTCATATGTAACATGTATGTTTTTTTAGTGTTGAAAACCTTGATTCTGAGCTTAATACTAAAAAAGTACAATCCAAACTGAAAGCAATACCAAAAAAGATGCAAGAAGATTTTTGGACACGGTTTCAATACTATTTATGCTCAGTACTTTGTTGTTGCTATAGCTATCATCTAATAACTCCGCTACGTAGCTCGAATGGGGGAGAGCTCGAATCCCCCGAAATCCCAAAATGACGTCGTTTTGGGATTTTTTTTTTCTTTTTTCTTTCTCTTTTGTCTGAAGAAGAAGAAGAAGAAGAAGAGTCTGATCACCCACAGATCAGAGCCAAAAAAAAAAAAAAAAAAAAGGCAAACTTAATCAACAACAACAAAATCAAACCCAAAATCTGATCACCCACAGAATTGAACACAAAATCAAAATCAAACCCACCCATCCAAAAATCAAACCCAATCAACAACAACAACAACAACAACAACAGATCTGATCACCCACAGATCAGAGCTAGAAAAAAAAAAAAAAAGAGACCAACAACAACAGATCTGATCACCCACAGATCTGGATCATCATCAACAACAACAACAACATCTTCATCAACATCACCATCATCAACACATCATCTTTATCTTCAGAGCCAGAAAAAAAAAAGAGAGAGAGAGAGAGAAAATAGAGTCTGAACCTCCATCACCGTCCGCCGTCGCACCCTCCATCACCCCGCCATCACCGTCGCATCACCCTGCCGTCACCGTTGCCTCTCTCTCTCTCTCTCTCTGTGTTTCCGTCTGTCTTCCCTCATCCTCTCTCTCTCTCTCTCTCTCTCCCCCTGTTCAGATATAAATGAGGAAGAAAAAGAAAAAAAAAATTTGCCAAAACGACGTCGTTTCATCAATTCGGGCCATTCGGGGAAAATTTTTTCGAGCTATAAAACATTACACATCATCTAATTACAATCTGGACAGTTCTTAAAAGAAAAAAAAAAGGAAAAAAAAAAGACACACATTTAATGAAATTATATACTCAAGCATTTCAAAATTCAATACAGTCAAAGTTGTGAGCACGACTAAAAATGAGTAGAAAAAATAATTAAAAAAAATCATAACATTCTCCTAGGGCTGACTACGGAAAATAATACTAAAAAAATCACACTTTGCAAAATTAGTTAGGGTGATGGATTAATAAACCTTAAATAGTGATTCTATAGGCGGTTTGATTTTTTTTTTTTTTTTTTTATCGATCCAAAAGTCTCATTCTGGTATGAATTATATAAAGGGCTAAAATATGAGTTTTCTCATAATGTTAAAATTATTAAACATAACATTTCAACAAAAAAAAAAAAAAAACTTCCTAGTGTATTTTTTTTTTATTTTTTTAAACGTAACACTCTAACCAATATAACACACTAAAAAATTCTTTAGTATATTTTTATCAAACGCAACAATGTAACATTAGAAAAAAAAACTTGTTAGTGTACTTTTTTCAAACATAATATTCTAATTAATAAAACACACAAATAACTCCTTAATGTAACACACAAACATAACATTCTAATGTAACACACTAAAAAACTCTTTGGTATACTATTCGTAAACGTAGCATTCTAATGTAACACACGAAAAACTCCTTAGTATACTTTTCTCAAACGTAATTACATAACATTCTAAAAAAAACTCTTTTGTGTATTGTTTTTCTAAATGTAACACTCCAATCAATGTAACACACAAAAACTTCTTAGTTTACTTTTTCTAAATATAACACTCTAATGTAATACCAGAAAAACCACATTAATAGAAATGTAGATTTCCACATTCGACAATTAACATTTTAGCCACCAATTTCTCCAAAAAGAATCTTCCACACCTCACCTTTCCATTCTCATCCCAAAAATGAATCAAAAAATTAGAAAAATGAATTATAAAAAGGCATTCACTTAAACTTAAACGACACCAAATCAAATAAATACAACTTTTCAAAACAAAAAGGGTTAATTGATTTATAAGAAAACTCTTAGGATTAAATGGATCAACATTCACCCATATGAGATTTATGAGTAAATTTTCCAATTAATTATAGTAATCTATTTAAAAAATAAAAACAATTTTTCTAAAAACTTGATATAGAAATAAATACAAAATGACATCTATCTATCTATCTAATCATATAAGAAAAAATGTTATTAGCTTTTTGAGGGTTAAAGTTCTAATCTAATTTTCTTAATTTTTTGAATTTTTAAATATAAAAAATATATTTTTAATGATATTATTGGTTCTTTCCATTTTATTGATATTTTTCTTACCATTTCTTTAAATACTATAATAATCAATATGGTAAGTTTTCTATTTTTCTTAGATTATAAATATTGGAAAGAATATGCAATAATTTAATTTGGCCCATCTAACTGTAACTATAGTTTCAAATTTTTTAAATTTTTAAAGAAGGGTTTTTTTTATTGATAAATCCCATTTATATGTGCTCTAACCCAATAAATCTACAAAGGAAAATTATAACCTAGTTAGCCATATGTGTTTATACTTTTATTCCATGAGATTCTTTTTTCTTGATTTATATTATTTATTGGATTATTATACTCTTATATCTATTGTTGATACATATTACACAGGAAAATGATATACACATTTCCTTTTGTTGCTATATCAGTTTTGGTAGTTACCATTATTCACGCTTTTGATTCTGATTCAGTTTCATTCAAATTTTTGGTATTGTTTCATTGTGCTAGGGTTTTGTTGCTGTGAGAGGGAGATGACGACTCAGAGTTGTGTTTGTTCCATTAGTGTGTTCGTTTTCGTAGTTTATTGTTTGTTTGTGCTCTGTTTTGTTACATAATTGTTCGAAGATTTGGTTTCTTTCATAGTTGAGGTTCAAAACTCTGTTTTCTTCAATAGTTGTGGTTCAAGGATATGTGTTTCTGTTGGGTATACCTCCTTATTGGAGTGTGGGACCCAATTGGTTTGTTAAAATAATTTTAATTTGGCTTGGTTTAGGTATAATATATTTTTATATATTATATTTGAGGAGACTCAATCCAATTTGGTAACAATTAGGTTGGATTACAAAACCCAATACTTAATAATATATCTATATGGTTTTTTGTTTGCCCCAGAGAAGAAGAGTGTGCGGTGGCCATACTATTACATTGCTTCGGTAATAGTGCCGAAGATTTTCATATTGGTTCAATTTCGGTTTTTTGAAGCTCAGTTTTGGGGCATCTTTGGTTAATGTTGGTTCGTTATTTTGGGTCTTCTACAATTCTGGTGCTGAAGATTTTGGTTCATCTATTTGGTGAGGTCTTTCCTTTTGTTTATTTGTGATTATTTGGAATTTACCTAAGGGTGGTCTGTGAGACTATTTGTGTCTCGTTTGTAATCGTTTGGAAACTCTTTGGTTGATAGTGGAATCGGATTTCGATCCTGTGGACGTACCTCACATTGAGGGAACCACGTAAAAATTCTTGTGTTGCTTCTTATTTAATTTTTCTGCATTAGTTTTTATTCCCATTGATTGATTTACTTTGGGGAATCATATATTTTCTCTAACAACTGGTATCAGAGCTTACGGTTTATTTGGGTTTATTTATTTGTGTAAATCAATGGAGGGGAATGTGAGTCGCATGTCTAGCTTCAATGGAAGCAATTGGGTAACTTGGAAAACTAAAATAGATGACCTATTATTTTGTAAAGATTTATATGGGCCTATTGAGGGAGATAGTGGCAAACCTGATGATATGAAAGATGATGAGTGGAAAAGGCTTAATCGAAAAGCCGTTGGTGTTATCCGTCAATGGATTGATGACAGTGTGTTTCATCATGTTGCTACTGAAACTTCAGCACATGATTTATGGAAAAAATTAGAAGGCCTTTATGATAGGAAATCAGCCACAAATAAAGCTTTTCTGTTTCGTAAGTTGGTTAATTTAAAATATAAAGAAGGCAGCCCTATTCCGGAACATCTGAATGAAATAAAGAGTATTGTTAACCAACTTGCTTCTATGAAAATTGTTTTTGATGATGAGTTGCAGGCTTTGATGCTACTTAGTTCTTTGCCCGAAAGTTGGGAGACTTTGGTTGTGACGGTTAGTAATTCGGCACCTGATGGAGTTGTCACAATGGGCCAAGTCACTAGTAGCTTGTTGAATGAAGAAACTAGAAGAAAATCAGCGGGTTCCTCTCATTCGGAAGCATTTGTTGTGAGAGGCCGAAGCAAAACAAGGGGGAGGAGTAAGACTCCTCATGGTCGTGATCAAAGCCGTGACAAATCAAAAGATGGTTCTTTTTCAAAGAAAGACATTGAGTACTATTATTGCCATGAGAAAGGGCACATGAAGTGAGAATGCCGAAAGCTCAAGAATAAGGAGAAAAGGCGTGACAAAAGTTTGGATAAGAAGCAAGAAGACACAACGGCAGTTACTACCGATGATCTCATGGTTGTTTGTGAGATGATTGTATCAATTTTGTGAGCCAAGAGAGCAATTGGGTGATTAATTCCGGTGCTTCTTTTCATGTGACTTCTCAAGTTGATTTCTTCATTACCTACACCGAAAGAGATTATGGTTTTGTTCGAATGGGTAATGAAGGTTTGTCCAAGATTAATGGCATGGGTGATGTTTGCTTGGAAACAAATTTGGGCTGCAAGTTGTTGCTTAAAGATGTGAGGCATGTTCCCGACATTCGCCTCAATTTGATCTCTACTGGAAAGCTAGATGATGAAGACTTCAACAACAAATTTGGTGATGGAATATGGAAGCTCACAAAGGGTTCTTTGGTGGTGGCTAAGTGCAAGAAGACTCATACACTTTATTCGATGCAAGGAAAAATTTGTAAAGGTGTTGTCAATGCACTTGAAGATGATACTTCTACCGAATTGTGGCACAAGCGGCTTGGCCACATGAGTGAAAAGGGGCTGCAAGTATTGTTCAAGAAAGAGCTTTACCCGGTTTGAAAGGTACACATCTTAAAACTTGTGTTCATTGTTTGGCGGGTAAACAACATAGAGTTTCTTTTCATAAAAATGTTGCTTCTAGAAAAGAAAATGTTTTGGAGTTGATTCATTCGGATGTTTGTGGTCCTTTAAAAGTTAGAACACATAGTGGTGCACTTTATTTTGTTACTTTCATTGATGATTATTCAAGGAAAGTTTGGGCTTTTCTACTAAAAACTAAAGATCAAGTTCTAGAAGTATTTAAGCATTTTCAGGCCATGGTTGAAAGAGAAACAGGGCAGAAATTGAAGTGCATCCGATCAGACAATGGTGGTGAATACATTGGGCCATTTGATGAGTATTGTCGCAGCCAAGGTATTCGGCATCAAAAGACAGTTAAGAAGACTCCTCAACAAAATGGAGTTGCCGAGAGGATGAACCGCACCATTGTGGAAAGAACAAGGTGTTTGCTTTCACAAGCTAAATTGCCAAGATCCTTTTGGGGTGAGGCAATGAAGACAGCAGTTGACGTGATCAATTTGTCTCCTTCCTATCCTTTGAATGGTGATGTTCCAGAAAGAGTTTGGACCGGTAAAGATGTGTCTTATGAGCACTTGAGAGTGTTTGGTTGCCGAGCTTTTGTTCACATTCCAAAGATGAGAGGTCCAAGCTTGATAGTAAGTCAAGACAATGTATTTTTCTTGGCTATGGGCGTGATGAATTCGGGTATAGATTGTGGGATCCGGTCGACAAGAAAATCATTCGAAGCCGTGATGTTGTGTTTTTGAAGACCAAACAATTGAAGACTTTGGCAAAGGTGATCAACCGGAGCCAAAAACTAGTGATCTCATTGACATGGATCCATCTCCTTCATCTTCAGTTGATGATGAAAATGGGGGAGATGTGCAGCCACCTATTGAAGAGTGGAGGATGATGCTAATCCTAATGAAGTTGAGCCAGAAATTGAGGAAGAGCATCCAACTCAAGAACCGCCACCACAACTTGAGTTGAGGAAATCTACAAGGGACCGACAACCTTCAAGAAAGTATCCTCCCAATGAATTTGTGTTGATTTCCGATCAAGGGGAGCCTGAGAGCTACCAAGAAGCAATTGAGCATGCAAAGAAAGATGATTGGAAAAAGGCCATGGACGAGGAGATGAATTCCTTGCTTGAAAACCAGACTTATGATTTAGTGAAGTTGCCTAAAGGGAGGAAAATTCTAAAAATAAGTGGGTTTTCAAATTGAAGAATGATGGCAAGAATCTGAGGTACAAGATACGTCTTGTTGTGAAAGGCTTTGAGCAAAAGAAAGGTATTGACTTTAACGAGATTTTCTCACCGGTTGTAAAGATGTCTTCTATTCGGGTTGTACTTGGCATGGCTGCAAATATGAACCTTGAAGTTGAACAACTTGATGTGAAGACCGCATTTCTTCATGGTGACCTTGAAGAAGAAATTTACATGGAGCAACCGGAAGGTTTTGTGGAAAAAGGGAAAGAGAAATTTGTTTGCAAATTGAAGAAGAGTTTGTATGGTCTCAAGAAAGCCTCGCAGCAATGGTACAAAAAATTTGACTCTTTCATGATGAATAATGGTTTTTCTAAAACCACTTCGGACCATTGTGTGTTTGTGAAAAATTTCCCGAATGGTAAATTTATTATTCTTTTGCTTTATGTTAATGACATGTTAATTGTGGGTCAAGATTCTACCATGATAAACAGGTTGAAATTGGAGTTGAGCAAGTCTTTTATGAAAGATTTGGGACCGGCAAAGCAAATACTTGGTATGAAAATTGTTCGTGATCGCAATGAGAAAGTTCTTGAGAGGTTCAACATGGATAAAGCAAAGCCGGTTGGTTGTCCACTTGCGGGTCACTTCAAACTTAGTTCGAATCAATGTCCTACATGCGAGAAAGACAAAGAAGAGATGTTGAAAGTTCCTTATGCTTCAGCAGTTGGCGCTTTGATGTATGCAATGGTTTGTACAAGGCCGGATATTGCTCATGCTGTTGGTGTGGTGAGTCGTTTTCTCTCTAATCCGGGTAAAGAACATTGGGCAGCGGTAAAATGGATTCTAAGGTATCTTCGAGGGACTTCGAAGGTGTGTTTGTGTTTTGGGGATGGTAAGCCGATGCTTGATGGGTTCACGGATTCTGACATGGCTGGTGATATTGATTCTAGAAAATCTATTTCGGGGTATTTGATGACTTTTGCAGGGGGAGCTGTGGCATGGCAATTTAAATTACAAAAATGTGTTGCTCTCTCAACTACCGAAGCTGAATTTATTGCTATTACGGAAGCTTGCAAAGAAGAGTTATGGTTGAAGAAATTTTTGCAAGAGTTGGGTTTGAAACAAGAAAAATATGTGCTTTATTGTGATAGTCAAAGTGCTATTCACTTGAGTAAAAATTCTACTTTTCATTCGAGATCGAAACACATTGATGTGAGATACCATTGGATTCGTGATGTTTTAGATTCGAAATTGTTGCAACTCGAAAAGGTTCACACTGATGATAATATTTCAGATATATTGACAAAGACTTTGTCGAGGGACAAACATTTGAAGTGTCGAACTTTGGCGGGTATGGTTGATATCTCCACCTAAGTCGGTAGGGAGAGAATTGTTAGGTATACCTCCTTATTGGAGTGTGGGACCCAATTGGTTTGTTAAAAGAATTTTAATTTGGCTTGGTTTAGGTATAATATATTTTTATATATTATATTTGAGGAGACCCAATCCAATTTGGTAACAATTAGGTTGGATTACAAAACCCAATACTTAACAATATATCTATATGGTTTTTTGTTTGCCCCAGAGAAGAAAAGTGTGCGGCGGCCATACTATTACATTGCTTCGGTAATAATGCCGAAGATTTTCATATTGGTTCAATTTCGGTTTTTTGAAGCTCGGTTTTGGGGCATCTTTGGTTAGTGTTGGTTCGTTATTTTGGGTCTTCTACAATTCTGGTGCTGAAGATTTTGGTTCAACTATTTGGTGAGGTCTTTCTTTTTATTTATTTGTGATTATTTGGAATTTACCTAAGGGTGGTTTGTGAGACTATTTGTGTCTCGTTTGTAATCGTTTGGAAACTCTTTGGTTGATAGTGAAATCGGATTTCGATCCCGTGGACGTACCTCACATTGAGAGAACCACGTAAAAATTCTTGTGTTGCTTCTGATTTAATTTTTCCGCATTAGTTTTTATTCTCATTGATTGATTTACTTGTGGGGAATCATATATTTTCCCTAATAGTTTCTTCTCTATGAAATCGTTTGTTGTAAGATTCTTGCTTACACGCTGGTGGTTGAGATCGAAGGAGAGAGAATGTTTCCACGCTCTGTTTTTTTCTTAGTTGTTATCAAAGTGAGAGATGATGATTCGAAGTTCTGGGTTCTTCCATAGGTGCAATTCAAAACTTTGTTTTTATTTTTTTATTATTATTTCTTTTATATAATTTTTGGGTTTGAAGATTTGAAGATTGTCTTCTTCCATTGTTGTGGTTTGAAACTCTATTTTCTACCATTGTTGTGATTTTAGTCGAAAATCAAAGGGAGAGAGATGATTCGAAACTCAATTTTGTAATTTTATTACAAACTTATTTTTTAAAGGTGTGTTTGGTTTGATTTGGATTGATGTAATGGTGAAATTTCATGGATTGTTAATGATAGTGATAATAATGAAGTTGAGGATGTTGGTGAAATTTCATGGGTTGGTTTGATTTGTTTGTTTTTAGATAGATTGAGATTTGTTCAATTTTTAGTTCCATTACTGTCATTATTTCTGATTTTTTATTAACATCATCACATCATTAATCAGTATTAATAGTCACATTATCTGTAATGAAAATTTGTCATTTGTGTTGTCAGTCAGTGTGAATATTCACACATCCATATAATATTAAATAGTGTATATATTTTCACTGTGTTTATTACCACTATGCAATTATGATGTTAAAGTTCATATCAAACTATTTTATTTAGTCATATAAAGACAAGCCGCAATATTTATTTGGACACAAAAATGATGTGAATATTCACAATGCAACAAATTAATTTTAGTATGTTTGTGGATGGATTATATATCTTATTTATGTATAATGTGAATATTTATGCCTGTAGTTAACCATAACAAGCATATGACATAATGTGATTGAAAATGGTTCTTAACATAAACTACGGTGTGAACATTCACACTAACTTCAACATAAGAGATCAGATGTGGATGTTCACACTTTATATTACTTGAAACATTGTTTGGTCAACTGTTATTGTGTGTATTAAATATTCTTTTCTAGTATGTTTGTGGATGAAATATACACTTTACATATGTAAAATCTGAATATTAATATCTGTAGTTGGCCAAAGTGAACATAAGACATATTTTAAATATTCACATTCATTGAAAATGGGCATTAACATGTAAATATTCACACAAATTTCAACATAAGAGAACATATGTGAATGTTCACATTTTATATTGTTTAGAACACGTAACACATCAACATCAAATATATATCATTAGAACACATAGGTGTGTGAGAAGTAGATTATTGATTTGTATATATGTTGTTAGTGTTTTCAACTATAAGTTGCCAAAGTTACAAAAAATAAAAAATAATAAATAAATAAACAAAACAAAACTCGCATTGTATTGTAGTATAGCTAGTGTATGGTGGACAACCCCCAACCATAGGATTGAATGAATTGGAAACATGTTTCATTTTTGTACAAAATTTATCACGGACTGACTTGTCTTGTTCATCTCAGAAAACATTGATTAATGATTGTTGTAGTATGCACCATTTAGCATGAGACATGTTTGGCTCTATCCGATCATGGTGGACATCATGTCTCATAATTTAACAAATGTCCAATGTACAATCAACGCTGCAAGGTAGATGAATGTGGTTAATAATTACAATAATTTATATTATACTGTTCCAAGGTAATTATGATATTATGTTGAGAGTTACGAGTTCGAGGCTTATTGAGGATAGTTGTCGATTGAGATAATAGACTTTGAAGTATTGTAAGCTGCCAACTTACCTCTAATTAGAATAATAAAGCTCTGTTGTGATTGATTTGACGTAGGATTTCTACTACATTGAAAATAAGCAGTAGATCATTTATGGGAATATTAATGCACACATTTACAAACACAAGTAAGTGCACATATGTGATTTACTGTTGACATCAATATTGTATCAAGTCACACAACCAAAAGATATAATAACTATTATGGACTAGTGACTGATTAGAAAACATTAAGACAATTGTTATGTGTATACATTTATATACAAATATTATCAATGTGAATGTTTAGAAAACAACATGACAACATGACAACATATTTCTCATGTGAATGTTTACATTGTGTGAATACTCATAGTAAACCAAGTGTTCAAAAATGGACATCATAATAGACATTTATATCACTATTTTTTGGAGAATTGTTTTATTTTTTTATTTGGGAGGGAGGAGGGGGGGGAGGGGTTCAAATCAAATCCTTTGAACAATATCAATAATCAACAACAACAACTGCAAAAAAAAAAAAAAAAAAATGCGCACATTTATAAGTATATATCACCATTATAAATGTTCACAATGGTTATAGACTACCAAAACCATTACAACATTACCAATGCATCAATTACAAACTATTATTTTTTGTGTGTACTCAAACATGATGTGAATACTAAGTTGGCACACATGGACAACATTATGTAGGAATGGATACTTTCAATGGTAATCCAACAACAATAACAACCGCAAGAAGGTGAAAACAATAACAATAATATGAACAACAAGGACTAAAGTTATATCAATATGATCATGGCAACATGTGTGAAAATCCGCATTAGGGCAAAATGGACAACATTAAGTAGGAATGGATACTTTTCAATGGTAATTTTCATATTGTATCTATATACATATGTTAATGTTATGTAGAGGTTCACATTAAAAACCTTTATTTTAAATAGAAGAATGATATTAATGTTCACATTGTAGTTTACAAAATACAAAAACATGTCAACATCAACAATGCATTAAGCACACACCACTATTTTTTGGGAATCAAATATGATGTGAATAAGAATGTTTAGATGATGTGAATGTTCACATCATTATGCTATCTACATACATGGACAATATATCAAACCACTATTTCATTATTTTTTTGGAAAAAAGCAAAAAAACAGGGGGTTCACATCCTTTGAACACCATCAATAAACCACCAACAACAATAATCACAAAGAGGGAAAGTAACATATTATCACGGCTTAAAAATAAGAATGGTCACATATTACACTATTTACACACGGACAATATATTAGGTCACAATTTTATTATTTTCTAGAAAAAAGAAAATAATAGGGGGTTCATATCCTTTGAACACCATCAACAACACCAACAACAATCACAAAAGGAGAAAAAATAACAACAACAATATGAATAACATGTGCGAAAGTTCACATTGAGCCAAAGAATATACAAACAAAAGAGCAGGAAAGAAAGGTGCTTACGTTTGGTTCTCATTTTGATTGTTTACACAAGTCAACTGATGGTTAATGTTCATAGCATTGATTCTTCATTTCGGAGTAGGGTTCCAAATGATCGGCAATGGTGATTCTAGTGAAGACGGAGCAGGAAATAGCGTTTTTGACGAAGAACGGCGCAGGGATGATGAATACCGCGATGAGATGACAAGAGAGAATATATGGGATTAACGACTAGGGTTTAGGATTTTGGAAGGTTGAGAGATTTTCTACGTGATATTCGTAGAGAGAGAGAGAGAGAGAGAGAGAGAGAGAGACTATAATTGATTCAAAGATGTGAAACACGCATATTAGCTTGAGGGTTTTTTGGTTTTTGTACAGTGAATAGAACCTAATAGAATATTCTAAAACATTTTGGATTGTATGGAATAGAACTCTTAAAAAGAGAATTTACTAAAAAAAAACAACCTATATAAAAAGTAAAAAAAATAAAAAGTCTAGCCATATTTAACCTATTTCTAATTTGAAATAACAACTTACAGATAGTTATGATCATGAATGCTAGTCTCATACCATATAAAAAATATGGCATTTTATAACCAAAGTATATATATGTACTATTCTCAAAATCATTCAGTTATTTAACAACATCAATTTCCAATATTACTACACTTTTTCCCAATGAACAACTCTTACCCATTTCCATGTTTCCATTTATGACAAATACCCATAATACTGTTGGAAAAAATGTTTTTTTGGTGACTTTAATTTAATATTA
This sequence comes from Camellia japonica, assembly GCA_030407325.1. Lineage (NCBI taxonomy): Eukaryota > Viridiplantae > Streptophyta > Magnoliopsida > Ericales > Theaceae > Camellia > Camellia japonica. The sequence continues at coordinate 47,234,377 of JAPPVO010000017.1, forward strand.
AAGTGTGGTGACTTTAATTAAATATTAAAGTGGGTCCCAACAATTTATTGTGTTGGGTCTAAGTAGGCCAAAAACCATTGAGATTTGAATAAGCAATTGCCAAGAAATTGGCTCATGATGTTAGATTCATGAATGAGATTTTAAAGGGTATTTAAATCATTTTTCTTGGCTAAAGGGTGTGAATCTTTTGGGCATCCAAACATTTCAATTTTTTGGAAAGGGGCTATGGATGCTGGTTAATGGTGTTTTAATGACCAGCCTTAAAGGCTGGAGGCTCTTCTTCTCTCCCTTATACATATATAAATTGAGACCCTCCTGTCCAGTCTCAATATAAAAATTTTTGCTTCCATTTTACAAATCAGTTTGCCAGAAAGTTCCTACAGTGAGTGAGTGCTGCCACAGTTTTGTTCGCTAAGTTAGACAGAGAGTGCTTCTGCCGTAGCTGGTTTTTGACCGTCGTATCCTGGGAGATAGACGCCGGGATTCCTCAAGCACTCGACCTGTGAGGCGGCGAAATCTGTTTTAAGGAAACTGCTACCGTGCAGGCTTCGGTTTGGTTTTTTTACCATTTTATTGTTTTGTGTATTTCTGTTGAAATTTAGTTGTAATTATCAGCATATGTTCTTGGTATATAATTTTGATTTCTTCATAAATCTATTTATTTAATTTCATAATTTGGACGACAAGCTTAAAACATATTTTTTATATATTTTCTATGAAATTGATCGAATAGATTTATATAGACAATTAGGTTAGCTTTGTATAATGTTACTAGCAACTGTTGCGAAATTGCTCACTGTTTCAATGATTGTAAATTATGCAATGTTATTCTCTAATTGCTTAGTTTAATTAGAATGCTCTATCATAATTTGCATACTTAATTGTATTAGTATGATCTTATTTTATGCGTATGGTTCATCATTTCCCTACCATGATTTGCATGAATTTTAAGGTTATAAAATATAATTTATGGATGTTGCAATTTTGACATGTTAATTCTATTCTAGTTTTTAATTTGTTACATGCTTATTATTTTCTAGACTAGATTACATAATTTAATTTTTTTTTGAGGATTATTTGCATATGTTAATTGCTAAATGGTTATTGGTTTGTAACTCTTGCCTATTAATTTTAGTTTAATGTATTTTGGAGTTATAGAGTTTTATGAATTGTGTACATGATTAATTTGAATTTAATTGGGTGCATTAATCTAAATTATCTAATTGGATGCATTAATCTGAATTATTTAATTGGGTGCATTAATTTGAATTTAATTGGGTGCATTAATCTAAATTATCTAATTGGGTGCATTAATGTGAATTATTTAATTGGGTGCATTAATTTGAATTTAATTGGGTACATTAATTTGAATTATCTAATTGCGTGAATTAATTTTTGGTTTTGATTTATTTATTTGGAGTTACAAGTTTACATGGTTGTTGTGAATTAATAACTCATGACTATTAAATTTTATTTTAAAGTTATAATTTAATTTTGAAGTTACAAATTGTATTTTGTTTTGTTACCTTATATTAATTGGTTACTTATATAATTAATAGTTGGCTAGATGGTTTCATTTAATTTATTAAATTTACTTTTTTCTTAGATTATTTGTTTGTATTTTGTTGTGGTTTGCTACTAACTTTCTTTGTAGGCATACCAATGCGAAAGGGAATAGGAAAACAAATACAAAACCAAATGAATAGTTTTTGGGATGTAAAAACAAAAATATTTGGACTACTAACCTTTGTGTTGAATAGGAATACCTAAGTGTGGAAAGGCTTTTGGACTAAATAGAATCCTTATGGATTGACTATTTTATTTAAATGTTTGAAACATGTTTGCTTGAGATTTAGTTGGTTTGTTTACCAATTTGTAGTAGCAAGTTTTATTTGCTTATATTGCTGTAGCAATTATTTTACATTGCTTGTAAAAGTTTTGGACCTTGGTTTGTTCTAAGAAAATTTAATTCTTAAAATTGTTTATCACGGACTAAGAGTCAACATGCTCTTGAAAGTTTTGTCAAAAGGTTAATTGGGTTTTAAGTGGGACCGATGTGACCCCTCCAGTCTTCCTGGGAACTTTCTTGACCATGTTCGATTCTAGGTTTTGTGGTGAGACTAAATTTTGAATTAACTTTTCATTTGAGGGATTTTCTAAGGGTTAAGTTTCATTTCTGGGAACACAGAAGTGATATTCTGGTGTAATTTTCAGAAATGGCAACTATTACTGATGCTGCTGCAATTGCTAATGTTGGTGGAGATCTGAACCCCAGGGCAACTGGGTTGCCAACCGCTAGTGCTGTGACCTCTGTGGTCAACCTTGGCGTTACTCTGGCTGTTCCGGGAGGACCGCTTAGTCACCATGAGCGCCCAGAAAAATTTACTGGGGTAAACTTTAAGAGATGGCAGCAAAAGATGCTGTTTTACTTGACCACATTAAACCTTGCAAAGGTTCTGAGCGAAGATCCTCCAGCCGTGGCAGAGAATGAGCCTGACAGGCAGAAAGTCATGGCGCTTGACATATGGAAGTAGACAGACTATCTCTGCCGGAACTTTGTGTTCAACAGTTTGGCAGACTCACTATACAGTGTGTTTTGTGCCAAGGGTTCACCAAAGGAGTTATGGGAATCTCTAGACAAGAAATACAGGACTGAGGACGCCGGGGCAAAGAAATTTGTAGTTGGCCGGTTCTTGGACTTTAAGATGATCGATTCAAAGACTGTGATTAGCCAAGTCCAGGAGTTCCAAGTGATCTTGCATGAAATTCATGCTGAGGGGATGCCTTTGAACGAGTCATTCCAAGTTGCTGTGATCATTGAGAAACTTGCTAATGGTTGGAAGGACTTTAAGAACTACTTGAAGCACAAGCGCAAGGAAATGTCAGTTGAAGAGCTGGTTGTTCGACTTCAGATTGAGGAGGATAATAGAAAGAAATGAGGGAGTACCTCCTCAGTAAAGGCCAACGTCATTGAGCATGACAAATCTTCTAGAGTAAGGAAGAAGTCCCTTGTGAACAAGGGCTCTAAGCTGGGGCCAAGGGGTAGTGTTGCAAAGAAGTCGGCTTACAAGCCGCAGGAATTTGGTTATTGGTTTTTAGGGAAGTGCTATAACTGTGGTAGCGAGGGGCATCGGGCTAGTGACTGCCACAAACAGAAGAAGCCATACAAGACCAAACCTCGTGCTCATATGGCAGATATGCAAGAGCACTCCCATGATGAGGATGACATGCACTTGTATGCTGTTGTCTCTGAGGTGAATATGGTGGGTTTAAATCCAAAAGAATGGTGGATTGATACTGGGGCTACACGCCACATCTGCTCTGAGAAGAAGCTGTTTACAACTTTCGAACCGGTTACAAACGGTGAGAAGTTGTTTATCGAAAATTCTGCTACCTCTATTATTGAGGGGAAAGGAAAGGTGGTCCTGAAGTTGACGTCAGGAAAGGAGCTGACCTTGAACGAAGTTCTGTATGTTCCGGACATTCGTAAGAATCTTGTCTCAGGGTCTCTTCTCAGTAAACATGGTTTTCGCATGGTTTTTGAGTCCGACAAGGTCGTTCTAACCAAAAGCGGAATATATGTGGGTAAGGGTTATATGTTGAGGGGTATGTTTAAACTTAATGTAATGTCTATTATCCCAAAAATGAATAAAAGTGTATATTCTTCTGCTTACATGCTTGAGTCTTCTAATTTGTGGCATGGTAGACTAGGACATGTGAACTTTGAATCTTTACGTAGATTAATCAAGTTAGATCACATACCATCTTTTAAGATTAATTTGAAACACAAGTGTGAAACTTGTGTTGAAGCGAAGTTGACAAGATCTTCGTTTCATTCTATTGAAAGAAGTTCAGAACTGTTGGATTTAGTGCATAGTGATGTGTGTGACTTAAAATTTATGGGTCTGTTTGGTAACGTTTACGTTTTCAGTTTATATTTACAAAAATTTTATAAACTGGTTTTTTGTTTATTTTTAGAAAAACATAAACTACAAACGCGTTTGGTAATTGACAAAATGTTTAAAAAATTTTAAAAATACAAAAAAAGGTAAGAAATGACAAGTGGTGGCAAGTGGCGGCGGAAGACGGTGGTGGAAAGTGGTGACGGTGGGTGGTGGTGGGCGGGTGGGTGGGTGACGGTGGCGGGTGGTAGGTGGTAGCGACTGGGTGGTGGTGGTGGTGGTGGTGGGTGGTGGTGGTGGTGGTGGTGGTGGTGGTGGTGGTGGCGGGTGGTGGGTGGTGGTGGCGGGTGGGTGGATGACGGTGGCGGGTGGTAGGTGGTAGCGACTGGGTGGTGGTGGTGGCGGTGTGGTGGTGGTGGTGGCAGGTGGGTGGCAGATGGCGGGTGGTGGTGGGTAGATAACGGGTGGTGATGGTTGGTGGGGTGGTGGGTGACGGTGGTAGTGGTGGCGGCGAGTGGGTGGTGGTGGTGGTGGTGGTGGTGGTGGCGGTGGTGGCGGCGGCGGCGGTGGTGGCGGGTGGTGGGTGGTGGTGGCAGGTGGTGGGTGGTGGTGGCAGGTGGATGGCGAATGGCGGGTGGGTGGTAGTGGCGGGTGGGATGGTGTGGGTGAATGGGTGACAGTGGCAGGTGGTGGGTCTTGGTGGCAGGTGGGTGGCGGATGGCGGGTGGTGGTGGTGGGTGGGTGGGTGACGATGGCTGGTAGTGGGTGGTGGTGGTGGTGGCAGGTGGTGGTGGCAGGTGGGTGGCGGGTGGGTGGTAGGTAGTAGGTGATGGTGATGGTGGTAGTGGTGGTGGTGGTGGTGGTGAGTGGTGGTGGTGGTGGTGGTGGTGAGTGGTGGTGGCGAGTGGGTGGCAGGTGGCTGGTGGTGGCGGGTGGTGGATGGTGGTGGCAGGTGAGTGGTGGTGGCGGGTGGTGGTGGCGGGCGGTGGATGGTAGTGGCGGGTGGCGGTGGTGGTGGGGTGGCGGGTGGTGGTGGTGATGGTGGTGGTGGCGGCGGCGAGTGGGTGGCAAGTGGTTGGTGGTGGCGGGTGGTGACTGGTGGTGGTAGGTGGGTGGTGACTGGTGGTGGCAAGTGTGGTGGGGGGTGGGTGGTAGGTGGTGGTGGCGGAAGATGGTAGTGGAAATAGTGGCAGGTGGTGGCTAGTGTTGGGTGGTAAAAAAAAAAAAAAAACTCAAAACTCAAAACGGAAACACATTTTTTTAGTTTACATTTTTTGGTCAAATTTATAAACTGAGACCACTAATTTATAAATCAAAAATTTACCAAACAAGTTTTTATTTGAGTTTTTAAAATTTTTGTAAATATAAACAGAAAACTGAAAACGTAAGTATTACCAAACGGCACCTATACAATCACGTGGTGGCAATAAGTACTTCATCACTTTTGTTAATGATTGCACTAAGTACTGTTATGTCTATTTGCTCAAAAGCAAAGATGAGGCTATTGACAAGTTTGTTCTGTATAAGAATGAAGTTGAGAATCAAGTAGGCCGCAAGATTAAGGTTTTAAGAAGTGATCGTGGTGGTGAGTATGAATCTTCATTTATTGAGATTTGTGCTCAATCTGGGATTATCCACCAAACCACGGCGCCTTATTCTCCCCAATCTAATGAGATTGCTGAGCGGAAGAATAGGACGCTAAAGGAAATGATGAATGCAATGTTGATAAGTTCTGGATTGCCACAGAACATGTGGGGGGAAGCAATTCTCACTGCAAATTACATTCTGAATAAAGTACCCCGGAAGAAGGTGGACAAGACGCCGTATGAGTAATGGAAAGGCGTTAAGCCTTCGTACAAATTCTTACCAATGTGGGGGTGTCTTGCAAAAGTGGCGATTCCTACACCCAAACGGGTTAGAATAGGCCCGAAATCCGTGGATTGTATATTCATTGGTTATGCACATAATAGTGGTGCATATCGGTTTCTTGTACATAAATCTAAAATTCTAGACATACATAGGAATACCATCATGGAGTCAAGGAATGCATGTTTCTTTGAAGACATTTTTCCTTACCGAACCCATGAAGGCGTTCCGAGGTCTTTGGAGCAATTTGATGAGCTTGCTAGTGATGATGATCATGTTGATGATCAAGGTGATGATCAAATTGAGGTTTTAGATGAGCCTAGAAGGAGTATAAGGGCTAAGATGTCCAAATCTTTTGGTTCAGACTTCTTGACTTATATGGTTGAGAACGAACCTCAAACTTTTCACGAAGCTGTGACTTCTCTTGAGAGTCCTTTATGGAAAGAAGCGATCAAAAGTGAGATTGACTCCATCTTACAGAACCACACCTGGGAGTTGGTAGATTTACCTCCAGGTTGTAAGCCTTTAGGCTGCAAATGGATCTTTAAAAAAAAGATGAAGGCTGATGGGTCAATTGACAAGTATAAGGTGAGGCTCGTTATTAAAAGGTATAGGCAACGAGAAGGCCTGGATTACTTTGATACGTACTCATCTGTAACTAGGATAACATCCATTCGCATAGTGATTGTGATAACAGCTTTGTGCAATCTAGAGATACACCAGATGGATGTAAAGACAGCTATCTTAAATGGGGATTTGAATGAGGAAATCTACATGGAGCAACCTGAAGGGTTTTCAGCTTTAGGGCAAAGCAAGAAAGTCTGTAAACTTGTCAAATCATTATATGGTTTGAAGCAAGCGCCTAAACAATGGCATGAGAAGTTTGACAACGTAATGTTGTCAAGTGGGTTTAGAATCAACGAATGTGACAAGTGTGTTTATGTCAAAGACACTGACAGAGGTTATGTCATTTTGTGTCTATATGTTGATGATATACTCATTATAGGTAGTAACGATGAAATGATCAAAACTACCAAGAAGTTGTTAAACTCTAAGTTTGACATGAAAGATATGGGCATTGCAGATGTTATTCTGGGAATTAAGATTACCAGAACATCTGGCAGAATTGTACTTTCTCAGTCTCATTATGTTGATAAGATACTTGAGAAGTTTAGTGGATCAGATATGAGTGTGTCATCGACACCTGTAGACTTAAGTCTACATTTTACCAATAATAATAAAGAGAGTGTCTCTCAGTTAGAATATTCTCGGGTAATTGGAAGTTTAATGTATCTGATGAGTTGTATTAGGCCGGATATAGCTTACTCGGTTAGCAGGCTTTGTAGATACACAAGTAATTCCGATGCTTCTCATTGGAAGGGCATTGTTAAGGTATTTATGCTACACTCGGGATTATGGGCTGCATTATACTCGATATCCAGCGGTGCTAGAAGGCTATAGTGACGCGAATTGGATATCAGATATAAAGGACTCAAAGTCCACTAGTGGATATGTGTTCACTCTTGGTGAGGCAGCCGTGTCTTGGAAATCTTCCAAGCAAACGTGTATATCTAGATCAATAATGGAATCAGAGTTTATTGCTTTAGATAAAGCAACGGAAGAAGCTGAATGGCTTCGCCATTTCATTGAAGATATTCCACGTTGGTCTAAACTTGTGCCAGCTATTTGTATTCATTGTGATAGTCAATCTGCAATTGGTAGGGCACAGAGTAATATGTATAATGGAAAGTCTAGACATATCCGTCGTAGACATAATTCCATACGACAACTACTCTCGAATGGAGTTGTCTCTATAGACTATGTAAAGTCTAAAGACAACATTGCGGATCTGCTAACCAAAGGGTTAAATCGAGTGTTAGTCGAAACGTTGTCAAAAGGAATGGGGTTGAGGCCTTTGGAAGTTATCGGAATGGAAACCCAACCTAGTTGACTGGAGATCCCAAGATCTAGGTTCAATGGGACAACCTCATTGCGTATAACGGTGGTATGTCAATGAGGAGGTTAAACCTCTAGCCATTCCTTTTATCAGTGATACCTGCAAGTGTAGAGGTTAAGCTAAGCTTTTAATGACTCTAGTGTGTTAAGCTGTTGAGCTAAGTATAGCAGGATACTAAAGTAGAGTCACCTATGTGAGTTTGAAGTGGGGCCGTTTCTAAAAGAATTGGGTAGGCCAAGATTCTTTGAAACCACTCGCTGAATGAGGCTAGTGCCCAGGGCCATACAGGGCACACCAGTGAGAACAGAATGATGGTAGGAGTAATTCCCGTGTGAGATCTATTGTCTCAGTTTACATAAACGGCAGAGTAGTTCAAGATGTCATATTCACTGATCAGCTAGTAAACTCGATAGATTTTCACTGGGAGAGGTTCAAAGCCAAAAGCTACCTTCTCTGATGTCGGGGTTAGTTCGTTGTACTCTCTCTCTGAGTCATTATTGTTGAATGGTGTCCGTTTGTTGAGTCATTCGGTCAATTTGTATTCATGTGGGGGATTGTTGGAAAAAAATGTTTTTTTGGTGATTTTAATTTAATATTAAAGTGTGGTGACTTTAATTAAATATTAAAGTGTGTCCCAACCATTTATTGTGTTGGGTCCAAGTGGGCCAAAAATCATTGAGATTTGAATAAGAAATTGCCAAGAAATTGCCTCATGATGTTAGATTCATGAATGAGATTTTAAAGGGCATTTAAATCCTTTTTCTTGGCTAAAGGGTGTGAATCTTTTGGGCATCTAAACATTTCAATTTTTTGGAAAGAGGCTATGGATGCTGGTTAATGGTGTTTTAATGACCAGCCTTAAAGGCTGGAGGCTCTTCTTCTTTCCCTTATACATGTATAAATTGAGACCCTTTTGTCAAGTCTTAATATAGAAATTTTTGCTTCCATTTTACAAGTCAGTTTGCCAGAAAGTTCCTACAGTGAGAGAGTGCTGCCACAGTTTTGTTCGCTAAGCTAGACAGAGAGTGCTTCTGTCGTAGCTGGTTTTTGACCGTCGTATCCTAGTTGACAGACGCTGGGATTTCTCAAGCACTCGACCCGTGAGGCGGCGAAATCTGTTTTAAGGAAACTGCTACCGTGCAGGCTTCGGTTTGGTTTCTTTACCATTTTATTGTTTTGTGTATTTCTGTTGAAATTTAGTTGTAATTATCAGCATATGTTCTTGGTATATAATTTTGATTTTTTCATAAATCTATTTATTTAATTTCACAATTTAGACAATAAGTACCCATTTTATTTTTTTTGAAAACACATTCACCAAAACCAATGCTCTCACATATTTATCAATTCAAAATAAAAACCAAGTCTAACTCCACACATTCATTGCATCTTAGCCTTACGTTCAAGTTTAAGGGATATTATCAACAATTCGTTATTGGTAGGCAACTCCTTCAACCACTCTCAAACCGTCCAAATATACATAAACACATCTACGCTACTCATAAGACAATTCGACCTCGCCAAATCATGATCATCACAACACATAATACACATAACCAAGTATGACAACAATAACAACAATTTTCCGCTCTACTTGCCTCAAGCACAGTAAGTCAATGATTTCTGAAAATATTGTAGAGAGAGAGAGAGTGATATATTTCTGAAAATGAAGCAAAAGGAGCAAAATATCAAAATATAGCTGAAAACACGAAATTCAGAGTAGAAAACGCGCTCCGCCGCACGTGTGGCGCACCTGCCCGTACATGCGGAGCGGCCCCTTCCGTACGTGCGGCTCTCACCCCGCACGTGCGGTCCTTCCTTGCACCTGACTCGCGCACCTGCTTTTTAGGCAATGTGCACACAGCACTTCCTCCCAACTCCCGCACGTGCGGCCTGATCCCCTGCATGTGCGGCCCCTCCCACACATGTGGCCCTAGGCCTCCGCACGTGCGGCCCTAGCCCTTCCATCCCGGAAAAACCCCGGCTTCCTCCCCGGCACTCCGGAGTTGACCTCGCACCCTCCGGGACAAGCGCAAATTTAGAAAATGAAACAATGCAACCGAAAATATCTATAGAAAAAAATTCTCAGGAACAACGAACACCACTGACGGCAGGACCACACTTTGAAACCCAACTTCGAACGAAGGCAACACCGACACAACTCTAGAAAATAAGGTTAAATACAAACCGGTCATCACATAAGTCCTCTATTTTATTATTTTAAAATTTTACATAAAATATGCATGGTATAAAACTACAATAACAATAAGTACACAATTGGTTTATAGAAAAATTCTTAGAATAAACTAAAATACAAAACTCATAGGATGGAGTGTATTTTTTTTTTTAATCTTAAATATAGTTTTTGTAATTTATCCTCTCTCCTTTTTAAATTTTTTTTACCAATTAAACTATGATGTATATTTTTATATTAAAAATTTAGAGCATACAATTATTTGTAGAAAAATATTTTTAGAAAAGGTTAAAACTTAATAAATTTTAAATTATTTTTCTTATATATTTTAAACAAATTTTATATTATTATTTAATTTTTAATTATTTGTTTTTGCCCGTGTATAATACGGGTATCATACTAGTTTGCTATGATTAGAAAAGAGCACACACAAACACACTATGTTGTTCCAAAATTCTAGTTATTATTTCAGTTCCATAACTTCTTTAGTTTTTTGAGAACTTTGATTTGTGACTTGTCTATATTCATCTATAAACATAAACATCGAACGAAAAAATGTTATGAATATTGACTTGTATCTTAGTGTTATTGCACTCCGTTAACACCTTCATGTAATAATTTTAAAACTGTAATTACACATATCTTAATGTCATAGGTAAAAAAATTCATATATTTTCATACTTTTCTATCTCATTTGCTGTATGTTAAATTACTAATATTTTCTGTTTCTAGAATTTTGTAAAATATCTGTTGTTTATTGTATGTAGCGACACTGTTGTATGAGGAGTCTTGTCAACACTTAAAACTATTGTTGCGATGAAATAAATATCAAAATATTTATAATTTGAATGTCTTTTTAAATATGTTTATATATTTTCACTCATTTATATATATATATATATATATGTATTTTTCTGGTATGAATAAATGGTTTTGAATGGTATGTATGTGGGTCAACTATTGATGTAGGACTAGCACAGCCTTGTCAAGCATTAATGGTTATTGAGATAAACATAGGTTGTATAGTAGGGGTGTTGGGTTAAATTCAGGAGAGAGGGAAAAAAAAAGAAAAAGAAAAAAAAATGGTGGGGTTGAGATTTTAAATTTGAAGGTATCAAGACAGACATTCGAAGAGCACTCTCGTAGAGATCACGTGCTCCCCTTGAATGATAAAAGATAAGGTAAACTATCCATAGGTTTTAATAATTGGGTTTAATTTTTCAAGTTCTATTAAAAATAAGTCTTGATAAAATTGTTGTTAAAAATAATTTTTTTGTGATAATTTTTTATATGTCTCTAAAAATTGACAATTAGTGACTTTTTTTTGTCATAATTTTTATAAATTGTCATTAAAACTTATAATTAGTGACTTTTTTTATGACAAATTTTTTTCATAAAACCTATTAGATAATAAATCTACTTATTAAGACCTATACGTAAGTGCCCTGAGAAATAATTGCTCTTTCGGTCTTTCTCTCTCAACCTTTCATAAATTTGATGAAATGTACTTATTATCAATCCAAAAATAATTTTTAAAAAAGTCGTGAAAATATTATTTAATCAATTAAGTAAAAGGCAAGATCAATCACTCTCACACCTTACTCTGTTTCCATTTATCTCTCTATGAGAGATGACACTTTGGAAGAAAAGGCCATGGCAAAAATTAGCAATTTCATGGCAAACAAATTGGAAAGCTCAGACGTACAAAAACTTTTTCCACAAAAAATAAGGGCCTGTTTGGTAACGTTTACGTTTTTAATTTATATTTATAAAAATTTTATAAATTAGTTTTTGTTTATTTTTAGAAAAATATAAACTACAAACGCGTTTGGTTTAGATAAAATGTTTAAAAAATTTTAAAAATATAAAAAAGAGTGAGAAATGACAAGTGGTGGCAGGTGGTAGGTGGTGACGAGTGGTGGCGGCGGAAGACGGTGGTGGAAAATGATAGCGGGTGATGGTGGCTGAAGACGGTGGTAGACAATGGTGGCAGGTGGTGGGTGATGGTGGCAGAAGACGGTGGTGGAAAGTGGTGGCAAGTGGCGGGCGGGTAGTGGCAGAAGATGGTGGTGGCAAGTGACAAGTAGTGGCGGCGGAAGACGGTGGTGGAAAGCGGTGACGGGTGGGTGGATGGTGGTGGCAGGTGGGTGGTGGATGGCGGGTGGTGGGGTGGTGGCGGGTGGGTGGTGGTGGCGTGGCGTTAGGTGGGTGACGGTGACGGTAACGGGTGGTGGGTGGTGGTGTTTGCGGGTGGTGGTTGGGTGGTGGTGGTAGGTGGGTAATGGTGGCGGGTGTGGTGGGTGGTGGTGGTGGTGGGGCGGTGGTGGATGTGGGTGGTGGTAGCGGATGGGTGGCAGGTGGGTGGTGGTAGAGGGTGGAGGTGGTGGATGGTGGTGACAAGTGGTGGTGCGGTGGTGGTGATGGTGGTGGGTGGTGGTGGTGGTGGGTGGTGGTGGCGGGTGGTGGCAGGTAGTGGTGGGTGGTGGTGGCGGGTGTGGATGGTGTGGCAGGTAGGTTGTGAGTGGTGGTGCGGTGGTAGTGGCGAGCGGATGGATGGTAGCGGTGGTGGGCAGGTAGGTGTGGTGGTGGTTGTGGCGGGGGGGTGGTGGCGGGGAGTGGGTGGCAGTGGTGGTGGCTGTGGGTGGCAGGGAGTCCGGATCCTCTGCCGTGGTCTCCTGCGGTGGTTCCTGCGGTGCCCCAAAACGACGTCGTTTTGGGGCAAATTTTCAAAAAAAAAAAAACAAAAACAGAACACACCAACACAGAGAACCAAACCAAGGAAGAGAGATGGGGAAGAAGATACAAGCACAGAGGAAGAGAAAAGAGGAAAGAAGAATGGCATCCCACCAAATTTAACTTCTGCCCACCCTCCCCAACATCTCCTTCTCTCCATCTCCTTTCTCTCTCTGGGTTTTATGATTTACCCCATTTTCTCATCTGGGTTTTCCTCAAATCCCTCATAAACCCATTTGATGTATATATATATAACAATTATTTAAACAAAAGTTGAAGATTTTTTAATCTGATATATATATATATATATATACACATACATATAAACACTTCGAACATCCAAATGATAAATCAAAATTGACTAAAAAATAGATCAATACAAACAAGAGCAAAGAACAACAGTCCGAAATAATTTCCTCTCCTCCTCTTTGATTTTGGATCTCAAATCTTTCATAGAGATTTTGAAACTTTGATTTTCTTCATAAATCCATCTTTCTGCATTTCAGATCTGGGTTGAAACCGGGGGCAAAAAATAAAGAAAGATTAATAATAAATACAAAGAAACACAAAGTGGGTGTTTTGGTAACACCATTTCAAGAAACTTAGATTGTCAACAACTAGAAGAAAAAAAAGATGGAGATTTCGACCTGCTGGGCCAGTCTCTGAAAGAGAGAAAGTTTTAAGAGAGAGAAAAGAAGGGGTTTTTCTTTTTTTTAAGAGAGAAAAAGAGAGATCCTAGATAAGAAATCTTCACACCAAAAAAAAAAAACAAACGACCTTCTTTTCTCTTTCTCCTCCTCTGTGCTTGTATCTTCTTCCCCCATCTCTCTTCCTTGGTTTGGTTCTCTGTGTTAGTGTGTTCTGTTTTGTTTTTTTTTTTGAAAATTTGCCCCAAAACGACGTCGTTTTGGGGCACTGCAGGGACCACCGCAGGAGACCACGGCAGAAGATCCGGACTCGGGTGGCAGGTGGGTGGTGGTGGCGGGTGGTGGTGGCAGGTGGGTGGTGAGTGGTGGTGGCAGGTGGTGAAGGGGGGTGGTGGTGGTTGTAACGCCCTCAAAATAAACCCATAATATATACAATATTAACATGCATTGATTAAGAAAAACAAAACCTTATTCCATTCATCAGAATAATCTTATTAAAAGACATTACATGTAATAACGAAAGTCAATGCCCTACGGGCTTACATCTTTCCAAGCCAACACTTGGACACAAAAGTCTGAGTACTAACTCAATTACACATTAAGCCATTGGCTTGAGTTTACATGTAATATCAAAATAAAACAAAATAACAACTAATCTAAACAGAGTCTTCAACTCCAAATCCTTCCAAGCTAAGTCCTTGGAGGTAGCATATCACTTGGACCTGAAAATGATGTTCCCGTATAGGGTGAGCCACAGCCCAGTAGAGATATACTAAACCAAATATAGAAATTGACTAAAACAATAGCATTCAATAGATGGTTACACTTATAAATCACTTTTATCACAATACAGTTTCATGACCACTATGTCCATGATACGTTTCACTTTCCATTATTTATCCAATTTTCCATCTATACAGACATGGCTCAAAACCTGGCCAAGCAACAAACTGCGACTACATCTCAAATTAATATTTCTTCTGATATTAACAATTAAATGAGACTAAGACTCATAATAAAACACCTCCATCAATTGATAAGTACACATGTATGCTGTACTAATACACTTTCATACAACAATAAGTACACAGATTTGCTGTACTAATGGAGTCCATCCCCTTTCTCCTCCTAAACAGGTTTGAGAGTCCATCCCCTATCTTCCCTCAAACCATGGAATACATCCTCTATCTCCTCCGAAACAATATACATAAACAATGTATTAAACACTTGTCATACACAATATTCAATCAATACACAAATTCGTTGTATTAATTCAACTGTCATTTCAATGACTCATTCAATGTGATTAGTTTCAGTTTTCCCTAATCAACATGCAATGTCTACAATAATCATGACTATCCTCCACCGATAGCCCAAAACAGTTTTTTCTAAACAGGAAATAAATGTATCAACAAATGTGAACTCAACATTTCCATAGGTGAGAGATTAAATTATCCAACTACACCTTTTAATCTCATCACTTCTCAAATTCATGAATTAAACCAAATTCCACATTTTTCCCAACATTAATTATACAAATTAATTTTATTACAACAATTAGGGTTTTTCCCCCTTTCTCAAAATTAACCGTAAGGTTCAATTTTCTCAAATTAACACTATCAATGCCATTTTTCATGACTTACAAACATATGGTGATTAATATATAAAAATCCCATTTATCTCAAATTGCAATTTAAACCCTTGTTTCCTCAAAATTACCAAACAACACCAATATATCAAAACACCAAAACTTAGGACAAAACCTATAATATGGAGTAGGAAATCCCTACCTCGAAGTGAAGAACTCAAATGGAGATGATGGAGATGATGACCCAAAACCCAAAGTGCTCCAAACCGCCAAACTCTCAGATTAAAAGGAAGCCCTCGCGACCCTCTACCTTTTTAATAAAGAACCTAGGGTAGAAACACCCTAAAAATAGATGAAACCTAAGAGAGAAGGTGTGTGGAGGGAGAGAGAACACAGACCTAGGGTTTTTAAAACAAAAGAGGCTGAAAAAAGATGTTTAAAATCGCTGCTGCGTATTTAAATAAAACAGGCTCGCTCGAGCGAAGACTTGGTTGCTCGAGCGACCAGATACAGAAAAACCTCTCTCGAGCCAAGAAGGTCTTGCTCGAGCCAACAACCCAGAAGCTCGCTCGAGTGACAGACTGCTCGCTCGAGCCAACAACTCAAACCCTCAGGTTTGCAACCAGACGCACGCTCGAGCGACGGAACGCTCGCTCGAGCGAAGAAGAGCTCGATCGAGCCAAGAAACACAGCTCTCAGGTCTATACCTAGACGCAGTCTCTCGCTCGAGCGAAGAAACCCTGGCTCGAGCGACGGACCAAAAACAAAGAGCTCGCTCGAGCGACGAACTGCTCGCTCGAGCGAAGGGTCAAAATTCTGGGCAGCAACCCTTTGCTCCCAAACACTACCAACCTGTAACAACCTGCTCAATGCATCCTATAACTCAGAAATAAGAAATTAAAGGACGACAACAACAATTATATAACAACAGGATCTACAGAACCTAAGTCCGGATGCAACAACCAAATGGGAAAAGACCGGGGTCGCTATAACCTCCCCCTCTTAAAGAATTTCGTCCCCGAAATTAAACATAAGTTTTCAAAAACAGGTTTTTCTCAATTTCCAATGATATTACATTACAATGATAAACAACTTGACCCAATACCGGTCATTTCATCTCTCATCAAGAGGCATTTCGCAATATATATTTCAACCTGTATTATCAATATGCAATTTCCTTTCAATTTCAACAGTTTTCAATATACATAATTCTCATTTCCATATCATATTCAATTTCATGATATAACTCCATTTCTACAACACATTCAACATATGCAATGTTACACTAAACTTCCATTATAAGGCCAATTTCAAAATACTTTCATTAAACCAAAACATTTTCAATGTTTTACAACTTAAGACACATATAATGTTCTTAAAGTTCGATAATATTTTAAAGTCTCAATATTACACATCAACAAACATGTCCGGATATTTCTCGCGGACTTTCAACTCATGTTCCCAAGTGGCTTCCTCCACTCCATGATGTTTCCACAAGACTTTTACCAAAGGGATGGTCTTGCCTCGCAAAACTTGATCCCGCCTATCCAAGACCCGAACCGGCCTCTCCTCATACGAGGCATCCTCATCTACCTCTAAGTCGGTCCAATCCAATACATGCGATGGATCTGGCTCATACTTCCGAAGCATACTCACATGAAACACATCATGACCTCCGGATAACTGCGGTGGCAAAGCTAAACGATAGGCAGCCTCACCAATCCTCTCAAGGATCTCAAAAGGGCCAATCAATCGAGGGGACAACTTCCCACTCTTCCCAAATCTCATCAATCCCCGCCTAGGTGATATCTTCAGAAAGACATGATCACCCACCTCAAATACCAAAGGTCTCCTCCTACGATCGGCATAAGATTTCTAACGACTCTGGGCTATAACAAGCCTCCTACGGATAATCTCAACTTTCTCCGTCGTTTCCCTCACCAACTCCGGACCCAACAAAGGTGCATCACCCACCTCGGCCCAACAAATTGGAGACCTACACGGTCGGCCATATAAGGCCTCAAACGGTGCCATACCGATACTAGACTGGAAACTGTTGTTGTAGGCAAACTCCACCAAAGGCAAGTGCCTCTCCCACGACCCACTAAAGTCAAGAACACAACCCCGAAGCATATCCTCAAGGATCTAAATAGTATGCTCGGACTGCCCGTCAGTCTGAGGATGATAAGCCGTGCTAAAGGTCAACTTAGTGCCTAAGGCACTCTGCAAACTCTGCCACAACCTAGCAGTAAAACGAGGGTCTCTGTCTGAGACGATCGTCACTGGGACCCCGTGCAACCTCACTATGTCCCGAATATACAAGTCGGCAAGATGATCTACCGAATCTCTCACGCGCATAGGAATGAAGTGCGCTGACTTAGTCAACCGGTCTACAACCACCCAAATAGCATCACTACCCCGCTGAGTCTTCGGAAGACCTACAACGAAGTCCATAGTGACATGCTCCCACTTCCACTCGGCAATAGGCAAGGGTTGTAACAAACCCGCTGGCCTCTGATGCTCGGCTTTCACTTGCTGACAAGTAAGGCACTTAGACACGAAAGTTGCCACATCTCTCTTCATACCCCGCCACCAAAACTGGCGACCCAAATCCCGATACATCTTAGTGCCTCCCGGATGCACCGCAAGACGTGAATGATGAAAATCTCGAAGTACCTCCTCTCGGCAAGACTCAGGCACAAACAGACGGTCTCGATATCTCACACTCTGGTCGGGATACACCGTCAAGCCCTTCTCAACCTTCCCACTGGAGATCTTCTCTCGGAGAGATTCTACCTCAAGGTCACCTCTCTGTGCCTCTAACACTCGAGTCACAAGTGTAGGCTGCGCAACAACAGAAAATAAGGCCGCAGCCTCAACGGATTTGCCCAGAAGCAAATCAAACTCTCCAAGTGCACCCAACATCTCCCATTCCCGGATGGCTATACTAGCTATGTTACCAACAGATTTCCTGCTAAGGGCATCGGCCACCACATTGGCCTTCCCTGGATGATAATGCAACTCGAAGTCATAATCCTCAATGAACTCCATCCACCTCCTCTGCCTCAAGTTCAAATCTTTCTGTGTAAACAGATATTTCAGACTCTTATGATCCGAGAATACCTCAAACCTCTCATCATAAAGGTAATGCCTCCAAATTTTCAAGGCAAAGATTACAGCTGCTAACTCTAGGTCATGCGTAGGGTAATTCTTCTCGTGTATTTTCAACTGATGTGAGCCATAGGCAACCACTTTTCCCTCTTACATCAACACACAACCTAAACCCTCTCGTGAGGCATCACAATAGACTGCATAACCCAACCCTCTCTCCGGAATAATCAAGACCGGAGCAGTGGTCAATCTAACTTTCAGCTCTTGGAACGACTTTTCACAAGTCTCACTCCATACAAATTTGACTCCCTTCCGAGTCAGTCTAGTCAACGGCGAAGCTAACCTGGAGAAATCCTTCACAAACCGTCGGTAGTACCCAGCTAATCCCAGAAAACTGCGGATCTCAAACACACTCTTAGGCTGTGCCCAATCTTGCACTGCCTCAATCTTGGATGTATCAACAGACACTCCTTCCCCCGAAACCACATGGCCTAAGAACTTGACTTCCCCTAGCCAGAACTCACACTTCCCAAACTTAGCATAAAGCTTATGGACTCTAAGCAACTCGAGCACCACTCTCAAGTGTTCCTCGTGCTTTTCCTCAGAAGGTGAATAGATAAGAATGTCGTCCACAAAAACGACTACAAAACGATCCAAGAATTCCCGGAATATCCAGTTCATCAAATCCATAAAGACTGCCGGTGCATTGGTGAGCCCAAACGGCATCACCAGAAACTCGTAATGGCCATACCGCGTACGGAATGCCGTCCTCGGAATATCCTCCTCCCTGACCCTCAACTGGTGGTAACCCGATCTCAAGTCTATCTTAGAGAAATAACGGGAACCCTTCAACTGGTCAAACAAATCATCTATACGAGGCATAGGATACTTATTCTTGACCGTAGCCCGATTCAACTTCCGGTAGTCGATACACAGTCTCAAAGCACCACCTTTCTTTTTAGCAAAGAGGGTCGGTGCTCCCCACGGTGAAACACTTGGACGAATATAGCCCTTATCTAGCAACTCCTGGAGCTGAATCTTCAACTCAACTAACTCGGCTGGGGCAAAACGATAAGGTGCCATAGAAATCAGCGCCGTGCCGGGCACTAGGTCAATAGGAACTCGATCTCTCTGTGAGGTGGCAAACTAACAAGATCCTCGGGAAAGAGATCCGAGTACTCACAAACCACTCTCGGCAACACAGTCTGGGTCCATCGCACTCACTACTCAAAAGGCTAGCAAGGAGACCACTCAACTCACTCCGCCCTCGCGGATCATACACCGGTGGCAAAACACTACTAACCCGATCCCCCAGAAAATAAAAACACTCCCCGCTCAAGGTACAAACTGTGACCCTCCGGCGGTGACAATCAATAACTGCCCGGTATGACGATAACCAGTCCATACCCAAAAAACATCAAATCCCGACATGGGCATAACTACAAAAGGAAAGGGAAGTCTGCGGTCGGCGACCTCTATATCACAGCCTCGACATCCTTGTTTCAAAATCAATTCACCCCCAACAGGTGATACAACACAAATAGGAGATGCTAACTGTGCCAACTCCAATCCCAAAACTGATGCAAATGCAGCAGATATAAATGAATGTGATGCTCCCGTATTTATCAATACACTAGCAACCGAGTTGCAAAACAAGAAGGTACCTCTCACAACCGATGGAGCAGGCACAAGATCCTGCGCGGTAACAGCATACACGCGCCCAGACGTTCTCTGATCAACCTGCTCACCTCTAGGAGCATAAGACTGCTGCACAGACTGGGACGATGAAGCCTCCTGATTGGCTCTCGAGGCCTGAACAGACTGAGCTGGCTGATGACTCTGAGTCTGCCTCAAACTAGATGTACCAGATGTGCCACTCAACTGCGGGCAAAACCTCTTCATGTGCCCTGCCTGACCACACTGATAACACGAGAGCGGCTGGCCTCTACCCTGACTCTGGCCCTGCAATCTAGCTGAAGATGAAGCAGCTCTCTGACCTTCTCCCTTGTGCGGGCAAACTGGAGACTTGTGGCCCAGCTACCACATTTGAAACAAGTAATGTCTCCCTGGCTGCCTTTCCCAGAAACTGCACTCGGCACTGGAAAAGTCGATCTAGTAAAGCTACCCTGAGACTGCTGAGGGTTAAAACCCCTCTGTCTCCTGCCATCACTCTGGCTATCCTGACTCCTCTTGGAGCCCCTCTGCCTCTCATCTTCTTCCTGCATCATGATCTCTATATGGGTTGCAGCATCCACTAGACACCCATACTCTCGGGTCACAGAACCCCCAACTCTCATCTTGAAGCCATGCCTCAACTTCTTCTCGAACTCAAGACAACGGCATTCCTTAGACGCCACCAACTCAGGTGCAAACCTGGGCAAACTAGGCCACTGAAGAGCTCAGCTGCTTAAGCTGGCAAAACTGCTCCTTCAACCTCTCCCTGACAGTTGGAGACAGGAACTTCTCCTGGAAAGCAGCTACGAGGCCTCCCAAGTCCCTCCTATACGGCCTCTGGTGAATTTCCACCACTGACCTGCATCCCCCTTAAGCTGGAAAGATGCCAAGGTCACTTTCAGAACCCCGTCCTCGATGTCAAGCATCTCAAACGTCTTCGTTGTCTGTTCGAGCCATTCATCTGCCTTAAGCGGCTCTTTTGGATCGCCCAAAAACTCGTCCGGATTAGACCAGAAGAACTCTCTTTTCAGAAATGCAGGCCTTGCATCTGCAACATGAACCTGGGCCTGATTCTCAGCTCTGAGAATGCCTACAGACTCCCTGAATGCCCCTGCTATCTCTCGGGCCAAAGTGCCCATAGCTTGCTGACCTACCGGTTCGGCCACATTGGCCTGGCCAATACCCTCCTGTTGCTCCGGAATCTCATCTGGTATGGGCATCTCCTGCCTACCACGTCCTCGTCCTGACATCCTAATAAAGGCAACAAAGACAATTAATACTTTTGCACATTCATAAATGTGCCGAAGCTATAACACTCGCGTCCTAATGCATTGGACAACAGTAATTCACTCCACGTAAGCACATAATCAGATAAGCACCTACGAATTTCATTCCTGGATAATGAAAGTCCCGAGGCGTTGCTAGAGTTCCGGTTGGAAACAGCATTGATCAAGTGCTTTTCCAACAAGACTCATAGAAACTCAAGGATCCAGTCAACATCCTAGAAATTAAATCCCATACCCACATAGTCACATAAACATGTTATCAAATAAACACATACTACCACACATAAGTCTCTAACAAGCGAGACAAACCCATTGTGATACTAATCACTTCCCACGTACCCAAAGTATTCAAACCCGGTACGCTCTGATACCAAGTTGTAACGCCCTCAAAATAAACCCATAATATATACAATATTAACATGCATTGATTAAGAAAAACAAAACCTTATTCCATTCATCAGAGTAATCTTATTAAAAGACATTACATGTAATAACGAAAGTCAATGCCCTACGGGCTTACATCTTTCCAAGCCAACACTTGGACACAAAAGTCTGAGTACTAACTCAATTACACATTAAGCCATTGGCTTGAGTTTACATGTAATATCAAAATAAAACAAAATAACAACTAATCTAAACAGAGTCTTCAACTCCAAATCCTCCCAAGCTAAGTCCTTGGAGGTAGCATATCACCTGGACCTGAAAATGATGTTCCCGTATAGGGTGAGCCACAGCCCAGCAGAGATATACTAAACCAAATATAGAAATTGACTAAAGCAATAGCATTCAATAGATGGTTACACTTATAAATCACTTTTATCACAATACAGTTTCATGACCACTATGTCCATGATACGTTTCACTTTCCATTATTTATCTAATTTTCCATCTATACAGACATGGCTCAGAACCTGGCCAAGCAACAAACTGCGACTACATCTCAAATTAATATTTCTTCTGATATTAACAATTAAATGAGACTAAGACTCATAATAAAACACTCCATCAATTGATAAGTACACATATATGCTGTACTAATACACTTCCATACAACAATAAGTACACAGATTTGCTGTACTAATGGAGTCCACCCCTTTCTCCTCCTAAACAGGTTTGAGAGTCCATCCCCTATCTTCCCTCAAACCATGGAGTACATCCCCTATCTTCTCCCAAACAATATACATATACAATGTATTAAACACTTGTCATACACAATATTCAATCAATACACAAATTCGCTGTATTAATTCAACTGTCATATTCAATGACTCATTCAATGTGATTAGTTTTAGTTTTCCCTAATCAACATGCAATGTCTACAACAATCATGACTATCCTCCACCGATAGCCCAAAACAGTTATTTCTAAACAGGAAATAAATGTATCAACAAATGTGAACTCAACATTTCCATAGGTGAGTGAGAGATTAAATTATCCAACTACACCTTTTAATCTCATCACTTCTCAAATTCATGAATTAAACCAAATTCCACATTTTTCCCAACATTAATTATACAAATTAATTTTTATTACAACAATTAGGGTTTTTCCCCCTTTCTCAAAATTAACCGTAAGGTTCAATTTTCTCAAATTAACACTATCAATGCCATTTTTCATGACTTAAAAACATATGGTTATTAATATATAAAAATCCCATTTATCTCAAATTGCAATTTAAACCCTTGTTTCCTCAAAATTACCAAACAACACCAACATATCAAAACACCAAAACTTAGGACAAAACCTATAATATGGAGTAGGAAATCTCTACCTCGAAGTGAAGAACTCAAATGGAGATGATGGAAATGATGACCCAAAACCCAAAGTGCTCCAAACCGCCAAACTCTTAGATTAAAAGGAAGCCCTCGCGACCCTCTACCTTTTTAATAAAGAACCTAGGGTAGAAACACCCTAAAAATAGATGAAACCTAAGAGAGAAAGTGTGTGGAGGGAGAGAGAACACGGACCTAGGGTTTTTAAAACAAAAGAGGCTGAAAAAAGATGTTTAAAACCGCAGCTGCGTATTTAAATAAAACAGGCTCGCTGGAGCGAAGACTTGGTTGCTCGAGCGACCAGACATAGAAAAACCTCTCTCGAGCCAAGAAGGTCTCGCTCGAGCCAACAACCCAGAAGCTCGCTCGAGCGACAGACTGCTCGCTCGAGCCAACAACTCAAACCCTCAGGTCTGCAACCTGACGCACGCTCGAGCGATGGAACGCTCGCTCGAGTGATGAACAAACTAGCTCGCTCGAGCGAAGAAGAGCTCGATCGAGCCAAGAAACACAGCTCTCAGGTCTATACCTAGACACAGTCTCTCGCTCGAGCGAAGAAATCCTGGCTCGAGCGACGGACCAAAAACAAAGAGCTCACTCGAGCGACGAACTACTCGCTCGAGCGAAGGGTCAAAATTCTGGGCAGCAACCCTTTGCTCCCAAACACTACCAACCTGTAACAACCTGCTCAATGCATCCCATAACTCAGAAATAAGAAATTAAAGGACGACAACAACAATTATATAACAACAGGATCTACGGAACCTAAGTCCGGATGCAACAAGCAAATGGGAAAAGACCGGGGTCGCTATAGTGGTGGCGGAAGACGGTGGTGGAAAATGGTGGCGGGTGGTGGCTAGTGTTGGGTAGTAAAAAAAACTCAAAACTCAAAACGGAAACACATTTTTTGAGTTTATATTTTTTGGCCAAATTTATAAACTGAGACCACTAATTTATAAATAAAAAATTTACCAAACAAGTTTTTATTTAAATTTTTAAAATTTTTATAAATATAAATTGAAATCGTAAATGTTATTAAACAGCACCTAAATGTAGAAGAATTATATATAGTTATCAAACTAATCACTTTGTGCTATATAGTGTGGGAATAGCATCTTGTGAAAGATTGCAAATAAGTTGTACCTGTCAAAGAGTTGTCATAAAGTTTAACTTTGGGCAAAGCATGAGGGAGTGTCACATACCAATTGTCCATTCCAAATGTTGATTGGACCTGCACCGAGGACTGGACGTGGCATACTTTCGATTTTTTAATATATATATATATATATATTTAAATATGGAGACCTCACCCAAAAAAAAGTTTGATGAGATCATTCATATTCTTGGCCAAAAAATAAAAATCATTTATGTTTATTGTTTATAATATCATGATATGATTATCAATCAGTACAATGGTGTCTCTTCAATTCATTCGAACCATCTAATTTGCGAGCATCTTTTTTGACTTGGGCATACTTTTTAAAATTCATGGAGTAATTATTTAGTACAACTTTCTGTTGAATAAACATATAGTAAGTCTAAATTATATAATATAGGGTGTATTATTTCATCGATAAAAGATAGCCATTGTTCACTTAATATTAGGTGATCATACGGCGACGTCATAGATTAGATTTATAAGATAATTTATCAATACTTAAAATTGTAATTCAACACGCTAATGTAGTATTTTCAAATCAATAAGAATAATAGATATGAGATGAATCGAGACAATCTAATCCATCTTGGTTGACTGTGTGAGAGACAAGACCGGTCTTATTCATGTCCTTATGAGTGGTCTTATTGATCGGGAACATCACATGTACATCTTTTAGTATTACTCATAAGACTATAAAAATGTCCAAATAATTTTTCTTAAATTCAAGGGCTTAGTTGCAAAGAAATACTTTTATGATTTTTTGAAAATATTTTCAAAATATGATTTTAAATTTAATAGCCTTAATAATAGAATTATCAAATAATATGGTCACAGAGTGCTTTAGTTACATGCAAAAATGACTTGTAAATTGAATTTCTATGGAAAATATTGAAATGACTATTAATTTGATTATTAAAAGATAGAACTATCACATTCTCATGACCACATATTATACTAATATCTTTCTGTGTTTCAGTGGGAAAATAAGAATATGAACTTTAAAGGCATGAAACATCCCTTTAGCAAAATTAAAAGTTCAAACAATTGATAACAAAAAAAAGTTTGAAAAAAGAAAAAGAGAAACACTTTTCTTTCTCCTTAAACGTGCAATCTTCTACCTTTCTTTTCTCTTTTTTTTTTTTTTTCCTCTTTGCCTAGCTTTCTGTTCATTTAGACTATCCCTTGTTGCATATATAGGCTTGTTTTGGGAAGTTAGCTTTTAGCCACTTTTTTTAGCTTGTAGCAAAAATTAAAAGTTGATTTTTTTGAATTTTTTTTTCTTTGGGAAGTTGGTTTTTAGCCAATGGTGAAATTACCATTCTACCTCTTATGGGTCAAAATATGTTATATGGGTGAAATTGTAAATATTTGAAACTAAATGGGGGTAGTTTGGTCATTTTATTATGATTTAACATCATAAATAAATATTAATCAAAAAAGTCAAAAGCGATTTTTTACCAATTTCCCAAATTATTTGTCTAAAAAAGCCAAAAACTTGATTAAAAATGAAAAAGTTACTTTTTATCATCTTCTCAAAATAGGCCATAGTCTCACCTACCCCCCTCAAAAAAAAAAAAAAAATCTCAAGATATTTTGTACACAACAATCACAAAGTATTTTTAAATATTTCTATATATTTATCTATATATATATTATTAACAATTCCTTTAGCTAATCATTAATATTTTTCATATTATTCCAATATATTAAAGTTTTAGAAACAAAATTGTAGGAGCAAAATAACTTTTTAGCAATGAAATATTTTAATTGTCAAAAGTGTTGTTGCTTTTTTAGTGATAAAATTAAACATTTAGTGATAAATTATTATACTTTTTGAACCAAAATTCGTCCCAAAAAATAAATCTTTTTTTTTTTTGGCATGAAATTTATTAGTGACATTTTTGAAATCGTGTTGTAAAACTTCTTTTTTTCTTTTAAGGACGGCCTGTTGGTGATGACACTCATGACAACAAGAATTGGCTTCTTAATATTTTTTGTAACAAAATTTTCACTTTTAGAGACAAAAAAAAAATTAGTTTTTGAAATCCTTATATCTTTTTTAAAATAATCAAATATCAATTCAATTAATCGATTTTGTAGATCGGATACCGAATTATAAAATAAAATAAAATAAAAATCCTGATGATTCATAATGATTCTATAACATATAAGGGTATTAATGAATTAATATCATTTTTTTTTTCCCTCTTCCTAATGATTCCCTTTCAATCGCATTTGCTAACAACAAATTGTAGTGGATGGCCTACGTAATTACTTTAGATATGTGTGGTACATGAACCATGTGAACAATTTATCTCAAAACTCTCTCTCCCTCTCAAAAGTAAAAGTGGAATATGAAAATATGAAAGATAGCCTAATGGGAAGTTCTTTAGTTGTTTTATGTTTGTTATTTTGCAAATTAAGGATTGAAATTGAACTTCACATGCTCAATATAGAAGGGCTTTGTACCAACTAAATATATTGTCTTTTCACTTTATGGAAAAAAAAAAAAAAAAAAAAGTCTCTTTTTCTTATTGCCTTTTGCACGAATGGATTGTAGAGATTGTGGCAGACATTAAGAAATTCACACGAAACCATTTTTTAAACTTTTTATATTAGAAAAAAAAAAAAAAAATTCCAAGAAAAGTCAACAGATGAGTGGATTCTCCCCACCGCCACTTTCACATCTTTTTGATCTTTTGGGTGCTTCAGCAAATTATCAATGGTGTATTTGAAGGGTTTCGACTCTTGTCCCCCACTTCCCTAAACAAGGGTTTCTTGTAATATGGGTTGTAGATATTTCTATTGTCGTTATGCAATGTTTTAAATTTGGATCAATAACTAAATTAGAAAAGTGACAGAGTCAAAGATAATTCAATTTGTTCATCTCAAGTTTTATTGAAAGTGAAGTCAAGAATTCATCGTTATTAACATAAAAGAATGGTGGTATATAAAGTGGTTATGTATGAAAACTATTAAAAATCTACATGTGATGTTAAGTTTTTTAGAAATAATGTAAAAGCAACTTAAATGGGGTAATATGAACTCTTGCAACTCAAAAATCTATTTTCGACTACCCTCCTATTTTTGGGGGTTAATTATTCACAAGTCCTGTTATTAGGACCTATACACCATTAAATTTCACAAGTGTTTGTATAGACCAAAAAGTCCTAAAAATTGACAATTATTGACTTGTTTTTAAATCTGTCACTAAAAAAAATAATTAGTAATGTTTTCATGTTTCGATTTTCTAAATCTGTCATTAAAAAATAATAATTAGTAACATTTTTTTATAGCGAATTTTCAAACTATTGTCAAAAACTAACAATTAGTGATAATTTTTTATTTTTATTTTTATAAAAACGCAGCAAAAAAATAAAAATAAAAATAAAAATAAAAATTTTGTGATAACAATTAAATGGTATATCCTCCCATTACTAACAATTAAAAATAAATTTGGTGCACTTATCTTCCTAATAGGATTTTTCATTCATTCTCCCTTTTATTTTTTAGATGGTATACCCTTCCATTACTAATGTGTCATGATGTTATTCTAATGAATTTTATTTTATTTTATTTTGTTTTAAAGTTGTTCTTTTTCTTTTTTCCGTTAGCGAAAAACATCTTCTTCTCTCTAAAGGGTGTTAACTCAAGGGAGAGTCTCAAGCCCATGACCTATACTTTGGAAAATTGGCAGGCCAACCAATTCTCGGCCCACATGCAAGTTTTGTTTAGAAAATTAAAAAGCCCGCAACGTTCATTTAGACTGGGCCAGCCATATCATCTTTGTACTCAGTCTGACTACAACGTCCTTGGGTCAATTTTGGGCTTAAGATGGCCGGACGTTTTGTGATTTCGGATTACCTACTCGCCTGGATATGATCTCTTTATGTGGGGGGATTTTACCTACACCAAAAAAATTATTAAATACTCTCAATTTTTAAGTGCCTGGTATAAATATTTAAAATTTTATTTTACTCGCATTACACCCTATTATTTTTTCCAAATTACCCTCAAGGTAAACCCAAATAATAAATAATAAACAAACTAAAAAAACTAAATTATTGCAAAAACTTTTCAATATAGAAAATAATTCTGAAATACAGAAAAAAAAAACCAAACTTATAAGCACATATTCATTAAAAATACAAAAAAAAAAAAAAAATCTTTACATAAGTATTATAAAACTTTTCAATACAGAAAAAAAAAATTTACATTATAAATTATCCACAAGAATGCTCGTGGAAAAGTTAAAATCAAACTTATAAGCGCAAAAGTATCAGACACTAATAAGAAAGAGTAGTTCTCAAATAATGTATTATTAATGAAAAATAAAAACAACTCCAATAATATGTTATTGTTAATCTAATTACTGGACCCTTTAATTTTTGTTAAAAAACGATATAGAAAATAATTGGCGTGCTTTACAAAAATTGTGAAACCCTTTTATATGAATACTTACCTCCTTTTTGATAGGTTGCTTTAAAAAACTATTTTGATTATTATTCTTATTCATTATTTGATTTTGTTCAAACTTTCTTCTAGGGTTTAGGGTTTCAAAATAATAAAAAACAATAACGTTGATGATAATGGTGAGTTTTAGTTGGGTGAATTGGAGTTTTGGAAGGAGGGAGAAGAAGAATAAATAACTTTGATTTCTTGGAGAAAAAGATATAGAGATTTGAATAAGAATAACGGATTACGGTGGAGAAAAAAGATTATTTTAAAATTTAATATGTATTGTCCTTATTAATAAATTTATATTATGATATAATAGAAATTAAAATTTATGAATTTAAATTGAACGTACTGAAACTTTTTTAGGGTTCGAATAGAATCCCCTTTTATGTGTTTCCTCTTATCTTGCTTTCAAGAACCTTATTAAGGTTTGAGTTTTCATTAAAAATTAGTGATATATGTAAACAAAAATTTATACAAATTTTTTCATATTTTATATTTTATATTTTTTAAAAATTTTTCCAAATGTAAAACAGTATGATTCAATGTGAATATTTTATTTTAAACAAAAGCCTTGTTAACATGACTTTTATTTACAAATGTATTATTTATGTATCATTCTTATAACAAATTCTGCATAAAATTCTTACTAATTTGGCATTTTCCTTTCATAAATTAGGGCAGCCAATTTGTAATCACATTCATGTGTTGAATTCAAGTGCAATTCTAAAGAAATTTCTACTCAACTGCTTCGAAAGACTAACAATTATACCTATTAGGTGAATGAAGAGTTACATATTTCTTCTTTTCTTTTATATACTGAATAATTTAACAATAAATAAATAAAAGAGAGATGGTCATGGAGGTGGACTATTAAAACTATGAACTTTTTTAAAAAAATTTATTGACTACTTTGATATTATATTGAATTGGTAATCACTACTTATCTAAAAGTTTAAGTTATTAGAGACAGGAACAACTATACTATTTATAACATATTTTCAAAATGGGGTCATGAATTGAGGGACTCTTCTAACATTGTTTTGTGTATCAATCCCAAACTATAAACTCTAAAATTTTAAATCCAAAATAACCCTAAGCCTAAACATTGTTCCCGATGACAATTTTCAATTGCCCTTGTTCAACATTCTTCTTGACACATAAAAGTAGTACCATAGGTTTACGTAACTCAATATTGCCAACATCCGGTAATACTTGTCAAGACGACTATTGTTCAAGGTGTCTCTGAACCATCTTCTTGATGCATAAATAGTGATGGCACTCACCAAATTACCCATTCCAATCACGAAATCTGTGAATACCTTCCCATAACCCGCCATCCGTTTCGAAACATGAAAACAGAAAAACATTTCCATTCCATCTTCAGCAAGTCCTTCCATTAGTCCTAAGCAACAAAACTGTGGAACTAACCACATAATGTTCATCGATCCATTGTTTGTATCCAAAGAACTCAACCTCCTGGTCTCGACGCGCCAAGCAACGGTGCAACAACATAGGGATGAGAGCATTCCTAGTCCAATTCTCACTAGGGTTGCTTTCCTTTTGTGTGTTTCACCTAGCCTATTTTCTTGTATTGACTCATAGAACCAGGAAATCGCAAGGCTGAGAAAGGATTTGATCGAAGAAAGGGCTAGGATGGTCTTGTTACACCCATTCATCTTAGTGGCTTGCTCAATGAAAAAATTTTCACCAGTGGATTTCACCAAAATGTATACTAGGAAGGCCATCCATATAGGAACCATTTCTAGAATAAGTTTTGTTTCTTCAACTTGTGTAATTGTGCAGAGCCTCCCCATCTTCTCTTCTTCTACTGGATTAATTGAGGATGCTTTCAACATAGCTGCTTTATCTAGCCATCTGCAAGATAAAACAGAACAAACACACAAGCACATTAGAATTTATATGGTTTAGTCTACCAACTACTCCAAAAGCGAAGAACAATGAAGGAATTTCATTATATGAATTAATGTTATAGTTAGAGGTGGTTCAACTATTAGATCAGTTTGGTAGTCACCTAAGGCCCACAGAAAAATTTTAAAAAAGAAAATTCTTATTGCCTAAGATCCCAACTTTTCAAAGATTTATGTAAGGTCTCATTTTGATATTTAGCTTAAGGTCTTCAAAAACCTCAAACTACTACTTAATACAACTAAGTGACCCTCTTAATACAATGCTTTATTACAAAAGTAAATATTGAGTATAACGGTGATATCACGTGACAGTATCATATACCATCCAATGAGAAATCTCATATTATTGGATTAATGAGAGACAATGAGAGTCTATCTAATCTCATTTGTGATTTTGATAGTGTCACCATTAAACTCAATATTTATTCATAGAATAGATATTAACATTGATACCATGTAATAGTGTCAACATTTAATGAAAACCTTAAAACTCCAAAATAACCCAATATATACAAGGATTCAAAAATGCCAAATCAGATCAAAATAAAGTCAAATACAAATATTGTGTTGGACCTACCTGCCGCCCGGACCCATGGAGAAACGTGGCCATTTGCCAATTGATCAGGTCATACATAATCTGAATTTAAATTAAAAAACACACTAACAAAACATGCATATATACATACACATCCACAAACAAAAAAGAGATGATCAAAACCTGAATTGATTTGTTTGCAACAAAGTAAATGATTGATTACTCTCATGAAGCGGATACACGTTAAGGTGTCTACGCAGTATGGCAACGTTGAAGACTTTGAAAACTGTAGTGAGGGGACTCTGACTCTCAATTGTTGCAGGGCAATGGTAAAAGGGCATGCCCAAAGAGAAGATGGCAAGAGCAATCAGCATCACATATGTGGAGAGTTCAAGGGTTTGTGGCCAGTGAGGATTTGGCAATGTAAAGTAAGTAACAAGAATACCCATTAGCCAGGCAAAGCTCCAACATACTTTTGTCCTGGATTGTACTCTGTCATCATCGTCCTCTTGGTACTTTGCCCTGAACTGATAAGCCAAAAATGGCTTCAGTGTGGAGTTTCGCCCAGCCCTGCCCATGGCTATCATGGCAAGTGCAATGTAGAACAAGGAGACTTTTGTATGTGGAAAAAGTTTCAAAGTTGATAAGCATAGAAGGCTTAGTCCCTGCAGTGACAAACATACGTGGCCATACTATACTAATTCAATCTCTATGATACAAACATTTCACCCAGAAAAATCTAGGAGAAAAAATCTGGGTCCATAGCATTTTATATATATATATATATATTAGAGACGGGCACACACTACACGTGTACAAACAATTAGATATAAGAAGCAGTTGGATCTAAGAAAATAAATTTAAAGCAATTATTATAATTTAAATTTTTAAATAAATTTAAAAAATTGTGACAATCAACATTCGCTCTTCACTTTATATATTAATATAAATATATACTAGCATTTGAGCTTACACGATGTATGTGTTATTTTATTTTATATTTTTGAAATCGAGAAGAGATTTGAAGGTTGAAATCACAAGGAGTTTTCTTTAAACGTGCGTATTAACTTGCTATTACATACCTTCGGTGGTGAAGAAAAATAAATAGAAAAGTTATCTCATTAATAGGGTTTTTGGGGAAAAAAAAAATTATAGTGACACTATACCTATTCAAGTGTTCACATATAATAATCGTATACATGATACGACAGATTAGTTGCTTGTATAATTTAATTTCTCAATCGATTCAATTTCAAATTCAATGAGACTGTGTATCGGTTGTGGAGTATGGGGTGATGGTGGGATGGCGGAGGTAGAGGAGGTGACCGTGTGAGTTGTACTTTGGTAACATTGATAAAATTTTAATGTAGAAAATATTTATTACTTTTTAAAAAGTAAAAAATATTATATACTCAAATAAATATGCTTTCGGTCCACTACCAAAACATGTGAAAACTGTTTTCTAGCCAAAAAAGATTTCTGCGAAATCAAAGTGAAAGTGTGAGTTGAACTTACAATGACGTATGAAATAGAGGAGAAAAAGACCATCTTGAAATAACCAACATAAGTACCAGCCAAATGAGCAAAGGCTAATGTAATCACAGATGTTAGACCTTGGTTTATATTCACTGTTGCTGCTGATTTTTGGAGATCCTCTTTCCATTCTGCCATTAAGTATGTCATTAGGGCAACCATTGCTGCATGTTCCACCACACTGTGGCCAAAAACCAGACCTAAAAATTGAAAAAAAAAAATGCAAATTACATATATAATTAAGTTTATGTTATGTACACAAAAACTAATTACAACATTTAAACACAGATTACACATGTCTATTTCTATTTGGTTTTGAAACTCAAATTCTGTTTTTGAGATTTTTTGTTTTTCATTTTTTGGGTCCTTTAGTGAACTTTTTTAAATATATATATATATATTTTAATCATTTGTTTTTACTTTTGAGATTTACATAATAGAGATACATAAAAAGTAACATATTTGTGTAAAAAATTTTTTTAAAAAGGGGTACATTTTCGTAGTTTTTGGCATTTAGTATAAAATAAAAAATAAAAAACGATTTCTTCACAAATATATATATATTAAGTGTATCTAGATTATATATATGCATCTAAAAAAATAAAATTTTCTTATCAAAATATGAACAAATTTCATTAAAAACGATAAAAAATAAGAAAAACAAAAATCTCAAAAATATTCTTAAAAAAGTGGAGTGATTTTAGAGAATTTTTTGGAGGCATCAACTTTTAAAAATCTCTCATCTATTCATCCATATTTTTTGAATTTTTAGAGTGATTTTATTTTGCAGAATCTTTTTTTACTTTTTTTATAACCCATTGTAAGTCCAAATCTTCTATAGTAATTTTAGAGTTATTCTAAAGTAATTTTTTTATGCTTACTATCATATTTTTAATTTTCTTTTTTAGAATAATTCTATTTAGATCACTATTCTATCTCCTTACGCTCATTTTATTTATACACTTTCTCTTTACACTTTTCAATATACCAACTTTACCCATCTTCAATCCTACCTCTCATTTCACCCATTTTCATCTCCTCTCTCCCTTCTCCACCCTCTCTTCTTCTTCTTCCTCAAACCCTAATCTCACCACCGGCCGCCACTTCCTCCAACTCCGGCCAGTTTTTCCCCACAGCGATAACCTCTCGCTGCTCTCCACCTACCTGTGACCCACCTAGCAGCCACCCACGACTGCCGATCCACTGCCGTTACAGACCCCTACGACCTCCGATCCACCACCATCGCCGATCCCCTACCTCTGCAAGCGACTGCCATCCGTGACCCATCAATCTCGACATCGCCGTCACCTCTTTTTCTTCTTTCCAGATCTGTCTCTCTGTGTTCGCGATGTCAGGGAATAAGACCCCAAAACACAAACAACTAAGTACTTTCTTCTACACTATCAGAAGGCTATGAGTTCAAAGGCTTAACCCAGTACTGAGTAAAAGGTAGCAGTCTTTCTATGCAAAAGATATCAACAAAATGGGTTCTTTACCATTACTTTTAGCAAGATACACACATATATTTGTATACAGAGAGAGATGAGAGAGAGGTGTGCTACCCAACCACGGCAGAGTGATACAATCAGAGGATAAAAAAAAACCATCAATTATTTCACTTCTTGGGTTCTTCTCTCCCATTTTTTTTACTTTTGCAGTTTTTTATATAATGAGTTTTTTTTTTTAAATGAAAATTGTTAATTCTGTTCAAGATCACGATCTGGTAGTGGTCTAGTCACGGTGGTAGAAGGGTTCAGTGAAGTGAAAATCCCTTCTTTCACTTTCTCGACCGATGAGATTTTGGCGCCAGAGGTGGCAGAAATGGCAAAGGGGCACGCCGGGGATGGGAGGGTGGGTCGTCGGAGACGGCTGCAATGATGGTGGTCGATAGAGATGGTGGGAAATTTTGGATGTGCCGAGAAATTAGGATTAGAGTTTTGAAATATTTTTTGGTAATTTGAAAAAAGGTTAAATTGCAATAATATTTTTTTTAAAAAAAATTTGAGTGTAAGTAGAATTTCTCTTTTTTTTTTAATTTTTTTTATGCTTACTAATATTAATATTTATAGCAGTAAATCTCATTCTGAAAAATAATTCTATGATCATTCTTAAAATTAAATACTAATAAAAAAAATTACACTACATATCCTTGGTGTTTCTGTGTTGCAAGACTTTGACTTTTGGTTTGGAAGAGAACTTACATGTGATGAATAGGCATGCCTTGGTAAAAGCAAAGTAATAGCAGACCCTTTTGTGAATGGTGTGGCCCAGCTTGATGATCCAGTCAACCATTCGTGTACCGATATTCATTTTGTCCATTCCTCCGTCAGCCACCACTGCATTGACAAAAAAAAATTAGAGCCATGATAGAAATTTCCTTCAATCATCATCCTCACCATCTCCACACGCACGTGGCGGGTGATGATTAGAGAAGCAAGAAAAAAATAAAAAAAAATAAAAAATATAACAAATGAGAGAGAGAGGGGGTCAAAAGAGTGGGGAAAAAGGAGACCTGAAACATTTTTGAAAAAATTATTCAGAATCGTTTAGAAACTAATTTTTTAATTTTTTATAAAATTATGTGCTAAAAAAAATTTAAAAAATAAGTTGACTTTTCGTATTAATATTTTAATTATTTTAGTCAATTTGTCAAACATGATTGTAATATTGTGTATGTCATTACCGCACACATCATCCTAATCATCAGTTGATGTGGTCTCATGTGAGAGTCACATCATTCATTCAGTACTTAGAATGTTGTACACGGTATATTACAAATAATTGCTCTGTTCAACTAAGAAAAAAATTAAACAATTTTCTCTATATTCGATATTTATTTGTTGTCAGAAAATTGGATTTAAAAAAAAAATAAATAAATAAGAAGAGATGACTAGTAACAATCTTGTGTTAGTACTCATTTTTGGCTCTTGAGGTGACAACAATATACAATTGAACATATAAATATAAGAATAATATTTGGTAGCTTGAAAAAATTGGCCCGAGAGTGGCTTGAATACCCAAATTTTTTTTTTTTTTTTTCTTTTCTTCCCCTTCCCTCTCCTATTCAACACCAGATAGACAGAAGAAAGAGAGAAGAGGCGAGAAAGAGATGAAAGAAGAAAGAAGAAAGAAGAAAGAAGAAAAAGAGAAGAGGAGAGAGAGAGCGAAGAGACGAGAAAAGATGAGAGGAGAAGGAAGAAAAAGTGAGAAGAAGGAGAAGAAGAAGATCTGTATATACACTGTAAACAGAGAGAAAAGGAAAAAAAAAAAAAATCTAAAACGACGTTGTTTTGGACTCGAGTCATTTGAGCCTTATTGTTTTCGAGCTACCAATCAGAACTGTAAATATAAATAGTAAAGTCACACCATTCTCTAAGAGTATCGCTTAAAAAATATATTTTTTAGTGGTTAGCAACTTATGCTTTTGTTTGACATAAATTAAAATGAGATATTTTGGCTAAAATAATTATAAAAGACAAAATAATTTTTTTAGCTCAATAATATAAAATGTTACATTTAAATCATAATCATTTCATTTCTTCTCTCCTAAAAGTTAAAAAAGTCAAAAAACCTATTCCAAACGAGAGTTTTTAAGTCCAGACAAAAATAGCCAAAAAGTCTAAAAGCTAAAAAGTCAACCCCTATCCCATACAAGCCAATAAGATCTTGTGTTTGGAAGCTCATTGCTTGCTAGGAGGGCTTATAGGTTCACTTTATTTTTTAATTTTTATTATGACTCCAAAAAATAAATAAATTTGTTGTAATTGTGCCTTTGCCAAAACTTTTTTTTATTTAACTTAATTAATTTAATCAGCCCTTTTAAATTATCACCAATACAGTTTCTAAGGGCATTTTTTGAATGTTTATACATCAGATAGTTATTTGACAACATATTTACAAGAGAACTTCTATTTAGACAACATTTTTGTTTCTTTTTTTACCAAAATATTGTATCAAAAAAATTAAAAAATAATTTACAATATAGTGAAAGCTTTTAAAGTCAAAAATCTAAAAATAGCTTTTTAATAGAGAACATGTCCACATGCCACACGTGGGGAAATATGTTCACAATATAAGTAAGTAATACAAATATAAATAATTAAATAAGGATGAAAAGGTTTTGAGAAAATAAAAGGAGCAACAAAGAGGAAAAAAAAAAAAACGAATACCTAATCAAAAAAATAGACGAAAAAAAAAAGGGTAAATTATACTGAGCTCTCTTGAAATTTGAATAAAATACAATAAGTTTCATAATTTTAATATAATTACACAAACATCTCTTTTAAAAAAAGTTAAAGAGATATAAACTAATGCAGATTGTATGAAAATAAAACAATACACAATGTAAATTGTCTATTTCAATATAAAAGAGATAACATCATTTTTTTATGGGAGACTTGCGTGTAAGTCCTAATAGGTGGACTTTATGATAATTAATAATATTTTTCATCAAACACTGTTAAAAAAGTTACTAATTGTTAATTTTCAGTAACAGTTTGAAAATTTTGGCAAAAAAAATGTTAATAATTATAAGTTTTCGTGACAGTTTAAAAAATCATTACAAAAAAAATGTCATTAATTTTTAACTTTTGGCGACAGTTTAAAAAATTTGTCAAGGAAAAACGTCACTAATTGTAAATGTTAGCAACAATTTATAAAAATCATAATAAAAAAAGTCACTAATTGTCAATTTTTAGCGACATATGCAAAAAAAGTCACAAAAAATTATTTTTAGTGACAATTTTACTAGGACTCATTTTCAATAGGACTTTATGAAAATAAGTTCAACTATTAGGATCTATTGGTAGTTTATTTATTTTTGTATTCAAACGACTAACGAAATTCTGATGAAAATGAGACAAATGTTATATGAATTATAACCTTAAACAAACCCAGTGTAATTATACCAAATTTGTAAAACTTATTATATTCTTTAAACTTTAGGGGAGGTCAGTATAATTTATCCCAAAAAAAAATAAATTACACTCACCTCCCCTAAAGTTTAGAAAAAATACAACAAGTCTCATAGGTTTAACATAATACAAATAGTTGGTAAACATTGAAATAAATAAAGATATGACAATATTATTTTTTTGATTCATATAATTAACAAATTACTGATGAAAAGTAGCTAAATTGTTTTGTGAGTTAAAAATCTCAAGATAGATTAATATAATTATATCAAAGTGTATTATTTCTAAACCTTAAGCAACTTCGAGTGTAATTTATCTAAAAAATAAATAAATAAATAAATAAGAAAAAAAAAGAAAAGAAAAGAGAAGAGATGTCCTAACACCTGAGAACCTGACAAACGAAGAGAATAGAAAAGAAAAAAATATATATATATTGTTGAAGGGGTTGGAAGTAAATAGAGAGAGAAAGTGTATGCCTTCAATGCCTATTTATAGGATTTTCAGAACATCCCACGCCACCCCAATCATTTCCTCGATGTTTATCTGGGGCGTCCAGAAGACAACTATTTTTGTCCATGGATTTGCGGCTATATCCGTTCATATTCAAAATTTAAAAATAATATACGGACAAAATTTATAATTAATTTAAAGAAAAATTTATTCTTAACAATATTTTTTTACTTCTATATAAATACTTAAAAAAATAAATCTAAAAAGGCTAATCAATATAATATTATACATTAAGTAAAAAAATGTGGTTAGCAATTATGCTTGCATAAATTTACTATAGCTTTAATTTCAAATTTTAAAAAAATAAAACTAATTTAAAAATATTTTATTTAATTAGTACAAAATAGAATTTTCTTAGCGAAAAAGAAAGTTATAAAATTTTATTTCAAATTTTCAAATGTCTATTATTAAACATTCTATTCTACTTGCTTGTTTGTTTGCTTGCTTGTTTTGGGAGTTTTGATCTTTGATATTTGTTCTACATTCATCATATTGTTTTATTTATTTTTCTTCTTCTTACTTGATTTTGGCATGATACTTTTTTCATAGTGCTTCTTCGAGTGTATTAGTGAAAACATCATCCACTTAAAATGTACAAAATTACAATATATAGAAGAAGAAAAAAAAAGTAATTGTCTAAAACTAAAACTACTTTAAGAAAAAATAAAAAATAAAAACAAAAATGAAATTGTTTGAAATAGAAAATGATTTATTCATTTATTTATTAATTTTTAAAAATAATTTTTTAAAGAAAACCAAAAAAAAACTATATATAAAAAAAAAAGAGTACAAAAACCAAATTAAAATATAATATAACAAATAAATGAATTATAGGATTTTCAAAAAGTGAGATTCACAAACAAATTTTGTAAAATCTTATCTATTCATATATTTTTTGTGTATATTTTTTGTACTTCTAATCTCAAGAATAACATTGAAATAGTTTGCACTTTTTGCATTAGGTTCATTCAATAGTTTCAACAAACACAGATGTAATAAATTTTATAACACAAAACACCAACAATTGTGAGACAAAGTATCTAAAAAAATGAAAATAACATTCAATGATGATGTAAAAGCACACTGACGTTTTAATTGAAGGTATAACCAGATAAATCGCCATAGAAGGGGAATACAACCTTTATTTTTCATCACAACAATTACATAACTCAATATATAATTTTAATATCTCTCACTCTTCTACACGTCTAATTCTCTATCAATACTAGAATGAATGCATGAATAAAAAAAAAAATAAAAAAAACATTTGAGAAGACAAAAATATGTGTTTGAGACTTTTTAATTGCTGAATTCTATTAATTAATAGTTATTAGGCTTCAATGGCCGGATTTCTAATATTTGTTAGTCATTAAAACTGAGTTCTTTGATTTCATCTATATTTACTTGATAATTTAAGAGTGAACACACGTTAAGCCTTTACACAAACAATTGGCACATTTTTTAGCATTATTAATAAAATGTAGTGTAATTTTTTTTCGCAATTGCAATTTGTTATTTTTTAATAAGAATTTATATTTGTTTTAGATATTTTTATAATATATAAATTATTTTTTTTAGATTTTTTATAAAAAATAATTTAATAATCCCAACACTAACCATAGTGTATGAGAGAAGTTGAAAATGGTGCGGCAGTAGGTGTATGAGAAGTCAAAAGGCTTGTGGGTTGAGAGAAATCAATAAATGTTGAGTTTATTTTTTTAAATCAAAAAATTAAAAATTTAAGATTGGATATTAAAACTCTCATAAGACTTGTAGATTAGAACTCCAATTTTTTTTTATATAATATAGATAGACATATAAAATAATAAGAATAATATAATAATATCATTATTGTAAATAAATTCACTTTTAATGATATTTTATTTTAAAATAAGAAAAATTTATAATGAGTTAAATCTTGATGTATGAATTTTTGTTTGTGCAACTATATCCTTTCATATGCATAAAATTTATATGTAAAATTTAATAAGAATAATATAATAATATCAATATTATAAATAAATTTATTTTTAATGATTTTTTATTTTAAAATAAAAAAATTTATAATGAGTTATTTGGATTACGCGGGAATTGAATTGAGTTTGATTTACGCGGGGATTGAATTGAGTTTGACAGGGTCAAAATAGAGTGACAGCAAAGAGACAAACCTCAGTCTGTTTCGCTATGTGAATCACGCTTCACATTTTCCTTTGCGGCTATGTCCTTTCATATGCATAAAATTTATATATAAAATTTAATAACAATAATATAATAATATTATTATTATAAACAAATTAACTTTTAATATTATTTTATTTTGAAATAAAAAAAAATTTATAATGAGTTAAATATTGATGTATGAAAATAGGCACATCATAAGAGTGTAAAAATAATCCGTGATCCGTGGGTGACTCGAAATTTGCCCGCGGCTCGGGGTGGACCCAGCCCATTTAGGCGCGGGCCCAAGCCCAACTCGAGACCTTGGGCTTGGGCTTGGGCCATTATTTTGAAGCCCGGCTCAGCACATGGCTCGACCTATCGGCCCGCTCAAGGCCCATTCAAAAGCTCGGCCTAAGGCCCGACTCGCCTGAGGCCCAGTGTTATTTTTAATAAAAATAAATAAAATTTTGGTGGGAAAAATAAAAAAAAAATTTGTTTAGGCCCACCCAAAGTTAGAGCTCAGACCTAGGCCTAACGGCCCGGCCCGAGGCTCAGCCCACTGGCCCTCCCAAAGCCCGAATACCCCTGGGCCTAAGCCTAGTTTTCTGGCCTGTGGGCTGGCTCCCCAGCTCGGCCTGATTTTTGGCGGGAGCTTGTAAGACTCGATATGGGCCGAGCCAAAATTACAACCTTAGCACATCAAAAGAAAATGTATCATATGCATCCCTCAAAAAATATGTACGATATGCAACATGTTAAATATTTTTTGTGATGTATGTTACACATTTTTATAATAAATGTTAAATAATTTTTTAATAGAATTATGATAATTTATTATTAAAAAATGAAATTAGATATTTTGTGGTAAAATAATATTTGAATAAAAAAAATGTGTAATTTCATTTTTAAAAAACAATTAACTATAATTCTATCAAAAAAATATGCCTTTGTTTGGTATAAGCTAAAATGGAATTTTTTTGGCTAAAATAGTCACAAAAAAAAAAAAGAAGACAAAATAGGCATTTTAGTCTAATAAGACAAAATATCACATCCAAATCATAATCATTTTTTTTTTTTCTCACAAAAGTAAAAAAAAAAAATATCAAAAAGTCTATCTCAAACAAGAGTTTTTAATCCCAAGTTAAAATAGTTAAAAAGTCAAAAAATTTAAAAATCAACTCATATCCTAAACAAGACCTGTATAATATTTATTACAAAAATACATAATATATATCACAAAAATATATAATAAAAATATATATGATAGACATCCTTTAAGAGTCTGTACCACAACATTGACCACTTATTTTTTGTTTTATATTAACTGATGAACTCTCAGTCTTCCGAATTATAAACAGGATAAAGGAAACTTGGAATGGTTGCATATTCATGAATCTAGAAAATTGTTGCATATTCATGAATCTAGACAATCTACGTTGGACATTTTTGGTTCATCTACACTAGAATATCTTAAAATTTTAAAAATAATTTATTAGTCATATTAAAGAATAAATGATATTATTATACTTGAAATGTATATTTTTATTATTAAATTATTCATGTGTTTACACACTATCTATATTAATTATGTTTGTTTTAATTTTATTAAAAAATATAATTATGTCAAACTTATAAAATTGATCGTATTTTTTTCAAACATCAAAGATAGTCAACGTAATAAGACATTTATTCATAAATCCCTCTTCACCTACTTATGTTCCATTTAGTATAAATTATTTTTTTATGTTCCAATAAATCTTATGGTTAACATAGTTATCAAAATATCCCTAATAATACTAGGGTAAAGCGCGCATTAATGTTCATAATGACAGTGTAAATGTTCCATAATGTGAACATTCACACTGTCAAATTTATCATTCACACTGTCAAATTTATGGAAAAATTAGTGAAACGTCCCTCTCCAACTTTGTGTAGTAGAAGAGGTTCAAGATGTTTTTTTTATTAGCTAAGGTTCCTCAATATTTTCACAGAGAAAATTCGCCTCAGAGAAATTTTACCCGACTCAGACAAATTTCTCTAGTATGATTATAGAGAAATTTCAAATTTTTTCTGTGGAAATTGAAATTTCTTTGAGTTGGGGTAAAATTTTTTCTAAGTCAGGCAAAATTTCTCTGAGTCCAATTTTTTTGTAGGAATGTTGAGACCTTTACTACTATGAAAAATATTATATGTCATTTATCTTATAAAATCTTAATATCAGGGAACTTTAAAAAAAAATGTGAATGTTCACATTATGGAACATTCAAAATAGTCTAAAATAGTGGACACTAAGTTGCTAAGGGTTCAAAAAATATTTGCTAAAGTAAAATTGTCCATAAATTACCTTAAATATGATAATTAAGATTTGGTTGATCAAGTATTCAAAATAATAGGACTTATTAGAATACAAGAATATCTTATAAACTAATTGGGATACAAGTACTTGAAATAAGATTTTTTTAATAAATTCGCCTATCGTAATTGATCCAAAAACATTTTAATTTAGGGTTGGTTTGGTCCTATGAAGTTCATCAACGTATTCCGTTTTGATATTCTGAATTATTCATTTTTGTAGGATGCTCCATGTATATTATCAATCAAAAAAAATTAGTATATTTGTATCATTTTCATGTTATCATGTTTGTTTTAAAAAAAATGGATAGTCTATTGCTAAAAACACATTTATCACTTTTTCCTCTAAGATAAACAAGATAAAATGAAAATATTACGATTTTCAGGTTAACTTAAAATTTTTCATAAATAATATAAACAAAGAACTATATAAAACTAGTTTACACAGGCCCGTGTAAGGCACATACTATTATTACAGTATATTTAAATTTTATATTTTGATAAATTTTTTTTAAAAATTAAAATATTGTTCTATGAAATTGAATAGAATAAAATAAATCATTAGATATATGATAGAATTATGTGATATGATATTCATCATTTTTTGATTTGTTATACACCCAATAATGTTGACTCCAATTCTATTACCATATCATTTTGCGTGAATTTATGAGTCTTTAACATTTCTTTCGAATTTATAAAAAAAACAAAATTATGGTGCTTAGCTTTTCTCAACAAATAAATATAAGACAAATACTAAGATAATTCTGCTATAAAAAAAAAAAAAAACTACTAAGATAAGTCACTGAACTAATAAAGAAGCAGAAGAAAATACATATATATACAAATGACTAATTTTATTAATACATAAATCATACTCACATAACAAATGATCAATTTTATTCATAAATGGATTTTTTTTAAATTAAAATATTATTTTATGAAATTGAATAGAATAAAATAAATCATTAGATATATGATAAAATTATGTGGTATGATATGTATCATTTTTTGATTTGTTATACACCCAATGATGTCGACTCTGATTCTATTACTATATCATTTTGGATAAATTTATGAGTCTTTAACAATTTTTCTGAATTTATAAAAAAAATAAATTATGGTGTATAATTTTTCTCAACAAATAAATATAAACAAATATTAAGATAATTCTTCCATCTAAAAAAAACTACTAAGATAAGTCACCGAACTAATAAAGAAGCAGAAAAAAATACATATATATATACAAATGACTAATTTTATTAATACATAAATCATACTCACACAACAAATGATTAATTTTATTAGTAAGTTAATTAACAATTTTTAATGATATGAAAAATATTTTTTAGTTAACCATTTTGTTAATAAATAAATCATTAAGTCAATTAAATTTTTTTTAATGATATAAGAAATATTTTTCAATGAATAATTTTGATAATTTATTATTACATATGAGAATAATTTTTTTTTTCCCCTTTTCCTTGAGTATTGTGTTAAATTAAAATTTATAACAAACGAAAGTTGTAATTTCTACTATTATAGGACTGATTCATATTTAAACAAACTTTATGGGTGTATTTGTAATTTGTTAAAAAAATAAAAGATTTATGCTTCATAATTGACCAAGAATATTTGCGTAATTACAGAAAAACTTATTTCATAATTGACCAAGAATGTTTGTGCAATTACAAAAAAACCTATTGCATAAGTAACCAAGAATGTTTGTGTAATTACAAAAAACCTTCACTTAGCATATAGGCCACCATTAGTAAATTATTTAAAATAAAATGACAAAATCGAAAAAAGAAAAATGGAGATTTATCAAAATGAAAGGACAATTGTACATATGGTAAAATAAAAGGAAAATGAAAGGCAAAATGGGAATCAAAAGACAAGCCATCTTTAGGAAAGAGCTTCTTATATATATAGACTAGTTTGGGGCTGATCGTGTGTTGCACGATCACGGTGCCAGTGGTGAATTTGGCGTTATAATATGAACTATGTAATTGAGTCTTATTATGATATTATAAGTATTTAGAAAAAGTAGTGCATTAGCATTAATAAAGGAATACTCTATGAAAGATCATTATGTCATTAAACATGTAACTCAATAGATGAGAAGATGA
The DNA here is from genome assembly GCA_030407325.1 of Camellia japonica. Taxonomy (NCBI): domain Eukaryota; kingdom Viridiplantae; phylum Streptophyta; class Magnoliopsida; order Ericales; family Theaceae; genus Camellia; species Camellia japonica. Next base: position 47,278,787 of record JAPPVO010000017.1, read on the forward strand.
AAGTATAGTTAAAGTGAACTATTTTAAGATAAGATTAAGATTTGACAACAGTTTTCAAAAGGTATAACACAGATAGCTAAAATTTTATATTGAATCCATTTAAACCAAAAAAGGTGGATTCATGGAAGTGACATGACTGCAGCTTAAGAAGAAACTACATGACAAAAGGAGATAAAGATCCTATGAGCTAGTGGAGTTCAACTGTACAAGCCAAACATAGTTCATACTACATAGCAAAAGGCTAATTGTTTTTTTGTTGTTGCAGTTAGTCTAAGTTTTTTGTCATAGTTATCATGGTGATTTCTCACTTTGCATCTTCTGAAGTGACTACTAGAATTTACAAATTTGTCGACTACTTTTGCTGACTAAAAAAATTTTGGTCGCAAAAAAATGACATTTGTCGACCAAAATAAAATTTCGTAGCTAAAAATTGATACTATTACAGACTAAAAATATTTTGTTGCAAATAAGTAATTTTTTGCGACCAAAATAAAATTTTTGTTGCCAAAAATATAGGTGGGAGAATGAAATCTGGGCAGGAGCAGAATGATCTTTTAGCGACTAATATAATTTGCTCGCAGATATCAAAATGACATCGTTTTGGTACCTAAATTCACATTCAGACATTAGCTGACCAACATGTTTGTAGGGAATAACTTTACTAATTCAAACACTTATATAAAAATAAATACGCATCTCTTTCACACCTCAGTCGAATTCGATCACACCTTAGTCGCGCTAATCACCTCACCTTACCATCAACCTTGTCGTCCACCGTCCTCGCCTCTCCACTGTCTACGTCGCCGTCCGTCTTCATCATTTTTTATTCGTCTTCGCCATTTCTGATTCATCTAGGTATTTTTTTCAACTTATAATAGTCTCTCTGTGTATATCTCCGTGTCTCACTTTTTCTCTTTGATTTCTCTTACTCCTCTTTCTCATACGCGTCTTGTTCTACAATGTCTCACCCACCAGGGCCCTCACCATCGCGATTTTTCGGAGCATCTTCAACTCTCCCTAAAAACAATTTCAAGTATAAATCCTCTGTATCACACTCACTCACTCAGTCTCTACTTGTGTCTCCCTCTCACTGTCAATGTTTGTGTTGATGTTTGCTGCTGGGATATGTCGATAATAGGATTTCAATCTGTTTTTTGTAAAGTCCCTCAATCTGTGATGTTCCCTTTTTGTGTTTTATTTCTCCTTTTTCTTTAAGTATCCCTTTTTATATTAGGAAATATACTTGATGAGAATCAAAAAAAATTTTAAGCTTTTGTAAGTTATTTGTGAAATAGAAGCATCTTGGGGGGACATTTCGAATTTTTTTTTTTGTTGGTTGACAACAGTCAATACACAACACAGATTTTGCCAACTTTTATCGCTAATTTCTTGGTAGTCCAAGGCATAAAGGGTTTCGGTAGAAAATCTTGCATCTAAGAGGGGACATTGGCTAGGAAAAGTTTTTAATTTACTTTTGGCTCCTCGGTAAGATGGGTATGTTTAGCTAAAATATCCTAAAAGTGATTCTTCCTATTGGTTTCTGAATCCCGTCTCCTAGTCCACGGAGATCTTGAGAAATTTTAGATATGTGACCATCTACTCGCCTCATTACTCTTGTTCTGTGAACATCTGCTTGCGTTACTACCACCGATCGACGCCATTTGCCTATTTTTGGCCACTTGATACCAAGGCTTCAACTTTGAAATGGCTCCCCGACATTATATAACCTGCCTTAGTTGTACTATTTTACATGTTCCCACATTGTTGAATGCAGTTAAGCTAATAGTTATATACCAACTACATATTGCCAAGGCATTTGCTAGGGCACACCTTGCCTTAAAGGTTTTGTTGCCCCTGGTTCTTGACAACACTACTCATTTGAAGAATTGGCTATCCACCAACTCAAGGCTCAATGCTGAGCTTGAGTCAAATAGACATTGTATAGTTAAAAGCTTAAGAAACAGTCATGCTCTGGTTGGTTAAGAAGATGGACTAAAAATGGATAAATCAAAGGATCCTGTGACTAGGGTTGGAAGAATGGTTGTTTGATTATAACGGTTCTTTTCCTCCATGTTGCCTGTAACTGGTTAGCACATTTGGAGAATTCTCAGTATAAATAAGAATCTATGGCCTTTAAGATTAATTGATCTTTCAAACCATCTCACATGGACAAGGTCAGATCAATAAGAAATGAATGAGAATTTAAGTGTTAATTTGATTTCTTCAGGCTTCATTTGTTGGATACTCTCTCTTGTAAGGTCAACCCTCAGTTTTTTTTATGTCTACCACTTCCTGATTCTTGATTGGTCAATGTGACCATCTTTTGTACTTTGAAGTATGTATCTGCATTTATGTTTTATTTTAGTTTCTCCTTGTTAATGAAAAGTTTATTAACTATGAATCATGAATTCAAAGTTTATTTTACTAGCTTGCACTATGAATCATGAATTCTCTTAAAAGAGCTACACTTTTGGGATAAACATGAATAATAAATAAGAATGAAAACTTAATTTTCAAGACTTGTACATGATGATGACAATGGAAGCTCAGTGAAAGTGCACTCATCTTTGCACTCTTCCATGCATTCTCAAAATTAGAAATAAATTGAGAGTCTCAATAACAAGTGCTCCAAGGCATAAGAAAATGACCATAAAAATAAAAAGTATGAAACTCAAGATACTTTCTCTAATTTCATACATTTTTCATTGATTTTATTTTTTATGCTACCTTTTCACCATTTCCAAAATACTTGTATATACGAATCCCAACATGAAACAATGTTGAAGGGACACTTGTTAGCATTTACCGTAAATTAATATATTGCTATAGTTGAATTGTATCTGCAACTATTTGAGTAAATTGGAAGGAAAATGTTAGCATTAAGTGCCAGTCGATACAAAATCATATAAGTTGATATGTTTTGAAATTTTGCAAGCCTATTTTCTTGATCGGATGGATTTTAATGTGGATTCTTATATGTGGTATGTCGGTGTTATGATGGCCCTAGGTTACGTAGACGCATTATACCTGACCTTTTATTACATGTTCTTTGTGATTGGTTCACTCTCCTATAAAGGTCAGAAAATGTATACTCTGTTTGCTTCATTTGTATATATATGCAATAATATCTAAATGTGGCTATCTTAAATTTGTGATACGATAACTTGTAGTAAGATTGCTTGAATTTTTATATTGATTGATATAAACAGATGTATGCAAGTTTGAATAATACTCATTCTTCTCATGAGATAAAGTTCATTCACCATATACTTTTGAGTTGATGCAATTTAAAGTGCAGCAACTTCTAAAATGATTAATTTCCTTTAGCTCAGATCAAAGAATGATGATGTCAAATCAAATCGGGCAAACCTACGATAATCATTTATCTGTTCAATGATTGTCATGATATCTATCATCGGATCGGACTCTTGGGGTGAGCACAGATTGGTTTTGTGAGGTTTAGAGGGGAACCAAGGACCAAACACTACCAACTGTTCCTAGAAATTTGGAATAAAATCAAATTTGATAAATTGTGCGATGATGAACCACATCAAACCTGTGGGAAATGGTTTGATTAAGCTTTGGAGCAACTGTATGTTCACAGAAACCAATAATTTTCTCAAATGTCAAAATCATATTCATTTCCTGCAACAATATGAATAAAATAAGAAAGCTAATTAGGTTCAGGTAAATAAGTACTATATTAAGAATAAACCATTGGAATTTAAAAATATTAATAAAAGAAAAACAACTCTTCTATGCCGCAAGTCATCTCTTAGTATATTAATTAGCTAAAATATATAACATGTTTTGAGATTTGAGGTGAGTTGTATGTCCAATAAAAATCATCCCCTTTTCATTCATAAAAAGAACTTCTATTATGTTTTATGTTTCCTGACAAGCCACCTTACTTATTGAATTTTGAATACGAAGCCATAAGTCCAGTTTCATTTCCATTTTGTACAAAAAAAATCCACCTTTTTCTGGCGCTTAAATTACTAGTTGATGGGAGGACTTGCGGAATTGTGGGTTAGGTCAGGCCTTTGACATTTTTGTCGCCAGCCAGATTTGATCTGTGACAATTGGGAAGGACATTAGTTCTGTTCCATATACATGCTTTTGTTATGATCTTTAAATGAATGTTCCAATTATATGTTAGGCAGCGACAAAATCACAGTTGACCAAAATCTTTTGTCGACGAAAGTCTTTGATGGCATATCAAGCAGAGATTATTAACTTTGATGAGATTATTAACTCTGAAGTTGTATGTCATTAGTTCTCATGATTGGCCCATTTCATATCTTAATTTCCCATTGACTCTGATGAGATAACTACTACCTTGAAATATCAATCTCTTTTGGTGTCAATTCATTTAAAAGCACCCAACATATTAATAATTGTATGTTTTCAAATTAGAAAAAGCTGCCAATTTTTGGCAGACTATTTGTGGGTGGCTTTTTTGTGCACCAAACCCAATTTTTGGCTTCGGCATGATACCATCGGTGCACGCCATTGGATAATGCTTTCAAATGTTGGAAGAAACTAGTTTTGTGCACAACACTTGACTAAAACTAGTTTCATTTACTTCAGGAAATATGACTGCCACCTTTTGCTATGTCACTTAGGAGAATGAATCCCAGAGTGTTATGAAATCATGAAATTGATAATGTGGTTACTGGCTTCAAAGACTAAATGAGTTTGGGTAAGGTTGTGACTTGATTTGCTGTAACCCAGGAACCAAGGAAACCTAACTAGTATTTAGCTAGAATTTGGTAATGCCGTGGCTGAACATAATTTGAAATCACTCGAACTCAGTTGAAAATATGGATTAGCATTGTAAACTTGCCAAATTTAAAATCTAAAACTGTGATACCCCTGTTCCATAGTATGCTAATGGGTCCTTAATTTGAGTATGATTTTGTGTTTAGCATGATGTTATGTGCCATTTTGTGAATATATGTGATTTTGAAGTTCTATCTGTTCACCGTAGGAATATCTGTTTGAATAATCTGCTTTGGAAATTAAATTGAGGGCTTTATCGGCTACAGAAACCAAAATTGATTACGCCTTTGTGATTGACATAATTTTTAGAGCCTACGGTGAAATTTAATCGAAAAACTGATTCGGGCCAGATTAAATTGATTAAATTAATGAATTAAGTGCCCAAATGCTTTATAATAAAATAATGTGTTGAGTGGAAATTTGTGGGGGGCCTTATTATATTGATTCAATCCTTTATATCATTTTTGGGCTGGTTTTCAACTCTAAGAGGAGAGAACTGAACTAGAGAGAGAGAGAGAGAGAGAGAGAGAGAGAGTATGGGAGAATCAAAGTTTGATCTTGAAGGCTTGGAAATTTGAAGTCCAACTCTAAGTTAGACCATAAATTGGAAGAATTGAGTCTATAGGTAAGCAATGATTCTTGAATTCATGAGCTTAAGGTGTGATCTTGTGTGTTCAAAGTTAATTAATGGTCAAGAGCATGTTTTGAATTTGTTTTGTTGAAATGGAAGATCATATATACATGCATGTATGTAATTACCTTGAATTTGCATGTTTGAACACCCAATGTATGATCCATGTAAGTCTTTAGTTGAAATCCATGTTTTGACCATCATTTTATCATAAGAGATGAGAATTTTTTTTTGGGGGGGGGGGGTTATGTGTCACATGCATGTATAAACTATGAGGGTAGGAGCTTGAATACATGAATATGTTATAATGAAAATGAGTTTGGTATAATTTGAGCCATGCATGTGATCATATTGTGAAATTGAGCTCCATTGTGATGTGATTTGGTGTTTGTACCATGTTAGTACATAAACATGTGAAGTTTGAGCCAAAAATCTTGAATTGGGACCTTTGAACATCGAATTTGAACTCCAAGAACAATTCTGGAATTTCCAGAAAGTTTGATGCCCGCTCGAGCGGGGAAAACGCCGCTCGAGCGTGAATTCCGTGCTTCCAGTATTTTCTGCAAACCTTGATGTCCGCTCGAGCGGGGAATGTCACGCTCGAGCGGGTGGCTATGTTTGATGAACTTCCGCTCGAGCTTCCAAGTTTAAGCTCGAGCGTAGAAATGGCTCATCTAGTACTTTTCGTAGACACGGCATCCGCTCGAGCGGGGAATATCACGCTCGAGCGGGGAGCCATGTTGAGAGGCCTTCCGCTCGAGCTCCAGAATTAACGCTCGAGCTTAAATTTCACCTACCCAGTACTTTTGCAGGCCTCAAGGGTCCGCTCGAGCGGGGAAGTCCACGCTCGAGCGGGGACCCTGTTTTCTGAAATTTTGTATGTTCGTTCTGTGTTTCGTTTTCCGTTCTCTTTCACTCGCAAGCGCTCTTAGGCATGTATTGAGCATTGTAATTGAGTTAAAGAGATAAGAATAAAGCCTAAAGAGGAATATGTGAATTAAAGAACAGATTGAACTAATTGTGACCCATATGTGTTACATGATATGTAGGGTTAAGCTCCAGGGCAACTCCACAAGCCGATCACTGTGAGTAATATCTTAACAAGATATTTGAAATATACTGTTGTCCAATTGTTTACTCATATGTAAGTTTTGTAAATTCATTAATTTAAATGGTGGACAACGATTGATATAAATGACTGGGCCAAAGGCCGATTGATGCGAATGATTGGGCCAAAGGCCGATTGATGTAAATAACTGGGCCAAAGGCCGATCGATATGAATGATTGGGCTGAAGGCCGATGGATACGAATGATTGACATGAAAGATTGGGCCGAAGGCCGATGGATACGAATGATTGACATGAATGATTGGGCCGAAGGCCGATGGATACGAATGATTGACATGGATGATTGGGCCAAAGGCCGATGGATATAAATGATTGGGCCGAAGGCCGTTTGTTGTACTGTTTCAATGACTACTTATATATTTTCCTCATTTGATATTATTCACTGGGCATTCGCTCACGCTCATTCATGTACATGTAGGTGAGCCAAGGGACGACCAGAACCAGCCCCGGTGAACCTGTGAGAAACAGTTTGAGTTTTGAGGAGTCAGCCCCAAACGTCTCACGCACGAGACTGTCTTCGCCTTTTTTTTGGGTGATAGTTTTGTTATATCGGCGAACATGTTGGACTACTTTTGTATATGAGACTTGGGTTTGACTGACTTAAATTTGTATGATCCTGGATGTATATGTACATATTATGATGTGAGTTATTAACATATAAATGTTTGGAATGTTATGGTGTGCATTTAAGCACGGTTCAATGGACAAAGTTTTTGAATTGCTTCCGTTTGGTCCCTTTATCTCCGATGAGTTCAATTTGTTTGAATTGAGGCCGTAGGTAATCACGCGATTACTGGCCGGTTATGGCTAGAACCCATAGGGGCGGGTTCGGGTCGTGACAAAAACATGACATATATTCCACCTCATGCATATTCTGTAACTCTGTTCCAGAATCTACTCATCATGTGTTGCTACATTGCACTTTCTCTTGGTCTATTTGGTCCTATGTGCTTTATGAATGGGGTCTTCAATGGTGCATCCCAATATCTGTGGCAGGTTTGTTCAACTGGTGGATAGAGGTAAATTATAAGCGTTTACTCAGAAAATTTTGGAAAGCCATTCCCCTAGTTGTCCTCTGGTCCCTTTGGAAGCATAGGAATGAGTGTGTTTTCTCTAATGTCCATCCTAACTCGGCTGACCTGTGGGAACTCATCAAGGTCAGATTAGCTTTTCGGCTCAAAACCTCTCTGAAGGACTTCCCATTCTCTGTCAATGATGTTGTTCTCAACTGGAGGCAAATCAGGGGCTGCCATTGAGTTATGTACTTGGTAATAGGAGTAGTGGACGAACTATCAAGCTGGGTATAGTTGGTTGTCCTGTTTTGATGGCTGGAGGGGTTATCTTGTTGTTTTGTTGATATGTTTGGTTGCTTAACTGTGTTATGGATTTTTGTTGCCACTCAGTTCTGTTATGCTGATCTGTTTGCCCTGCTGTAGTGTTGCTCTGCTATGTTGATCAAAAAAACAAAAAAAAAAACAAAAAAAAAAAAAAGAAAATGTAGAAGTTCTACGACTACTAGTCTGCTAAAAAGAGGATATGTGGGTTGAAGCTGTTAGTCTGCTAATAGTTTGCTAGTATGCTAATAGTCTTGGTGTTAGTTTTCCATTGAGTGCAGCTGGCTGCTTTTGTTGGTCTATTGGTGCTCAGCAGTGGCTACTGGCTTGCTTCGCTTTGTCTATTGGTTTCTCACCAACTGGAGCTTGGAGCTTTTGCTAGCTCCAAGCTCCTCTTTATTGATGTATCTTATTATACTTTGTATGTTTTCATCAATAAAGATTTCTTTTGCCGATCAAAAAATATATATATATATATATATATGTTACAGTATCTATATTAGCATTCTTCTTTTGATTGCTTTGTTTCATAAGTGTAACATAAATTGTTTCATTTGGTGTGGAATTCTAGAACCCTATTTGAACAATTCTTAATGTAGCAAGCATCGCATGCTTGTAGGTTGCTTATTTTAGTTTATTTTATTTTCATTTTTTTGAATCTCTCCTTCCCCTTACTGTTACTAGAACGAAGCTTTCATTAGGTGAGTTTTGTAAAATGGATATATCAATCGTTTTCATTAGTTTAACTTGAACCAAACGAAGCAGTATTGAAGTCAACTATGTTCAATCCCATGCTCACTGTGTTGATTTGAGGTTAAGAATATCAGAATTTGTCATAGGAGATGAAGATAATATGCCTAGTTTTATTACCAAGTTAAGTGCACACCAGCTTTTAAATGTGTGTTGACTATTCTTGTTTTTATTTTTATTTTTAATTGCTTTGTTTCTTTTTATCTTTCTTTGATTGGAGATTTTGTTGTTCAATCATGCAGCTCATGATAATAATGATTGTTGTGCTACTAACATAGAAGATTTTTATGGAATGGGACATAGAATTGGACTAGTATAGAATTCAACACTTTATTATTTTGCTCTACTGCTGGCCATTTTCTTGCCCTTTTGTAGGCCTATAATACCAGGCTATAAATCCACTAAAATAGCCTGTGCTTCTGTCACCTACAAAATAAACATTAAGAATGTTTAGGGTATTTTATTACAAACCACAAGCTGATATTTTTGGAAAACTTGGGGTTATAAATGAAACTCCTATTGCTTCTTAAAGACTTTGTAAGATTGGAGGAATTTTCTAAAATTCTACTCCTACCATACAACTCACCAATATTCATAAATTGAAGTCTTCTCTATAATCCCAGGCTTATATTTTGTAGTTTCTAACACTTTCTGTAATATTTTGTAGATTAATTATTGTAATGGTTGTCTTTAACCTTTCGGATGGCCCAAATAGACAAGGGTTGGATGACAATAAAAAATAGATTAAGTAGTAAGAAGTATCAAGAAGGGGTGAGTTCATTTATTGAATTTGCAATGAGAAATGTAGGCTTGGAGGATAAGCTTCGGTGTCCATGTATCGATTGCTTGAATGACAAAATACATACAATCCACGTTGTTAGGATTCATTTGATTCGAAGAGGGATATGTCTTTCTTACAAGACTTGGGTGCACCATGGGGAACTTGTTCCCATGGCTCAACCTCTCATACTGAATGAAGGTCACAATGACATATATAGTGAAATTGTAGGGAAAGATCAGGATGACGGGGATGATTTTCCTACTATGTTGGAAGAGGTTTGTAGGGGTTTTGCAATGGATGATGAAGGGGACGAATTACTTGCTACTTTTGAGAGTGTGGATGGGCGAAACTTTGATAAGTTATTTAAAGATGCTCAATGTAAACTATACCCGAAATGCACAATGTTCACTGTGTTGTCATTTGTTATTAAGATGCTTGACATTAAGGTGTACAACAAGTGGAGCAATAACTCATTTGATATGGTTATGAATGTTTTCAAGGACATTCTACCCGCGTGTGATGAGACTATTCCATGGACCATATATGCTGCCAAAAAATTCTTACGTGACTTGTGTTTGGGCTACGTTCCCATTCATGCTTGTAGGTATGACTGTGTACTATTTTGGAAGGAGCATGCAAATCTTGATAATTGCCCTAAGTGTAAAGAGCCTAGATACAAGTTAGACAATGGAAAGGGTAAGAAGATCCATCACAAGATATTGAGGTACTTTTTATTGACACTGAGATTGAAGACATTGTATATGTCCAAGAAAACCGCTACAGATATGAGATGGCACTAGGAGAAACGTGTGGATGATGGAATCTTGAGGCATCTGGCTGATGCTGAGGCATGGAAAAACTTTAATCGGCAACATCCTATGGATCCACGAAATGTAAGGCTAGGGCTCGCCACCGATGGTTTCAATCCATTCGGAAATATGAGCACATCATACAGTATGTGGCCCGTTATCCTAATTGTTTACAACCTCCCACCATGGAAGTGTATGAAAGAGCCTTTCTCCATGATGTCATTGCTTATTCCTGGACGATCGGCACTTGGAAGAGATATTGATGTTTACTTACGGCCATTAATTGAGGAGTTGAAGGAGTTGTAAGGGGATGAGGTGTAAACTTATGATGCGAAAAATGAACAATCATTTAGAATGCATGCTGCAGTGATGTGGATCATCAACAACTTCCCTGCATATGGTAACATGTCTGGGTGGACTACTAAAGGTTATTTGGCTTGTCCCACTTGTAATGAGGACGCAACATCACAAAGGTTAACAAGTAAGATAGGGTACATGGGTGCTCGTCGTTACTTGCCCGAGAACCATAGATGGCAAAGGAGCAAGTTGTTTAACGGACAAAGTGAGGTTAGGTGCAGACCATTGGAGTTATCAGGGGAGCAAATATTAGAGCAAATTGAGACTGAGACATACAAACTGTTTGGAAAACATCCAAGTAACAGGAAAAGACAAAGAGACGAAAATCCAGTGTTGAATTGGGCAAAGAGAAGCATTATGTTTGAATTGCCTTACTGGAAGACGCTTAAGCTTCGACACAACCTTGATGTCATGTACATAGAGAAGAACATTTGTGACAATTTGATGGGGACATTATTAAATGTGGATGGGAAGAACAAGGACACAGAAAAAGCACGGATTGATTTAGCAAATTTAAAAATTTGAAAGGAGTTACACCTACAGAGGCGTGGTGATGGGTCGTTTGTGAAGCCTCCAGCTGTGTACACATTATCCACGAAAGAAAGACAAGGCTTTGGTGCTTTTTTGAAATCAATCAAGTATCCTGATAGTTATGCAGCAAACATCTCCAATTGCGTGAATACTGACAGTGGTAAAATCTCAAGCCTCAAAAATCATGATTGTCATGTGCTTGTATAACGACTACTTTCGGTTGAGATGCGCGAGTATCTTAACAATGAAATTGGTATGACTTTGTTTGAGTTAGGAAATTTCTTCCAACAACTGTGTTCAAAGACGTTAAAGGTGACAAATTTAGAGAAGCTAGAGGATCAAATCATACTTGTAGTTTGCAAGCTTGAGAAGATTTTACCTCCAGCTTTCTTTGATGTCATGGTTCACTTGGTTGTTCATTTGCCGCGCGAGGCTATACTTGGAGGGCCAGTGCAATATCAATGGATGCCCAATTGAACGGTAATTATTTATGCTCTTACCATATCACGGTCATCAACCTTTAATGGTAGTCTATATTGTTGTATAGTATGGACATAGTAAAAAAAAATTCTCTTGTAGGCTACTTGGAATTCTAAAAGATTTGTTGCCAATAAAGCTCATCTTGAAGGTTCAATTGCGGAAGCGTACATTTTCAAAGACTGTACAACTTTCTGTTCGATGTATCTTGATGGAATTGAAACAGTGTTTAATCGAGAAAAAATGAATGATAACGGTGGTGACCACGGCTTGGGGTTAGCCATCTTCTCTCAAAAAGTTCGTCCATTTGGTCTAATCAGTAAGGCACTAGATGTGCCTCTCCACAAACGAGAGATGGCTCAGTGGTTTGTCTTATAAAAAAGCTTTGACATGGAACAATATCTAGAGTACGTTTTCAAGCCTCAAAAAAGTTAAAGAGCAAATTTATGTTTTTTCTAATTATTCGTAATTATATGTCTTACTTATCTATTCTTATTAATTAGGGAACACAAGAACATTTTGCAAAATGGAAGTACATGTGACACCACAGAGAGGCAACGGGGATGAATTCCCTAAGTGGTTCAAAGAACGTGTAAGACATACCTATTTATCCAACATTTGAGCACATTATGCTATAACCACCTTAAACAAAATTACATAACATGTATTGCTTATGTAGATAAATCAGTTGCGGAATCAAGGGTTGCCGGAAGCAACCGATGAATTGTGGTCGTTGGCCAACGGTCCTAGTGCAATAGTCAACACATATTCGGGATGCATTTCTAATGGTGTTCGATTTCATACCATCGACTGTGATAGCCGTCGTAAAACTCAAAATAGTGGGTTAGTTGTAGAAGGGAAGCATGAGGGTCATTTAATGCATTTCTACGGTTACTTGAGAAAAGTGTGGGAAATGACATATTTGTTTAGACATTGAGTTGTTTTGTACCAATGTAAATGGTATAACACCAGTAGCAAGAAGACTTGTCTCACGGATACACATGTCACAAGTGTTGATGTAAAAAGTTGATGGTATGAACATGACCCCTTTGTATTCCCAGCTCAAGTAGAACAAGTCTTCTATGTTAATGATACCAAATTAGGTGGGAATTGGAAAGTTGTAGAACGATTCCATCATCGAGGAATATGGAATGTGCCAAAGATGGATGGTTTACCTGATGATGCTCTAAATAGTGTGTTCCAACAAAATGAAACCACCAAGGTTGTACCAATTGTGGATGGAAACGGTATGCAAGTTGAAGGCGGTGGCGATCAAGGGATTTTGTGTAAAGATGATAATGAAGGTGAAATTATTCCAAATACAATGGTTTTACAATCTCATAGTCAAACACAAGTCGAGGGTGTTGTTGATGCTTTCATTTGTGATACCGACGAAGATGACTTCATTGAGGACGATGTTGAGCAAGAAGAAGACCAATTTGACATTGTTCAACTATATAAATCATGACATAGAACCTTGATGTATTTATTTAATACATACTGATTGAGGAGATACTATAACACTTTTTGTTATATATGTCGTCAATATCACTTGCAAATTTACATAGATGGATTAATATATATGGATGAAATTAAGATTTTCATGGATGTTCATTTCTTAGTTATTATATTTGTTAATTATTACTGTTGATGTATATGTACGTTTTCATATTAAAAATTTGTGCTTATCCATGTGCTCATTGTGCACTTTGCTTTTGATTATGTTAAAATGTACCAGAATGGCTCCTGCAAAAAAGATGCGTCATTTACCACCATCGAAGAGGGCATTAATTGAACCCTACTCACCCCCGACCGATACATGTACACCTTCTCCTGAAGGTCTTGCAGTAGATAGATTTGAGACTATTGGACTATCTCCATCTCAAATTAATGTGTTGTCAGGATCTGAGACTATTGCACCATCTCCGTCTCAAACTAATGCACCACATGGGTCTGAGACTTGTGAAGCATCTCCGTCCGCAACGAATGCACCATCTCCTCAAAATCAAACGAGTGGCACAGGTAATTAAATATGTTTAATCTACCTTTAATTTATCTATTGTTTATATTTTTAAATTTGTAAATACACTAATAATATTATCAAATATGTAGGTGCATCTTCATCAAGGAGAGTGTGGGGACCAACAGTTGGAAAAGCAATAGAAAAAGAGTTGCCAACAATAATAGAAACAAGCTCCACATTCCAATCACTGAGACATTCAATGCATTCGAAGGTCTGCTAGCAACCCCAGGAGCTAATGAGATCAGCATTCAGATTATGAGGATGTGCCCCATTTAAGGCGTTAATAGTTGGACTGTTGCTGATCCTGCGACAAAAGGGGCTGTTATACAAGCTGTCCGGGTATGATTTAATTTCTTTCATAGTTTGTATGGATTATGGAAAAAGTGCCCTTTTCATGTGCATGTAGGATGGGAATTTGTTTTCTTTGTTGGTTATGAAAGCTTCAACAAGTGTTTTACAACTTTAGGATATTGGAAAGTAAATAAAAGACCGGACCAAAAAAAAAAAAAAAATTCTGTATGTGCTTTGACTTTCTTGGGAAAGTACAAAATGGATTACCACATGATTAGGGGTTTGTTAAGTCAATATATTCCTCAAGATTATGGAGCATGGGCCTGCATCCTATCCAAGATTATGTCCTTACATAGACACAAGTACAACTTAGTTGGATTGGTAGTGGTGAATATTGATCCTTAGTGTGTCTATCTCATTCAAAACAAGGCAATAATCTCTGACCAAAGGTTATTGTTTTTGGCCTTTTTCCGTTGCCATCTTGTGAACTTTCTATCCATCTTGTGAACTTGTTTCTATCTGTCCAATGGCCAGTCTGTATGAAGGTTTTGGAAGTGAGGCAATATTTGATTGTACCACTCCTAACCATAGAGTCCATAGGGGCCAATTGGAAGGACTTGACTTGCAGAATATAAATATATGCACTTCTCTAGCCTTTTAGGCATGGGTAAAGAGAGAAAGAAAGGGTAGTGCTTGATTTTGAGAGCTATTAGGGTTTGTAGGGGTAAACCCTTATATCCGGTTCACATATTATACCTATTTTTATGTTCATAAATGGTACAAATTTATAATTTACAATTTTAAATTCATCTACAATAATGTAGCCAGGGGGTTCGGTCTTGTATAGTTGATTTTATGACAAATTAAAAATTAACACATAACATATTATTTCATTATATAAATCATATTAAAAAAATATATTTTATGAGACTCAAATATTTGCCTTTTAAAGGACAATGGAAAAAGTTCCGTTTTCATGTGCATGTAGGATGGGAATTTGTTTTCTTTGTTGTTTATGAAAGCTTCAACAAGTGTAATTACATATTGAGTATGCAAGGTGTTTACAATATTGAACGCTCTGTGAACTATTGAAAACTGTTCCATTCCCTCAAACTTCGAAGACATGCTCTTTTTATGGAGTGCCTTATTTTTTATCTCTTCCTATCCCAATGTAATCCAATCTTTCTCCATAGCACTTTCATATTCTGCCATTAATGACCCTCTTGACAAGAGTTTCCATTACATTAGTAACCATCTGCGCATTCTTCAGTACTTCACCAATATAAGCTCCATCTAGTTCATGAAGAAGAGAACCATGCTGCTTGCTAATCCCAATCCATGTTTCCCCATTTGGGCAGTTAAAGGAAAAAAGATTTATGTTCCTAGATGAACCAGACTTGTAGTAAGAGCATGTCCTAAAAACACTATAGCAAGCCACTTTTCAGAAATTATTCAGATTAGAAATATGGTTTAGTGGGTTTTAAATGGTTATGAAAGGAGGCAGATGGAGTCCATTATCAGTGGATATAGGTTTGTTGTCTTCTTTGTGGTAGGATGTATTGTCAATCCATTCATCTAATCCTGCTTTAAGTGAATTCTTTTGGAATAACATCAAAATAGTAGTGGGTAATGGTAGAAGGATTCAGTTTGGGTTGATAGTTGGTTTAACAATCAGAGCCTCTGCGAAGTTTTTCCCAGATTGTTCTCATTGTCAACTGAGAAAGATGGTTCACTATTGTATTTTTTTCAAAGGAAAGGTGTGGGTAGGGACTGGAAGTCAGCTTTTAGAAGGGATCTGTTTGCTTGGGAAGAGGATGAAGTGCTGAAGTTGTATTATTTGCTGCAGATAGCACCTAATCTGAATGTAGAGGTTGATGATTCTTGTTCCTGGCTGGCACACTCCTCTGGCTCTTTTACTGTGGCATCAGTTTGGAATTGGGTGAAATCATCCAAAGGGCCTGAAATTACAATTACAAAGACCATTTGGAGTAATATAGCCCCACCCAAAGTGGGCAAAATCAGTTCATGACCATGTGGCCATAATCATGTGGACAATTACAAAGACCATGTGGCCAAAATCCAATTTGAAAGAGTTGAAATACTCAGTTCATGATTTATTCTCTAATCTGGAGTAGGTATGCTATAGTGTGTAGCAGGGTGTTGATGCTGCTCATTTTCTAGCCTGTATCTTGGGATGCTGCTTAGGGGTAATTTTGGAATGATGTTTCTAATCAAATTTGGGGCTGCAGCAGAGTTGATTGAGTTGGTAAAGGGTGTTGCTGCTATAGAAATGGGCTGAATTTTGTTGATGTTGATCCTGCTGCTGGTCTGCTAATAGTGAAAAGTGAAGTTCTGCTTTATGAACTGATGGGATGGGATGTGATCTTGTCTGTTTGCTAGGTTCTTTTCTACTGTGTTCTGCCTGCTGCTGTGATTTGGTGTGGTTCTGGTTTCTTTTTTGCTGATCAAAAATCATTCATTGGTGGGGTTTGAAATGGGTATTACCTGGTTCTGTTGGTAGTCTAATGGATTGGTGGGTTGGTGCTATAATTGAAAAAATAGAAAATGGTAAGCTGGAAAACTATTCTTGTGGGTGTGTTATGGTTTATTTGGAAACAGAGGTATGGCTGCATCTTTAATGGCATACAACCAGATCTAGTGGAGCTATGTGAGGTCATCAAAGTCAAGGCTGCTACTCTGAATTAGCTCACTCTATTTTGGTTCTTTATGAGGATCCCAATTCTGATGTTGTGGCCTACTGCTGTATAGCTATTGCAATGTTGCCTACTACTATTCTGTTGCCTATTGCTGTGTGTCACAGGGGAGTTTTGAAATGCCTATTGCTGTATTGTTTTGGTGGACAACAACAGAGGGGTTTCTTGCTGAATTGTGTTCAAGGGGAGTGTTTTCAGGCATGGGCATCATGTTTGGAGGAATAGATGCAATTTGAAAGGGTGTTAGGGAAGTTGAATAATGAATTTTTTAGAACATGGCAACTATTTGAGTAATTTTAGTGCCCAAGAGTTGATAAGTTTTGCAAATAAGGTTTATGAAGTGATGTTCTTTCTTTTTCATTAACGCTTGTACTATATTAATGATAGTCCCCACTTGTAAACCTCGTTGTAATTAAATATCACTATAACTACATATTTTTAGCTTTCACATTACATAATTGCAAGTTTCTTATTTGGTTTGCATTGATTGTATGATAAATTTGAAATAGGGGATAATTATGAGGACAATGCACCATCCCAGTAAGTTGTGGAAAAGAAGTGTAATGTGTTACATAAAGATTAGAAGTGCAGAATGAAGAAGAAATGGGAGAAGCTTGTGGATGCGGGAACTAATCCCTATGCTCATCTATACAAAGGAGTTAGATTAGATGATTGGAAGTATTTGATTGACCAAGTATGGTTAGATCCTAAAAACAAGGTATGTTATGATTTAGTTATATAATAATAATGTATTATTAACAAGCTCTGTGAAATCGTATAGAATGAAGGATCAAATTATCTACCTATAAATGCAAAGTATCTGACCACCTTCAATATTACTTAGTACTGTTATCATTGTTCAACTATATATGTAACAAACCCTTACAATGTGGATTTTTGTATCTAACCACCAGCAAAAAAATGACTTAGTACTATTATCATTGTTTAACTATATATGTAACAAACCCTTACAATGTGGATTTTTGTAGCGTCTCTATGACGCCGATAAAAATAATAGGAGCAAGCTACCCTACAATCACACTAGTTGGTCGCAATCTTTTCCGGCAGCGATGAGTATTGCGGTGAGATGTATTTCATTGATTTTATTAACTTTATCCACACTTATTTAATATGTTACCATATTAATGAAGGAGTGTTCTTTTTGGTGTTTGGCATATCACAGGTGAAGAAAAATGGTGGATTGTTGCTAGATATCTATGATTTCTACAAGGACACTCATCAGAATAAGAAGACAAAACAGTGGATTGATCCTATATGCGGTGATTTACATGCAAGTGTTCCAATCATTTGGACATTTATACATGCAACTATTGTGTTTGATTTATAGTAACAATATTTATATTTTACAATTATAGGAGCAAATGACAATGGCGCGGGATGAGTCTATCGAGTCTGGAAAGCCGATGAGGCAAGAGGATATATCAAGAGTGGTTCTTGGTAAGAAGAAGGGATACTTGAGAGGATTTGGGGTTGGACCAAAGCCTTCTTCTTGTGATTCTGGGTTCTCTGCTACATCACAAGCACGTGACGAGCAATTGAAAAGGCTTACATCCGAGTTGGAGATACTGCGTGTGGAGTAGCAAAAAAAAGAAGAGGAGCAACAAATAAAGGAGGCAAGGAATGCAAGACAACGTGAGGAGATGCAGCAACAGCTTTTTGGACTTCAGAGCATGTTGGCGTAAGTTTTGGAAAATCATAATCCACCAAATTCTACACGATAGCTAGTCATGGTAATGGGTAAGTGTGTTAAACCATATTTCATTATATTTATGTTCAAAGTCAAGGCAAATAAACGTTTGATGAGAATATTATAGAGAAATGGTTGTCTTTAAACTAATTGTGACCAAAATTTAAAAGATGGCATTTACAGTTTACTTTCCGTTGACTACAAAAGAAACTTCAAACATTGTAATGTTCCAAGGACCAATAGTTATCGACTGCTCCATGGATGAATAGTTAAACTAGAATTGTTGACTGTTCCATGGAAAACAAAATGTGATAAAAAGAAAAGGCAAAAACGAGCCGGTTGGGGCCAAAAATTGGAAACATCCTAGAAACAACCCGAGATCGTAATGGTCACCTCAGCCTAGATCAAACAAACTTGTGAGAGCAAGCAGCGCGTCGTTAGGATGCACGGTTAGATATTTAGAACATAAAAGTGTGACAGGCAAAACCGGGCGTTGAGGGTCCAAAATTGAAAACAGCCTTGAAACAACCTCGAGATCATAACGGATAGCTCGGCCTAGATTAAACAAACTTGTGAGAGCAAGTGGCTCGTCGATATGATGCATGGTTAGATATTTAGACTAAAAAAATGTGACAAAATAGGGGAAAATGGGGCCATTTGGGGTCAAAAATTTGAAACAGTCTTGAAACAACCCCGATCTCATAACGGTCACCTTGGCCTAGATTAAACATACTTCTGAGAGCAAGCGGCGCATCGATTGGATGTACGGTTAGATTTTTAGATAAAAATATTTGAAGAAAAAAGGCGAAAACGGGCCGTTTGGGCCCAGAAATTGGAAACAACCTCTAAACAATCCTAAGATCAAAATGGTCAACTCGGCCTAGATTAAACAAACTTCTGAGTGCAAGCGGCTCGTCGATAGGATGCACGGTTATATAGGTAGACCAAAAAATGTGATAAAAAAAGGCAAACACGAGCTGTTTGAATTTCGCTTCAATTTTTCCGCAAACACGGTACCTATAAAAGGAGGGACAGGTACTTGCCCTTTTCTTTTGAATATCCTTTGGGAAAGAGTTTTAAATTTCTAGAGTCATTACAACAAACCACGAAAGACATCAAAAATTTCAGTTAACTATAATAGAGAAGAGAAATATTCAAACTGTGCACTGTTTCTGGTGGTGCTTTGTACAACATAGATCATCAAGCATTCACATTGTGAGATTTCTAAGCATGCAACAGCAGAGGCCACTTCTTTGTCCCTGCTTCTCATTTCGTTAGGCTATGACATGCTTGCATGCCCTAAGACCAATGCTGCTACCTGAAACTTGCCTATTTAAGTTGAACCCACAAGAGGCTTTGGGCTAATCTTTAGCCTACTCTTGCAACATTATAAAAACACACAAAACGCTCCTTCAATTCAATATTAGTAAAAAATACTTGCACACAACCAAGCAATTATTTGAAGCCTAATTTCTGAACATATGTATTTGAATTAATGAATCATAGAAATGCCCAACTGACCATTTAACTGATATTTGATGACTCACTGAATCATGGAGCTTGAAAATAAAAGAGAACATAAATATTCAAAGAATACATACCACGTGCAACTTCCAAGTTCAAACAGTGAAGACATCAGAGTAATGAATTTCACCATCAAGAGTTGAGAAATTATCAGTCTTCAAGTGTGAGTATTGTCAAGTCCCTTCAGTACGGTTATACACACTCCTATGCTAGTATGTATAGTTTATATTTGCTAGCTGAGAAGTCCATTGCATATTATTGCGAACTGTTGTTTTATTTAATTATTTTTGACTTGTTCTTCTTTGAATTACATTTAAGTCCGTTCAAAAAAATAAACAATGAAATACCAAAATGGTAATGCTATAGACATATGAATGCTGTTGTTTTATTTACAATTTGGTAATGATAGTCATTTAATTTGTTCATGTTACCTTTACTTTTCATGGACATTTTTCAATGGGTAAATTATGCAAATAGTCCCTGTACTTTACATGATGTGTCAATTTGGTCCTTGTAGTTTCAATTTGCTCGATTTTGCCCCTTAATTTAACGGATTGTGTCATTTTAGTCCAATAAATAATGGTTGTTAAATTAATTTAACGGAAGGTCAAATAATGTGTCAATTTGGTCTCTGTACTTTACTCGATGTATCAATTTGGTTCTTGTAGTTTCAATTTTCTCGATTTTGATAGGGACTAAATTGACACATTGTGGAAAATACAGGGACCAAATTGACACATTGTTTGACTTTCCGTTAAATTAACTTAACAACCGTTATTTGTTGGACTAAAATGACACAATCCGTTAAATAAAGGGCAAAATCGAGCAAATTGAAACTACAGGAAACAAATTGACACATCGTGTAAAGTACAGGGACTAGTTACATAATTGACCCATTTTCAATTTTTGTCCAATTTTACCTGACATTATTTCTCTTTTTCTTTGGTACAGATGGATGAACTCGTGCAAAAAGCTAAATTGTACTGGACAAATTGGCACTTTTCGCATTTTTGGAAGGATTATATATTTTTGGATAAATGTGTATGGAAAATATTAGGGTAGACTAGTAGTTATATTTTTGGATACACTAGTAGTTATATTTTTGGATGGGTGTGTATGGAAAATATTTGGTAGACTGCTAGTTATATTTTTTGGTTGATGCACATGGACAAAAATTTAAAACATAAGCTAGATGAAATATGTAGTTTGGAATTACTTGTGGATAAAAACTTATAATAGTTGTTGACTTCAATTAAACAGGTTCAGAAATGGTTGATATATGTATTTTGTTGAATGTTAATGATTCAATTTATTTGTTGGTTTGAATGATTTTTGCAAATTACAGATTATATTGAATAAATTGGATGGATTATTATAAATTGCAAGTTTATTTTGTTGGCGACCAAATTTTGGGTTTGTTTTTCTTGTTTTGGCGACCAATTGATTAGTCGGGAAAGATAAGTTATACTTTTGCCAACTAAATAAAGTAGTCGGTGTATCACCAAGCTTTCATTTGGCGACTAAATAATTAGTCGTTAAATTATTAATTTTGGCAACCAAAGGATTTGGTCGCGAATAGGTCTATTGCCGACTAAAGTTTTAGTTACGCAAACATTCCTTTTGGCGACAAACATGTTTGGTCGTGGAATGTGACAATTGGCAACCAAACTAAGAGGTCATTGAACATCACAATTGGCGACCAAAATTTTTGGTCGTGGAATGTCACAATTGGTGCCCAAAATTTTTGGTCGTGGAATGTGATAATTGGTGACCAAACTTTTTGGTCGTGGAATGTGACAATTGGCGACTAACATGTTTAGTCGGGAATATGTCACTTTTCGCAACAAAAGTGTTTTAGCGACTAAATGGATTAGTTGTGGTAATGATATATTTAGTGACAAAAAATTTAGTCGGCAAATCCAACTTTTTCCCGACTAACAAAAGTTTTGGTCACTAATTACTTTTGCCGACCCTCAATTGGCGACCAAAGTGGCGAACAAAAAAATTGGCCGCGAATAACTTTTGCCAACTAAAAATGGACTTTTGCTGACCAAATTTTTAGTCGGCAAAAGTGCGATTTCCTGTAGTGAGTGACAAGTGGATTATCTAATTCTGCTAGATCTAGTGATGCACTTGATTGAGCTAGAAATAGTTATTTACATGCTTTCTTTGAAGCTGGTGAAGAGATTGTTTCTGAACCTGAGTCTTTGGGGATTGGTGAATCAATGATGCATTCTTTATGTAGTGCATTGATGTTAAATTTGCACTGTGATAAGCCACCAAAATCATATTGATATGCAGACAACTCTAAAATGTGATTTTCTATTGTAGAGAGCTTTTTCAGAATTTCCAGAGAAGTTTGTTTATCCTATTGAATTAAGAAAAATGTTGTTGTAATGATTAGTAAATATTATGAAGTTGTAGAAAATGAAGAGTGTTGTAGAACTTACATTTGATGTGTTCTTCATCGATTCCTCAGCAGTGATTAAAAAAGTTTTTTTGCATGAGAACCAAAAATGGTTGTTGTGATTTTGCCACTTTCATCAGTTAAATCTACTTCAAATCTGTATCTGTTGTTATTGCGGAAGAAAAATTATAACACGAATAACAAAGAAACATCCAAAGTTATCACTAAGCAAAGGAACAAAGTGTGTTTTGTCAAAGAAAGTGAACAAACTAATTGTCTCATACCAAGTGGGTTGCTATGCATAGAGTCCTTCTTGTTAATTAAGTTTTCAGTAAGTGTGTGATTCTACATTAATGTATGATTTGGGATGTAAATTCTTCAGGCACAGCAGGGTGCTAAGGGAAATGGTCATTTTCATGGTATTTTCTAAACTACCTCTTTTTTTCTTTTCAGATAGAAGGTATTGCAAATGTACTTCATAAATCCATTGACTTAACCTGAAGGACTCATCCCCAGAATTTCCTTCTAGCTATGTTTAATCTGTCTAGGATCTGGTACCATTTGATCTAGATCGGTGACACAATAAATTTTGTCTTGTTTTTGGAGGTAGTTTATCTGCTTTTAGAAAACAGTTAATGCAGTTTGGCGTAGTATTTTGACTTTCTAAGAAGAAATTCTAGGGTAGTTATAGACTATAGGAGTTTGAACTAAACTAAAAGAGCAAGAAACCAAGCCTGAGGCTGAATTGTACTTGCATGTTCTGGTCAAATTCCTATGGTCTATATACCCTTCTTTTCCTTAGCTTTAATAATATAATAATAAACTTCTAGCGAATGGGGAGATAGACTCATGAGTATTTTTGCTGCTTGTAGTTAGTTAGATTTCACTTCAAGTTACTATGTTATATCTCTAGTCATATTGAAAGGTTCTCCATTACTGAGATTTTGTTTGTTGTGTTTTGCCAGTCGTGTTTTTTGCGTTCAATATTTTTCCAGGAGTGTCAGTTTAAAATTGTTTCTTAGCTGTTCTTTTAAAATTGTTTGTATTTAGGATTTAGGTAAGGATATGTGGAGGGAAAGAGAAAAAGTGAATGAATATAAGTTAATTTTTTTCTCCATTTTCCTTGCATTTTTTTTCTTTCCAAATCCATTATCCAAATACAGTCTAAATTTCTTTTAGTTGTTTATCATGACACAATATTTGCACAAATTACTCTAAGTTGTTTGTCAACAGTTTTTTTGTTTTTTGTTTTTTTGGTGTTAGCTAATTATTCTATTGTCACCCTTTTTAGATGCTCATGATTTGTTTTGTTTTTCTTTAGTAATCATTATTAGGTCATCATCTACCCTTTAAACTTCAACATAATATAGTGTATATGAAATTAGAGAAAATTATGAGTATGGATTGAATAATATGAAATTGAATAGATTTTATCGTGGAGATAATTTTTAATTATTACCTTGGTTGCGATTGCACTCGTTGTTTGCAAAAGTTGCAAAGAAATAAGTCCTTTGGTTCTGCAGCGGTGCTTTTGTTACAGTTTGGGCAGCATAGATAGCAGAATTTCTGGTTTACATTAGTGACAGTGGCACAAGCATTGACCCAATATCTTGTAGTCTAGGAAGTTAAATTGAAAATTGTAATTAGTATGAATTTTAAATTAGGAATTATCATCGTAAGGTAAAAATGAACTCTTAAATTGTATTCAGATTAGGTATTTCTATTAGAGTATTGTTATTGTTTCTCATGAATTTTAATTTCTAACTTGAATACAATTAGGGTTATTGTAAGGTAAAAAATGAATTCAATTTGATTGGTTACTAATTGTTACTATTGTTATGAGTTTGTATTAAATTCTATTCAAAACTTTTGCGTTTGTTTCTCTGGATAATAATAAAAAATAAAAAAAAAATTTATAGTTTAATTGTTTTTTAATTGTTAGTATTGTTATGAGTTTATTGGTTATCAATTTTAAATTGTCTAAAAATTTAGGATTGATGAAATTACTATAATATGAAATATAACAAATGTTTGAACATTTTTTAGTTAAATCAGCTTGTCTGGAGTTGGTGGTGGAGACTGTGTTGTTGCAATTTGTTGGACTCTCCGAAGAGGAATTTTTTTGATGGCATTGCTATGGCTAATGTACCTAAATATCATAATTGTAAATAAGAATAAGTAAACCTGAATATTGTATTTAACCAAAAACAAAGAGTTCAATATTGTAAAATATTACATTATAGTAGTAATTACCAAGCTTTCAGTGAATTTGCTTCAGGAATTGAAGGGTCCAATATGAAAGTTGTGGATGATTTTGTTGATAGTGTGACACCTACAAAATTGATTGTTAGGAGTTTGATAGTAGTATAATAATTATAAAAGTAAGAAATGTTGAAGAATATAGAAATTACCATTGTATGAGGACACCTTTAATCACATAGCAATTATGATTGGGAAAGGAGATGGGAATTTGAAAAAAGCTACACATTCACCCCAAAGCGTTAGAGTTGTTGGGTTCAATTTGGGACAAGGGAATTGTTAGATACAACAAGTTATTTGGTGAATAGATAAACATTTAGTATTTGTCTACATAAGTATGGATTTCAAATGGAGACATTTGAAGTTAAAATGATAGGAAAAAATTTGGAAGAAGATACAACTTACTGATCATCAATAACAATGATTTCTTGCAATGGAGTCTCCTCATCTTTGTGGTCTTTCAAATTTTTCTTCATCTATATTGGTCCAACCTCTAGTATTGCTAGCAACACATCTAAATTAAAAAAATATATATAATTTAATTGTAAATAAAATTGTATTGTAATGTATTCAATTATTGAAGAAAATGAATATGAATAAATTTTACTTATATCTTTTGGTCGTGTTGATGATTATGTATCTGCTGCTGTTTCTGAGTGGACATTCGCTGATGTTGCTAAATCGATATTGTCCTCAAGTGCAGTTAGAGTAGTAAAGTTGAAATTCAAACTCCGTATAGTTAATTGATCATCTTTGATTTTTTCTATGGGAGTTCGTCCATGAATTGTCCATTGGTATTCATTTTCAACAATTTGATGTCGTTCTGGAATAGATCTTATTTGTGCATTTGCTATTGCATAGGATGAAAAGATTTCAAGTGTTGTTTGAAGAACCTCTATGTCTGCACCAAAGATTATGGCTTGTACTTTTGATCCCTATAATGTTTGAATTTAATAATTAATATATAATTCTAGAATTAGTAAGAAACAATTAATATGTAGTTATTAAAGATTCTAAATCATATTTGAATTGGAAAAGTTAAATAAAATATAGACTGTTTATTAAGTTAAAAAAAGAAAAGAAAAAAAAAGGAAGTAGAAGTGCAAGAAATAGAAGTGATATGATGGTAAAAAAAATACAAAAGAAGAAAAGAAAAATGCAAAGGGAAGTAAGCATTTGATATTTTTATATTTGCAATAGAGATTTTTTGCATTAACATGAGCTTTTGAAATAGTATTCCACTTGATCCAGTTCTTGGAAAGGATTTTTCAATAACCATGACATTTGATGTCTATCGTTTTGTAGATGGATCGATATCTTTGATAGCTAACAATTGATTGTGCATGATTTCCTGCATGCATAAACATATATAGTTGGACTAATAAATAAGAAGAAAAAATAATATCAAATGAGTAACATAAATATAATATAAAAATTGCAAATATATGAATTGCACATACCAAAAAACACAAAAAAACAAAAAAATCAATTGCATTGAGCTAAGGATAGAATCTCATGGTAGACAATGTTTTTTGTGGCATCGGGGAATTCATTGTTTGAATCTGATACATCTGTTAAAACTTTGACTTTGGTGGAAGTTGTAACTCGAGATAATGCAACATACAATTGGCCATGTGAGAAAATTGGTTGTGGTAAATAGATGCCAACAGTATCTAGAGTTTGACCTTGAGCTTTGTTAATTGTCATTGCAAAACATAGCCTGATTGGGAATTAAAATCTAGTAAAATCAACTGAACACAAATTTTTATCTGATGGTTTCAAAGGTATTCGAGGTAAAAATACCATATCTCCTTTTTGATCACCAACAGCAATTTGAGCGAGAATAACATGTTTTTCAAATTTGTGACAAATGAGTCTTGTTCCATTACATAATCCCTTAGAAGGATTTTTGTTGCAAAGCAAAAGAATGGGGCAGTTTTCTTTAAGCAATAATTTGTGCGGTGGTAATCCTAGAGCAGATAAAGAGTTAAGAAAATCTTCATACTGGCTCTGCTGACTTTTATCAACAATCTCATCAATACTATTATATATGTGTTCATCTCCAGGGAATTCTTCTATCAATATTTTATTGATGTGATCTACATTGTCATTTTTCGGAGTCAAGATAGCCCGATTCATTATTGAAAGTGGATCTTCATTATAATCATTGAAATTTGAGAAGACAAATGTGAAAATCTCTTGAAGTGGATCAATGTTTTTATTGTAAGGAAAAAGCATCACTTTAGGGATTCTGATAGTTTTAGGAGATATCTATTGTTCTGTACCATTTCCTCCAGCAAGCAAAAAATTACTAAATGCTGGATCATACTTAGCCCGCATATTTTCTGTCAATTTGGTCTTCTCTAATGAATGCCAAATGTAAGAGATAACAAGCGTAGCATTAAAGCATTCATTTCTTGTGCTCTTTGGCACAACAAGTAGCACTTAACGAAAGTCACCACCAAATACTACAACCTTTCCTCCAAATAGAAGATTGCTATCCATGACATCTTTTAACAATTCATCAAGTGCTTCAATACTTTGTCGTCTTGCCATCAATGCTTCATCCCATATTATAAGTGCAGTAAGTTTCAAAAGTTTTGCTGGGCCACTTTGTTTGCTGACATTACAACAAATTTTTCTTTCAACATCTATAGGAATTTTGAATAGTGAGTGCGCTCATTAGGCAAAAGGGATGCAGCAACTCTTGAAGTTGCAGTTGCGAGAGCGATCAATTTGTGCGTTCTTATTACAACCAAGATTGCTTGATATAGAAAGGTTTTCCCAATTCCACCAGGTCCATCAATAAAGAAATATCTTGGATTTCCAGAAAGTACTGCATCAACAATTTTAGAATATGCAAGTTGTTGTTCTAAGTTTAACAATGACACAGACATCAAATAAAACTCAGACACTAATAAATTGTGCTTATCTTCTATATCTTTGCAACAATCATCAGTTTCATTAGAAGGGACCAATAGATCTGAAAGATAAAATTATTCAATGTTCTTGGCCATGGATTCAAGAGCATAATTTATATTCTGCAAAACTCTAGAACGAATTTGTTCTCTAGATAATTGTCCTTCTCTACAAAGATCCTCCGACATTGTTATTTCAAATTTTAAGAATAAAGCTTTTGGATCATGTGGATTACAATACACAAGTATTGTTGTGAACAATTGTTGTAATGAAGAAGGCATTTGAAAAGTACTTGCTTATTCTAAGCACTTTTCATGACTTTCGTCATCCTCTAATAGACTATATTGAAGAACAGCTTCTCTGAAAGAGTTGTATGTCACTTCTTTAACAATTCTCAATTGGCAGAATGAAGTTGGGCACCGCACATGATTCAAGAATAATTGCAAATAGTATCGCTCACCTTCTCTTAGATTTGCAGTGATTATTCTTCCAATCACCTCTCTTCGCTTTCTTTCATTCCACATTCTATGTTGGCCATCCTAAACAAAGAATTCAGGAAATTCGTGGTATAAATATTTTCCTTCTTGAGCTTTTTTGTTTGTTCTGTTCATCACAAAAAAACTCTGTCAACATTGTTCTTGAAAGAAATTCATTGTTAGCTAAAGAGCGCAAGTTATCTGTCTTTCGAAAGCTAACAATTTGGCAATCTTCAAGGTGTAGTTGCAAGCTTATCACAGCAGGATTAATTTGATTCAAAGGGAATTTGTATATTCTCCACATTGCTTCTGGAGGAGATATCCATTTTGCAGATTGAAACATTTTGATCTCATCAATATCTTCATTATTGTGTTGGCCTACTATATGGAATGCTATTTTGTCATGACCCTTGTATATGTATTTATACAAGTACTTGACAACCTTAATAGTAGAGCAAATTTCCACATTAATGTGACAATCAAACTTTGCAATAAGATATGGGTTGTAGGGAACAACCCATCTATTGTCCAACATGTGCTCTCAAACTTTAACTGTTTCATTATTGTTGCCCCGCCTATAGTTAGGGTATCCATCAGCTTTCATGGTTGTCATTGAAACAAAATCTCTAGGATAATGGTTCTTACATAGGCCATTTTTTATACAAACATTATTAGAATTCAAAGAACCACAAGGATCATGCATTATGTGTTTGACAACCATTGAGTACAAGTGTGAAAACTTTTCTTTGTCAGGAAACTCGGTAGATATGAAATCATCAAATTTTTCTGGAGAATCTAGTTTATGACCTCGTTGAAGAATAAGAAGTAAATGAACATGAGGAAGGCCCCGTTTCTGAAATTTGATTACATATGTGAAAGCTGCAATTGGACCACACAGTTTTTTTTTTTATAACTTCATTTTTCAAGTGCTCAAATTTGCTTCTAAATACTCGGACAAGAAGATCAGGTCTATTTTGTGGCTCTTCATTTGGTAACAATTTTGCTTTGATTTGACTCCAACTTGGATCACAAGTCATGGTTAAAAAGATATCAGGCTTTCCAAATCGTTGCATTAAAGTCATGGCATCAATATAGTGCTTCTGAAGGTCTCTTGGACTACCTATAAATGAGCCTAGTAAAACAATTCTTCGACCAATATTAGAAGCTTTAGATTCTCCTGTTGTGATACTATCAACAATTCCTCGATACAAATATGTTCTTGTTTCTTTCTGATTTACTCTAAAGTAATCCAACCTTGAAGTTTCTACCTTAACATACATGTCAACAACAAATTATTTTAGAAGTCGACCTGCTCGAAGTAAAATCGAATTATCGCTCTCCCTAATTTGGAACTTGAAACAATAAAACTCACGAGTTGAAACCATGTTTCTCTTCTTTAAATTCTCTTCAAAAACTGAAATAAAATAAATAAATAAATACTTTAAGGTTCTTGTTGTACTATAGGTTGTGAGTAGGGTAATCTTTTTTCTTTATTATTTTTACGTTGAGCTTCTGTTGATAATAAATCATCAATATTGGAAGCTTCTTGTCATGACCCAAACCCGTCCCTATAGGTTTTGCATCGTAACCGGTCAGTAATCCTTGGATTACCGAAGGCCTCTGAACTGATTAACAAAATTAAGGGACTAGAGGAAGCAAATACATAAATAAAGTTGTCCAATGAGCTGTGTAGACTTACATGAAGCAGAATATTTAAACTTTATATTCATAACCAAAAATCATTTTCACATTATACCCACACACTTAGCTATAACATCTTGAGTACAGCCAACAAAAACATACAAGTCTCATATACATAAATAACCAGAGCTCAAAACACGTGACACTTTAGGAACCTCCACGTGAGGCACAATGGTTGGCTGACAACAGAACACAGATCCAGACAAAAGCCTTCAGGCTCGATCTCCAGAATGCCCACCTATATATATATATACACACAGTGAGCTAAAGCCCAGTGAATAACATTAAGGTAAAGAGGTTAGTGAACGAATTCAGAATATATCATAAGCATAAAACAGATCATAGTATAAACATTCTTGTATCTAAACATAATAATGGTACATCCCATAGAACACATCACATATCGTCTTCCGACTAGAGTAATCGGTTCCGAATATCGATTAAACACATATCACCACAATGAAGTGGCTAATGAGATCTCGTGATCACATATATGTCATGGACCCGCATTTACATGCCGTCCCCCATGACTTGGGACTATCTATGGTTGTCATAATAGATTTCAAACATAGGACATTCGTTCACGTAAACAATATCATTTCAGAAATCATAACTTATCATATCTCGTTTGGAACATAATTCATATGAACATATCTTTACAATAACGTTACTCACAGTGGTTCCCGTAAACGGTCAATCAATCATTGAGTCTTGACCTACAACCACAAAGTACATAACACAAACATATTTTATCATTACACATTCATATGGCCATCACGGCTTAGCTTCCTTTACATGATTCTTGTTCTTTCCTATCACATTGCTCAAAACACACACTTATAATCTCTTAACTTAGTACATTCCTTTCTTAGTGTGTTTCTACTTCATATCCTCATTACTATGGCTAAATTAAGGCTTAGGAATGCCTAAGATGCAATGAGGATGCCAAAATACATTGGGAAAACACTTAGTCAAATTTCTGAAAATAGGGTCCCCACTCAAGCGTAGCTTTCCTCGCTCGAGCGGACATGCAAACTTGGAAAAAGTACTGGTTGGTCTCAATCTACGCTCGAGCCACAACTCCTGCACTCGAGCGGATCAACAATATACAAAGGGTTCTGTAGACGTCCCTGAACGTCCCGGGAGGGAAATCCTGTTCTGTTCATTTTGGGCTCACTACAGTTCGGACTCAAATTGTCACGGTTCTTAATCTAAACCAAAGAGTCCAAATCCGGCAAATCGTTTTGAGAAAACAGATTTTTTTTTGAAAGAAGTGCCAAACATGGTCTGCTTCGCCAGATACAGAGTCGCCACCTAAATATTTTATTTTGGGAAATTTAGGAAACCCTGACTCATGCCTAAGGCCACGTGTCCGTCATCACCAAAGTTGCCTCGGCTCGGGAACTTGGGTACGATTGGGGAAGGTCACTTCGTGAGCACCCCCGCTCGCCCGATCAAAGATCGGCCTCTACTAACCATGATATCTAGTTTTGAGAACCTTATGCATTCTTATTCCGGTTATTAGCCTAGATTTACTATGTGATGCGCACAGCATACAAGTATAGACTGGATCGCCTGAATTGGAACAAAACATTTCGTGTTTGTTTTTGAAAGATGGTTTGCTACTCGCAAGTAGGCTTAAAATGTAGATTTTGCCACCCTCAGGTGGGTTTAGAAAAGATGGTTTTGCCACTATCTAGTGGGCTTAAAACTCATAGTCAATGCATTGTTCCAATCCAAATAACCCAACCTTCACCCACAGGCATTCATGCAGTTATATCACATAAGCAAATAGCCTCATGGTAAGCATGCTATCATGGCAGTCACTCACACACATGCAAGGATGCTAAAGCGTAAAAACTTACCGAGTACTCCAAGCCAAAACAGAAACTATGTTAGAAATCCATGCATGATCCTAACTATACAGAAATGCCTAATGCAACACATGCAGGAATGCAACTAAGATAGGCCCGGCTATTCTAAACATGGCATATGGAATGCTACAGCTAACATGTATTCAACTCGGAATTGAAATACAATGCAGTGAGTATGATGCGCCGAGCTCGGTGCATGCAAAACAGATGAATGAATGTAAATATGCTATCATACTGTATGCTAATTGAAACATGCCCTATTCTAACCATCATAAGCTGGTAAATAAAAGGGAGAAAGACGTGGGGTTTGGAAGACATACATCACACGCACGCACACTTATTACAATTGTGCCCTCACTCGGAGGGTCCGAATAAATAATATACAGTCCCGAATAAATAACTACAGTCCGAATAAATACAAAATCCTAATTAATCAACAAATTAAACTAGGAAAGCAGTAAATTAGCATGCAAGCTAGGGACTGCCTCAACTCTGCTCTGGATGATGAATGATGCATGTTCGGGTTGCCTTGCGCGGAAATCCATTGCGATGCCCCAATTAGCCTCTGTTTACAATTAAGCCCGAAATATTGTGCAAAGCTCTGAAAGGCTGTTGATTCTTGATTTGTTGCAACAGAGAGCAAGAAAGGGGCATGGCAAAGTATTTTCACATATGTATGCACACCTCGATCCTCGTGCCACCAATCACGCATCTCGATGCATGATGGTCGAGGAGTCGAATTTGCACGACTCAATATGAAATGAATGTACATATAAACACAACAAGACCTAGACTCCATCATGGATAATCCGGAGTGTCGGCGACTGGGAATTGAGACACGTTCCACCACTTGGAGTGCAAAACGCCCCTCGTTTCCCGTGTTTGGACTAACTCCTATCCCAAACACAACGCAATATGCATGACATGCATGAATGTGACTAACATACAACCTAGCATACACAATGCTATGAATTGAAATGACATACACAATGCACTAACATACAATTTAGCATACGCAATGCAAAGGATTAAAGATGGCATACACAATGCAATATGGGCTTACGCCAATATGAGTGGACCTCAGCCACACTCACATCAACGGCTATAAGATGAAAATGAGACACTCGAGATGCGTGCACACATGCACGTAAACCGAGGACCGATCCTAAGGCACAAATGCCACTCTAACAAGGCATGGCAAGGCATGAAATATGGCATACAAACATGCAAGTTCCAGCACTGAAATGTGATGCAAAATGATCCCGAAACATGGAAACATGGCACCCGATGCATGAGATGAGCCCCGAAACTCAAAACTAGGCACATGTATTGACTTATAGCTATACAAAGCATGCATTATTTGACTATGAAGCACAAAGAAAGAGCCAAGGCAGTCCCAAGATATGAACATTTCTAATTCAAAGCATGACCAAAAGATGCTAGCATGATGGACTAAAATAGCATGCAACTTTGACTAACAAACATGGTTTACATGGCATGTGCATGAAGCGTATGAGAACTCATCAAGCCAGCAAAAATCAGTGAACAAAACATGCCAAAATATACCCAAATAATCACTGAAATGCAGCCAACATGTGTAAAAATGGTGAGCTCCTTTAGAGGGCCATACAAGGGGTTATTAAGCACATACAAGATAGACATGAAGCATAGAAAAATCACCCCTGGAAATGGTCTATGACAACCCTAAAACCCACCAAATAGGCCCTGGAAAGTGACTTCGATGTATGCAAAATAGGGTCCCTTTGGAAGGTCCAAAAGACCACCAAACAAGACAAGGAGAGAGGGGGTCACCCCCCTCTGATTTTGGCCTTCAAGAAAATACCTAAGCCACTGAAAATCCACTGGATTTCAGTGGCTAAGAGGCCAAGCCATGGCCAATGCAAGAGCTCTAATGCATAGCTCTAATCATGAAGGAATGAAGCATGCATAGGAGAAGATGACCCCAAACAGAAATGGGACCTTAAACAAACTCAAAGAGGAGGCCAAAACAAGACTTTTTCCAGTTTATATCAAGCCTCGAAAATATTCACAAGTAGGGCTAAAACATGACACAAAAATGACCCTAAAAGAGAGATAGAGGGCAAGGGGCAGCAGATGGTCTCAAACAGAAAAGAGCCCTTCAACAAAGTTGAAGAAGGACTCAAAACAAGATACTTTACAGTTTGGCTCGAAGCCCAGAAATGCTCACAAACAAGGCAAATATATCACGCAAAATAAGCCCTAAAAGAGAGATAAAGCACAAAGGGTGAGTAGAAGACCTCAAACAGAGAAAAGTCCTTGATCAAACACGAAGATGAGCTCAAAATAAGACTATTTTCAGTTCAGGTCGAAGCCCAAAAATGCTCGTAAGTATAGCTTATAGATGAAGCAAAAAAATACAAGTTTAAGGGAAATAGGTACTTACCCTTGAAGAGCAGCAAATCAGGAGTTTTTGGTCCAAAATTCTGAGCTTTCAACCTCTTCAAATGGCCTCCAAGGTGCTGGAATGAGTGATGGAGGTGGTAGGCTATGAGGTGTAGGGTAAATATGCAAGAAATGTGGACTTTTAGCACAAAAGAGAGAGATATATGGAGATGTATGTATCAATGCCCCAGCTGGTTTTTCTAACCCTTAGAAATGGAGGTGGGGTGGTGGTTACATAGAGGGAGAGGGGTGAAAGAAAAGAGGGGCAAAACCAATTCAAATTTTCCCCCAAAAGACAGACCCTCGGGCAGAGGATCTAGTGCAACACAGCTGGCACAGCTGGAATGCACCAGGAGAGACAAGAATGGCCGGCCAGGTGCAAAAGGTTCAGGTGGCCGGCTGGCCACTTCCCCTGGCCCGCCGACCAGGGGTCAAAGGGGTCAAGCTAAATTGCTGGCCGGCCACCCCAGAAAGGTGGCCTCCCAGGTGAGTGCAACACAGCTATGTGGAGAAAAACCAGAAAATGTAACCCAGGAGAGAGAAAAACCAACTTTTTAGAGGGGTTCAAAAGGGTTAGGAAGAATTACTGGTCGGCCTACCCATATTGGTGGCCTCCCAGGTGTGTACAACACAATGGTGTGGTGGAAAGTCAGAAAAAGTGGCCCGGGAATGGGAAAAATCAGCTTTCTAGTGAAGAAAACGGGCGATGAAGAGCGATGAAGGAATAAAGCTGGTTTTTCAGAACAATTGCTGACCTCCCACCTTCCTACAACCTTTCTAACAATGAAAATAAGGTCTCCGCCAAAAATGAACCCAAACCGATCAAAACGAAGGTTCGGGGGCCAAAACGTGCGGCCCGGGGGCCCGAAAACTGACTATTAAGCACCGAAGGTGGCGTTTGACCACGAAGTTGGTCTCTCGAGCCACAGTGTCCCTCAAAAGGGAGGAAACAAGGTGTATGCCAAAAACCGGAGCAAACGGAGGTGGTTAAGCGGTCTCGAACCGAGGCACACGGCCGACGGCTCCAAAAACCGAGAACCGGGCTCCAAACGGGAAAAATGGCCTACGACCACGAAACGTAGCCTACGGCCACCGAGAGATGGTCTACGAGACCTCTCCCTCCCTTTGGGAAGAGAAAACAAAGAAAATAGGGCCTGGTTCGCAAACCGAGGCAAAGCACAAAAGAGTCCGGAAGTCCGGAGGCAAGCCTCGCGGCCGAGACTCCGCAACTTCAGAACGAGCACAATATGCAACATCACCAAGCGCTCAATCGGTGACGTCTGAGTCTTAAGGTCGGTCAAAAATGGGGTGTCTACAGGTTCGCTCGAGCATCCAAGTGGTCGCTCGAGTGGGCTGTAATAGCTTGCAAAACTACTGGATGCACGAAATATACGCTCGAGCGGCAAATCCCCCGCTCAAGCGACCTTCAAAAATTCTGGGTTTCCAAACCAGAGTTTTGAACTTCCAAATGTAATCTCAATGGAAAATTCGAGCATGGCTTGTTCATAAACTTGGAAAACTTATTCATAAACATGAATATATTATTTTCACAAACTCTTTTTACTCAAAACTCATGAATTTACCAAAATTAGACCCAAAACTTTCATACATGTAAAACATACAACTCTTTTCTCCAAAACTTATGAATTTAACAAGCTTGAGCTCATAAACTCCATGCATGTAAGGAATCCTTTTCAATATATGAATTCAAACTTTAAAACATGATGAATTATACATGCATGTGCCAAATAATTTATGATAACAACTTAGATGCTCAAGATTAACTCAACATGGTAAAACTCCATATATTCATGCATGCATGTGGACTTCTCTTCCAAATTCTCTTTCAAGACTTCAAAAACATGGAATTGACTTACAAAACTTGATGAAATATGCATGTATGTACATTTCATCCTCCAAATTCAACACAAATGATGAAGCTTATAGCTAACATGATGATTTAACACCTACATGAGCATGCATGTATAAATTGTAACCCAATTCTCCATCTTCATGCAATTGATCATAATAACTCTATGAATTCATCTCTACAATATATAATCTTCATGAATTAATAGTCAAAGGCTTACCTAGAGTCTTGAATCACTCTTATTCTAGCTCAATTTTGATGGATTCTAGCCAAGATCTTCAATTCTCTTCAATTTCTACACTTTCTCTCTCTAAAATGGAGTCTCCCTCTCTCTCTACAATGTGATCTCAGAATTTTGCACTCAATAAAGGGCAAAGATGAGCTCAAATGAGCTTAATGGCTCATATATATAGTTGTGATAATATAATACAATAATTAGAATATAAGGCTTGCCAAACGCAAATTAATGAATCAGACTGAATCAATTTTTAATAAAAATTGCTATAGTGTTCTAAAAATTTCAAACAACATGTTAATGTAACTAATTTCGATTTCAGATGCTGATAAAGCTTTTAATTTTCATATTAAAGCGGAATTCCAGACAGATATTTCTACAAGTAACAGATAGAAAGCCAAAGATCATGCAAAATACATAATTTATTTTATCCACTTAATTAACATCCTTAATTATGGGTTAGTAGTTAATTGCGGATCGGGGTTGTTACACTTCTGTTGCCAACATAGAAAATTGACCATTTGAAAATTTGTTTTTGTCTTTTTTTGTTTTTTCTTTATTTCTTGGTGCTATCCAGGTTCACCAAGAGGAAATAACAATGGATATTGTAGCGGGTTATAGCATCCATAATAATACCGAATTCTTTCAGAATGACCTTGATGCTTTTGGACAATGATATCGCGCTCTTTATACTCAACAACTTTATCATTCTCATGCCACATTGCAGCAACTTGGGATGCAGTAGGAGGATTAAAAGTTTGGGGATCTAAAGATGGATCAGCGCGGATAAGTATATGATGAGTGTCTAGGTCAGAAACATCTCTTAAACTTCTAAAGAATATAGAATATGGATTTGAAGAGACAATATCAATTAGAAGAGCAATGATGTTCGGATCTAGATTGTCTGCAATCCTCATCCTATTCTAAACTTCATGTTCAGTGTCAAAGAAATTAAGTTGTAAGTAAGAAGGTTTATGATATGAAGTATAAAGCTGATTGATATAAAGATAAACCTGTCCTTGCACACGAAAGGTATAGATTCCTTTATTTCTACGCTCTAATTGTTTGTCAGTGGTAACCCCGAATGAAGTGAAAGCAAATAATTGTTATAGGCACGAATGTACTTCAAGAAATGAAGAGAATTTTTGGAATGACCTGTGAACATCTCATACAATTGAGATGGAACAACATTGGGACATAGTGCAATTTCCCCAGCAGAACAACAAAAACCATCTGGCTCGAGATCTTCTTCTTTTTTCCTTTTTTTTTTTTTTTTTGCATTACAAAAAGAACAACATGATCTATTTGGTAAAACAAAGGCTTCAACTGGTATATCTCTTTTTGTGATTCTTTTCTTCTTTCTACAACGTAGAACAAAGCCTATGGAGAGTATAAATAGAATTTAAGAATTATTTTCTATCTAGCAGGGTGTATCATAAAAAAAACAATAAGAGAAGTTGTTTAAGTACCATCTTCAGTGTTAGTTGTTGTGTTATTCTGGAAATCATTAATACCTATATAAGATAAATGTATGAAGTCATAATGAGAAAGACTAATTATTATAGTTGAAGAATAAAATAAAAACTTTGATGATGTATACATTGTAGAACTGCTATTTCATCAAGTGTGCTAGATGTAGAACCTAAGGATTAGGAAAAAAACGTGTAATTATACATAAGTAATCGAAAAAGAAAGAATGAAATTGGTTGTTATCTAACAAGGAGAAATGAATTTTTTCTCTGATAGAGACTGAAGAAATTATACCTATTTCAAAGGTGCTATGATTGATGGTAGCTCCTTCAAGACCAATTTGGGAAGGTTTTGAAAAAACTGATGTAAGAACAGGACGTTCAGATATTCCTAATGGTTCATATTCAAATAAACTACTTGATTCATTGATGCGGCGTATTTTTGTTGATCGATCTTTTTGTTTTTCTGCTCTTAATTCTCGCCTCCTTTGATTGATGCGATCTTTTCATTCTTGTGAAAAATTTACATATGACACTACCTTTTTTGGCTTTTTCGGCATGATTGAAACACTATACTGTATTAAACAACAATATGTGCCGTAACAAATTGATAAATAAACATTAAACTACAATTGTCATTTTGATAATAATTTTATTAACATTGTAATTTTGATATAGCATGTACACAAAACAAGAAAAGAAACCATACAAGGACATTTTACAATTACAACAAATTACAAAAATTAGACTTAGATCATAATTAAGATTAAAAATAAATTTCCAAGGAATAATAAATTGTACAAATTAATACAATTAAAGATTATAAAAACTGAAGGTGTAATTAATAATAAATTTCCATGGAATTTATATTACATATTTGCGTAAATTGTAATTAATAATGTGGTTATGATTTTTAACAGAATTTTATTCATTGAGTTTTACCTGTAAAAATACATTCTATGTTTCCATTATTAATAAAAAAAAATAATGATAAGAACTGTAATTAATCCAATCAAATTATAAGACCAAAATCACACAATGACTAAATTATATAGACTATTGGTATAATCTGCTCAACATATTTAAAGTTATCTAAATGCAATCATTATAGCTAAATGTAGATTTCATAGGTATGATGAAGATTAATGATATAATCAAATTAGAATGGAACTAAACTTTTACTTCTTAACCAAATCAGATATATATGTAATAAGACAACAAATCAAAGGGTAAAATGGGGGAAAAAAGCCATTTTACTGTAGCAATACCAAAACTGGCTACGATCACAGTGCCAGTGGTGAATTTGGAGCTATAATAGGAACTATGCAACTTAATAGATGAGAAGATGAAAATATAGTTAAAGTAAACTACTTTAAAATAAGATTAAGATTTAACAACAGTTTTCAAAAAACATGACACAAATAGCTAAAGTTTTATATTGAATCCATTTAAACCAAAAAGAGATGGATTCATGGAAGTGACATAACTGCAAACCATTACAAGCATTCATCATGTGCTTTTGTAGTAGTATATTTAAAAATAATTTTTATTATATTTATATTTTAAAAGTTGTAGAATAGCATACTAAAGGGGGTTTTGGGGAACATTTAAATAAGCCAAGTATCTTTTTGGATTTATCTTTAACCATTATTCTTTTTTCAAAAGTATGTCAAATTTTTTTACTTTCCTAATCTGTATATATGAATAAAAAAAATAAAATAAAATAAAATAAAACAAGCCAAAATAAGTAGAAAAATCAATTTTTTTTTTTTTTTGGGGAATATTTTTGTCTATTCTAGACTCACTTTTAATTTATTTTTTAAAAATATTTTTCTGATTGCTCTAGTTGAGTAGAACGCTAAATTTTTTTTTTTTGAAAAATCAATTCACCAAAGCAAAAATAAGTCCCAAAAAAAAAAAACATAAATAAACCAAAATATAAAAAATCAGCCTTTTTCGTGTAGATGAATAAAGAAAAAGTTGAAAAATTACAATAAAATAAAATAAGTCAAAAAAGTCAAATTTTTTTGAATTATTTTTCTTTTTTGGACTTGCTTGCTTGCTTGAATTTTTTTTAAAAAAATTATTTTTCTAATTGGTCTAGTTGAGTAGAACCTAAATTTTTTTAGCAAAAAATTTACTAAAAGAAAAATAAACCAACAAAAAAATCATCAAAAAACTAAATCCCAAACACCCTCTAAACATAGAAAATTTAGGATATATATATGTATATATATATATTTATGGATCTATGTAAAGAATATTAAAATCTTTCAGTTTTCATTTTCCTTCACTTGCTCAGCAACCAAACAACACAAGAATAACACAACTTATAAGAAAATTTCAGAAATTTAAGCCAAAGCTGAAGAAAAATTTAGGATTTAAACTCTAAATCCTAAACCCTAAACCCTAAACCCAACCCAGATTGCAACTATTAGATTCAACCTCACCCTATAAAATTCACACTGAAAATCAAAATTTCATGCGAATACCTCTATCAAGAATAGATTCAAAGCATGAGAAGTATGAAAATCGAATTGAAAAGTACCTGAAAATGCAAATTTATGATGGCGTAGATTGAACTCTGATGAAAGTTCTTAAACTCCGAAGTTTTCCACTACAACACCAAACTTCTTGAACTCCAAATGCAAATCTTGTAGTGATCCCGGTTTTGACCCGTCTCTTTGTGGTGTTCTGGGCTTGGGTTGGTATGGTTTTAAACGGTGTTATGTATCTTAGTTCCCTGTATTTCCCTTATTTTGGTTATCGAGTTGTAGCGGTGTGTTTGGAACAGGTAATGTCTCATGTTTGTATCGGGTTGTAGCGTATCTTTCATGTTTTGCCACTTCGTTGACTATGTCGGGGATTGAGCTACCCGGTCAGCTCGCAGGGGTCCAGGGGGCAGCGCCCCTTGGTGGGTCCTAGGGCAACGCCCTTGTAAGGTTGAGGGGTAGTGCCCCCGAAGCAAAAATGCAAAATGCATTAGAAGTTGCTTGTCTGCTTGAGCGGCCGTTTATGCGCTCGAGCGGAGAATGTTTGGTTCCAGAAGTTTGATCTGTCTGCAAAAGTACTGGGAAGGTGTATTTGATGCTTGAGCGGGGCTTTCCACGCTCGAGCGGACCATATTATATCAGTTCGTGAATCTGATATTTCAAATCACTTTTGTATATATCTCTCTCTCTCTAAAAACATTTCTTTCCATTGTCTCTACATTTCTCTACACAAACTAGATAAAAAACCTTGATTTCTCAAGATCTATTTGAGTTTTGCCATTGTTTCTTCATCAAAGTGGGTTATCATCTCGAGGGCTTCATTGTGTGCGGTGAAGTCGAGTTTAGGCATCGTTGATTTTGGGGTTTCATCTCTATTCTTCTTCGAACTTGAGATAGGGATTTTCTTTGAGTTATATACATATTTTTGCAAGATCTAGATGATTTTCGAAATCATCTTTCGATAGCTTTGAAAATTGATTGTTGATTCAAGAAGTTGAGCGATTTTGAAAGTGGGTTTGTCTCTTGTTCTTTTAAATTGATCTTATGGGTTTTGATTTTCGTTGATTGAAGAAAAGATGATTTTGGAAAGTTTTCTTTCAAAAGATTTGAATTGTATAGTTTTGATGAGAAAACCTAGAATTTGGGAATTTTTTTTAAAGGAGGCTGAAAATCCATGAATAATATTATTATATTTATTTTGTGTGTCAAAATAAATGGATGTTTGGGAAATTTCTTATTTATATTTATATAAATGATGAATTTCAGGGTATATGAGAATTGTTGTTCATTTTGGAAATTATTGTTCAAAACGTTGTAATAGTCTTGAAATAACTAATTGTTAAGGATACTTGAGAAGAGGGAATTGTGTTATTCCTTGGATGATGAACTGGAGTAAAAGTATTTATATTCATCTTGTGAAATTCGCATATCAATTCATTTGATTACATTAAACTTTGAAAGTTGATTTGAAAACTTGTATTGAGAAAAGAATGTTGATAAACAAGTTTTCATGGAATGGTTTTGAGATAAATACGTTGGTAAGTCTTGATAGGTGGTGTAGATGATATTGAATAAGTTGGCTTGAGAGTCCGGGTGAAAGACCGAAAACCTGCGCGGATAGGTGTCGAGCCTTCCGGTTAATACTGGAAAAAATGACAATTTGGTAGTACTTGTATAGTCTACTTGCAGACACCGACCTAAGGATTACCAAAGTCGTATTTACCACCATTGAAATAAATTGTTGAGTTTTGAACAATTGAAATTGCATGATATCATTGAGCATGATGGTTTTCAAAAGATGAAAATGTGATTTATCTTCAAAAATGGCATAGCATGGCATGTGCATTTCATCTCTTGAGACTAGTATAAAATGTATATACTTTGTTAAGAATTTCCTACTAGGCTTTATGCTCACCCTACGGGATTTTTGTGCAGGAAAATATGTGGTGATCCCACCCAACTAAGGGCATGGAAGTATGTGTGTTAGGAGTACAATGCTCTCGTTTTGCTGTGACTCTGTATGTAAGCCAAGGGCTGTGTTTGTGTGGGTTTAAATAACCGTTTTGTGTAACCAGACTCAAGCTTTGGAAACTCGTAAACCCTTGGGGGTATTTATTTGTTTATTTACTTGTTGTTGGATTAATGTATTGTTTCATGAAGAACTATTGTATCATGTAATGTAAGTTTGGGGATTTATATTCGATTTTCCTTGAAAGAGCCATGATTGTTGTATTATCATTTGGGCTAGAAATTTGGGGCGTTACAACTTGGTATCAGAGTTACCGGGTTTGAATACTTGGAGCTCGTGGGAAGTGGTTGTTTAACCACAATGGGTTCATTTAGCATGCTTAGGAAGTGTTATGCATTTTGTGACTATGTGATAACATGCTTATGTGACTAAATGGGTATGGGATTGGACTTTTGGGATGTTGTTTGCGCCTGTTAAATTCCTTGAGGTCTTATTAGAAGGGTACTTGATCAATACTCATTCTACTAAGAATTCTTGGTTTTTCGTGGGACGAATCTCATCATAAGAGTATAATCCATATGTGTTTACATGACTAAGTGCTTATGTGGGGTGAAATTTAATTATTATATGGTAGAGGAATATATAGCATTATTGTGATCAAACGTGTAAGGCAAGTTGCGGGTACGTGTGGGTTAGTGTGCTAAATTAATTCTATTGTCATTTATAGGATGTTAGGAAGAGGTCAAACCCGTGGTGGTAGAGGCAGGAGGTGTGGTAGGGCTCGTCGAGGTGTGCATGAGGTTCCGGTGCAAGAGGAAGAGTCCGGCCAAGCTAATGTGGCCGAACAAATGGGGCAGGCGGGAATCCCAGGACAAGCGGGTCAAATAGCAATGGGGGCCCTAGCTTAAGAAATGACAGGGGCTTTAAGAGAGTCTATGAACTTGTTGAGGGTGGAGAATCAAGCCTGAGAGAACACCGCGGAGTCAAGGGCGAGTTTCCTTACTAGAGAGTTTTTGCGGGCCAAACCGGATGAGTTCCATGGTGGTCCCAAGTCTAAGAAAGCGGATGAGTGACTCGAACAAACTGTGAAGACATTTGAGATGCTTCACATCGAAGATAGTGAACTAAGAGTGACTCTAGCGAGTTACTACCTTAAGGGAGACGCGGGTCAATGGTGGAAATATGCCAAGGGTAGAGTGGAGCCGACATGGGAAGCCTTTGCAGTTACTTTCCAAGATAAGTACATACCTCCCACTGCTAGGGAGAGATTGAGGCAAGATTTTAAAGACCTTAAACAACTCGACATACCTGTGGCTGAGTTTGAAGCGGTGTTCTCTAGTTTGTCCAGATTTGCACCAGAGTTGGTGGCAACGGAAGAGGGCCGTTGCATTAAATTTGAAAAGAAATTGAAAACAAAAATTATGTTCAAGCTTGTCGGAAATATGATTCGGGAATATGACCGTCTTGTGGAGATGGTGACACGTAGAAATTTCCATACAAGCTGAGGAGGAGAGGCTTCGGAGTTTGAGGTCTAGGGGCCAAGAGTCTCAAGGAGATTATAGGCAGAACAAGAAGAGCAGGAAAGCCTATCCATCCAGTCCCAACCACAGCAGTCTAGATCCACTTTTCCTTTGCCTAGTACGGGTCTGGAAAAAAGTGCATCGAGTAGCTTCTCGTGTTTCAAGTGTGGCCAACCGGGTCACAAAGCCTTCTCATGTCCACAGAAGGGAGGAGGGCAGTTAATAGTACCACCACCTAACCGATCTCAAAGTCAGTCTCGGTCTCAGAATAAAGGTCAAGGGTTTAATTGTTATCAGTGTGGTCGGCCAGGGCATATGAAGAGAACTTGCCCACAGTTGGGAGGCGCATCTGGCGCATCAGGGTCGAGGCAGACTCAAGCCACCAGCAGGCTCAATTAGTCCAAGCTTCACGAGTTAATCAGGAAGCCACTTCGGCTTAGTCAGTACAACAGGCCTATGCTCTGAGAGGGGAGCAAGTTAATAAGGGGCCACAGGGGTACGTGTATACTGTTACTGTGCCAAAGCAGTTACCAGAATCCTCAGTTGTGAGAGGTATTTATGTTGTGTGTAATTCCTTGGCTAATGTATTGATAGACACGGGTGCGTCTCATTCATTTATATCTACTGCATTTGTTTCTGCATTGGGGTTAGAAGTAGCACAGTTAGTGCCTCAACTCAGAGTAGAGTCACTTGTTGGGGGTACAGTTGATTTAGACCAAGGTTGTTGTGATTGTGAAATAGAAGTTGCCGGGCG
Source organism: Camellia japonica (assembly GCA_030407325.1). Taxonomy (NCBI): domain Eukaryota; kingdom Viridiplantae; phylum Streptophyta; class Magnoliopsida; order Ericales; family Theaceae; genus Camellia; species Camellia japonica. The sequence goes on from JAPPVO010000017.1 coordinate 47,322,996, forward strand.
TCGACTTCCGTTTGCTTTTGTGTTGCTAGATATGTCGAGTTTTGATGTCATTTTAGGCATGGACAGGTTGTGTTCTTATCAAGCTGTGATTGATTGTTACCGTTAGAGAGCTACGGTGTGCACTTCGGGTGGTGATCGTTTCTATTTTCTGGAGAATCGAGTTGATAGAGCCTTGTCGCCAGTTATTGAACCTCGTAGTAGGAGCAAGCTTAGTGGCGTTCTTGTAACTCTCTTGGATAGTGAGAGTGACAGGGCTCGTGTTGAGTTACCAAGGGTAGTTTGTGAATACCTAGATGTCTTTCCAAAAGATCTTACTAGTTTATCACCTTACCGGGAGATCGAGTTCTCCATTGAATTAGTGCCTGGCACGACACCGATTTCCATGTCACCGTATAGAGCCGAATTGCATGAGTTGGAGATTCAACTCCAAGAACTTTTAGACAAGGGCCTCATTCGCCCTAGTACATCGCCTTGGGGAGCGCCGGCTCTCTTTGCGAAGAAGAAGGATGGGTCATTGCGGTTGTGTATTGATTACCACAAGTTGAATAGAGTTACAGTTAGAGAACAAGTATCCTCTACCCAGAATAGATGTTGTTTTGACCAACTTAGAGGGTCTCATTGTTCTCAAAAATAGATTTGAGGTCGGGGTACCATCAGTTGAGAGTCTGGGAGGAGGACATTCAGAAGATGGCCTTTCGTACTCGTTATGGCCACTATGAATTCCTTGTAATGCCTTTTGGGTTGACCAATGCACCGGCTTCCTTTATGGATTTGATGAACAGAATTTTTCGAAAATACTTGGACCGTTTTGTGGTCGTCTTTGTGGACGACATCTTGATTTATTCAACCTCTGAAGAGGAACACTAGACTCATTTGTGGGTAGTGCTGGGTTTACTTAGTGAGCACCAATTGTATGCCAAATTTGAAAAATGCGAGTTTTGGTTAACAGAGGTGAAGTTTTTGGGGCATGTAGTGTCTAGAGAGGGAGTGACTGTGGACTCCTCAAAGATAGATGTCGTACATGATTGGGAACAACCCAAGAATGTTTTTGAAATCCAGAGTTTCTTGGGATTAGCAGGGTATTATCGACATTTTGTAAGGGACTTCTCTAGACTAGCTGCACCTTTGACTAGGTTGACTAGAAAGGGTATCAAATTTGTGTGGAGTGAAGCTTGTGAAAAGTCATTCCAAGAGCTTAAGACTAGATTGACTACCGCACCGGTTTTGATAATTCTGGAAAGTTTGAATTACACTGTCTATTGTGATACATCCGAGGATGGACTTGGTTGTGTCTTGATGCAAGAGGGAAAAGTTATGGCTTACGGTTCACGACAATTGAAACTCATGAGAAAAATTACCCCACCCATGATCTTGAATTAGTAGCGGTGATTTTTGTTTTGAAAATTTGGAGGCATTATTTGTACAGTGAGAAGTTTGAAGTCCTCTCCGATTATAAGAGTCTAAAGTATTTGTTTTCTCAAAAAGACTTGAATTTACGACAACGGAGGTGGATGGAATTTATGAAGGATTATGACTTTGAATTAAACTATCATCCAGGGAAGGCCAATGTGGTAGCCGATGCTTTGAGTCGAAAATCTGTGAGTAGTTTGGCAAGTGTGGCCATTCGAGAATGGGATATGCTAGATGTTATTGGCAAGTTTGATTTGCACTTGGGTGAGTCCGGAGAGAGTGCTACCTTGTTTACTTTGAATGCTCAACCTACCTTGGTTAGTAAGGTCATAAAGGCACAACGAGGAGACCGTGATGTGGAATCAATCCGTGTTAAGATTTCCAATAGAAAAGAAGAGAAATATTTGAACGTTCACTCAGATCTAAGTGTACGTTACCTAGACCATTTGTTTGTACCAGAATCTTGTAAAGAGGAAATACTTCGGGAGTTCCATCACTTACGCCTTGCGGTACACCCGGGAGGCGCTAAAATGTATCATGATCTTAGTCGTCAGTTTTGTGGAGGGATATGAAATGGGATGTCGCTTTATTTGTATCGAATTACCTTACTTGTCAACAAGTGAAGGTCGAACACCAAAGACCAGCGGGTTTGTTACAACCCTTACCGATAGCCAAATGGAAATGGGAGTGTGTTACCATGGATTTTGTAGTTGGGCTTCCTAGAACACAATGAGGCAATGACGCCGTTTGGGTGATTGTTGATAGGTTGACTAAGTCTACCCATTTCATTCCGATGTGCACCGGCGACTCAGTTGAACGCTTGGCAGAGTTGTACATTAGAGAGATAGTTCGACTTCATGGAGTCCTTGTGACTATTGTGTCGGATAGGGATCCTCGTTTTACTGCCCGGTTATGGCAAAGCCTTCAAGAAGCATTGGGAACTAAGTTGACTCTTAGCACCGCTTATCATCCTCAAACCGATAGACAGTCGGAACGTACCATTCAGATTTTGGAGGATATGCTTAGAGCTTGTGTCCTTGATTTTAAGGGGCCTTGGGAAAGGCACTTACCATTGATTGAGTTTGCTTACAATAATAGTTACCAAGCTTGTATTGGGATGGCACCATTTGAGGCCTTGTATGGTCGACCTTGTGGATCACCGGTTTGTTGGGCCGAAGTGGGTGATGCACCATTACTGGGTCCGAAAATTGTTAGAGAAACAACCGAGATAGTTGTTCTCATTCGGAAGAGGTTAACTACGGCCCAAAGCCGACAAAAGAGTTATGCCGATAAGAGGAGACGACTTTTATCTTTTGAAGTTGGTGACCATGTGTTTTTAAAAATCTCACCAATGAGGGATTTAATGATATTTGGTAAGAGTGGAAAATTATCTCCAAGGTTCATTAGGCCTTTTGAGATCTTAGAGCGAATTGGGAAAGTGGCATACCGGTTAACTTTATCGCCACAACTTTCGGGTGTTCACAACGTATTTCATGTAGCTATGCTTAGGAAGTATGAACCCGACCCTTCTCATGTGCTTGATTGGGTTGACTTGGAGGTAGATGAAGATGCCTCTTACGAAGAACGATCGGTTCAAATATTAGATACTTGGGAGCAAGTGCTACAGCGCAAAACTATACCGTTGGTAAAGGTGTTGTGGAGACACCATGGGGTTGAAGAACCGACGTGGGAACGGGAGGCGGAAGTCCGCTCCAAATATCCGGATTTGTTTGAAAATGCTTAAGTTGCTTTTCTCTGTAATATTCCCTAGTGTTGAGGGAAACGTATTTAAAGTTGTTAACCACATGTTGATATGTGCGTTGTTGTTTTAAGCATAAGGTTGTTGAGAGTTTCCATTACTTTTTGGAAAATTTCATGTTTATGTATATTTGGGAGGTTGTTGTTAATGAGATAACCATGGTGGAAATGGTGGAATTTGGTTGAGAGTTAGTATTGTGATTTGAAAATGAAATAGCGTGGTTTTGATCGCTAGAAACCCCTTTGTTTGGATAGTTTGATTTGAAATTTTGGGGATGAAATTCTTTAAAGGGGGAAGGTTGTAGCGATCCCGGTTTTGACCCGTCTCTTTGTGGTGTTCCAGGCTTGGGTTGGTATGGTTTTGAACGGTGTTACGTATCTTAGTTCCCTGTATTCCCCTTATTTTAGTTATCGGGTTATAGCGGTGTGTTTGAAACAGGTAATGTCTCATGTTTGTATTGGGTTGTAGCGTATCTTTCATGTTTTGCCACTTCGCTGATTATGCCGGGGATCGAGCTGCTCGATCAGCTCGCGTGGGTCTAGGGGGCAGCACCCCTTGGCGGGTCCTAAGGTAGCGCCCTGGCAGGGTTGAGGGGCAGCACCCCCGAAGCAAAAATGCAAAATGTATTAGAAGTTGCTTGTCCACTCGAGCAACCGTTTATGCGCTCGAGCGGAGAATGTTTGGTTCTAGAAGTTTGACCTGTCTGCAAAAGTACTGAGAAGGTGTATTTGACGCTCGAGCGGGGTTTTCCACGACTGAGCGGACCATATTATATCAGTTCGTGAATCTAATATTTCAAATTACTTTTGTATATATCTCTCTCTCTCTCTAAAAACATTTCCTCTCCATTCTCTCTACATTTCTCTACACAAACTAGATAAAAAAACCTTGATTTCTCAAGATCCATTTGAGTTTTGCCATTGTTTCTTCATCAAAGTGGGTTATCATCTTGAGGGCTTCATTGTGTGCGGTGAAGATCAAGTTTAGGCATTGTTGATTTTGGGGTTTCATCTCTATTCTTTTTCAAACTTGAGGCAGGGATTTTCTTTGAGTTATATATATATATTTTTGCAAGATCTAGATGATTTTCGAAATCATCTTTCGATAGCTTTGAAAATTGATTGTTGATTCAAGAAGTTAAGCGATTTTAAAAGTGGGTTTGTCTCTTGTTCTTTTTTAAAATGATCTTATGGGTTTTGATTTTTGTTGATTGAAGAAAAGATGATTTTGAAAAGTTTTCTTTCAAAAGATTTGAGTTGTATAGTTTTAATGAGAAAACCTAGAATTTGGGGATTTTTTTTAAAGGAGACTGAAAATCCATGAATAATATTATTATATTTATTTTGTGTGTCAAAATAAATGGATGTTTGAAAATTTTCTTATTTATATTTATATAAATGATAAATTTCAGGGAATATGAGAATTGTTGTTCATTTTGGAAATTATTGTTCAAAACGTTGAAATAGTCTTGAAATAACTAATTGTTGAGGATACTTGAGAAAAGGGAATTGTGTTATTCCTTGGATGATGAACTGGAATAAAAGTATTTATATTCATCTTGTGAAATTGGCATATCAATTCTTTTGATTACATTAAACTTTGAAAGTTGATTTGAAAACTTGTATTGAGAAAAGAATGTTGAGAAACAAGTTTTCATGGAATGGTTTTGAGGTAAATACGTTGGTAAGTCTTGATAGGTGGTGTAGATGATATTGAATAAGTTGGCCTAAGAGTCCGGGTGAAAGACCGAAAACCCGCGTGGATAGGTGTCAAGCCTTCTGGTTAATACCGGTAAAAATAACAATTTGGTAGTACTTGTATAGTCTACTTGTAGACACCGACCTAGCAATTACCAAAGTCGTATTTACCGCCATTGAAATAAATTATTGAGTTTTGAACAATTGAAATTGCATGATATCATTGAGCGTGATGGTTTTTAAAAGATGAAAATGTGATTTATCTTCAAAAAGGGCATAGCATGGCATGTGCATTTCATCTCTTGAGACTTGTATAAAATATATATACTTTGTTAAGAATTTCCTACTGGGCATTATGCTCACCCTACGGGATTTTTGTGCAGGAAAATATGTGGTGATCCCACCCAACTAGGGACGTGGAAGTATGTGTGTTGGGAGTACAATATTTTCATTTTGCTGTGACTTTGTGTGTAAGTCAAGGGATGTGTTTGTGTGGGTTTGAATAACCGTTTTGTGTAACCAGACTCAAGCCTTGGAAACTTGTAAACCCTTGGGGGTATTTATTTGTTTATTTACTTGTTGTTGGATTAATGTATTGTTGCATGAAGAACTATTGTATCATGTAATGTAAGTTTGGAGATTTATATTCGGTTTTCCTTGAAAAAATCATGATTGTTGTATTATCATTTGGGCTAGAAATTTAGGGCATTACAAATCTTCCACTGCAACACCACTATCTTCACACTACACGAGGGATTAAAGCACCACAATGACTTTTTGATTCTACTAGATACATTGAAATTATCCACATGTAATGATAATATCTAAATGTAGATTGATAAGTATGACACAAATTAATGATGAAATCTAATTAGAATGGAACTAATCAAATTAGAATAGAACTAAATGGTGTGTTTGGTTTGTGATTTAAGATAAATTTAAAAAAAAAAAAAAAAAAATTGGAGAGAAAGTTTAAAAAAATTTCTGGTTTGTTTGATTATATATTTTAAAAATAATTTTAGAGTTTGGGAGTTTGAGATGATTTGATATTTTATTATAGTTGAGTAGATAAAAAAATTTGAAGGGAAAGTTTAGAAATTTTTTTTGTTTGTTTGATTGTATATTTTGAAAATAGTTTTGGAGTTTCGGAGTTTGGAATGATTTGATATTTTGTTATAGTTGAGTAGATGTATGTGAGAAAAAAAAAATGATTGAAAATGAAAAAGAAGAGAAGAAAATGATTGATTAATATGTAAAAGAGAGAAAGTGATTTTGAAAAAAAAAATTCAAAATATTTGAACTAAACAAAATTTAAATAAAAAAAATAAAAAATTATATTTTTCTCAAAAATTATATCTTGAAAGATAAACCAAACAAGCCCAAAGTCTTATTTGTTAACCAACCTACATATATATATATATATATATATGTATATATAACAGAGAACAAAAAATCAAAACAATACAATGGAACTAAAGTATTAGTTTTTTAAGCAAACCATATATATATATATATATATCTAACAGGACAAAAAGCAAAAGGATAATTTGGGCTTGATTATATATTTTAAAAATAATTTTAGAGTTTGAGAGTTTGAGATAATTTGATATTTTATTATAGTTGAGTAGATAAAAAAATTTGAAGGGAAAGTTTAGAAATTTTTTTGTTTGTATGGTTGTATATTTTGAAAATAGTTTTGGAGTTTAGGAGTTTGGAATGATTTGATATTTTGTTATAGTTGAGTAGATGTGTATGAGAAAAAAAGTGATTGAAAAAGAAAAAGAAGAGAAGAAAATGATTGATTGATGTGTAAGAGAGAAAGTAATTTTGGAAAAAAAAAAAATCAAAATATTTGAACTAAACAAAATTTAAATAAAAAAATAAAAAATTATATTTTTCTCAAAAATTATATCTTGAAAGATAAACTAAACAAGCCCAAAGTCTTACTTGTTAACCAACCTCTATATATATATATATATCAAAACAAAAAATCAAAACAATACAATTGAACTAAAGTATTTGCTTTTTAAGTAAACCATATATATATATATATATATCTAACAGGACTTATATATATCTAACAAGACAAAAAGCAAAAGAATACAACGAGAAGGGAAAAAAAAAGGGGGGTAAAATGGGAAAGAAAAAGAGTCGTGTATTGTAGTAGTACCTAACTACCTCTTATTTATAATAGTAAGATAAATAGTTTAAATTATCAAAAAAGAGCCGTAGTGAATCTCACATGTATGAACTAAGGGAATGACAATCCTTTAATTTATAGAGAAATTCTGTGTATACCATATGCACCCTAATTATGACATTTGTAGTGTTTGGTTATGACAAGTTAAAGTATTAGTTATAACTTGGATATGACGCATTGTGGTGTTAGTTATAACATTATTTTAGTTATGACATTTCACAACAGAATGTTTGATAAATCAAAAGTCAACACTTTTTTTTTTTTTTTTTGGGTAAGTAAGGCATAAAATAAAAACAATGAAATTATACAAGTTTACAAGAGGCATACCCCAGGCACGCCCAACAACAAAGAAAAAAATGAAATAACCAACTTAAACTACCACTACACTCCTAAGAAAGGGGGTTACACAAGAATAACAGAAAACACAAAACCCAACTCTGCCCATATATCCTATTTGCCCCCAAGTAACTCCTACCATCAGAAATGATAAATGGAAACTTGAGGTGAATATATGGGCAAAGATACCAAAGACACCACAAAGCTTATAAACACAGCAGACACAAACTCAAAACAACAACCCTCAAACCGAGTCAAATATGATAACCAACCCCACATGCCCCCAGTCTCTGCTGCAGATAAACACATGGAATCCAATAAGCGTCCCACTCCTCACAGCCGTGACATCCAAGCCACTTAACCAAAGCCGTGACGGAAGAAAAAATCAACCCCACGAGAAATCCGAACAAAGTCACATGAAGTTAGCACGATCAGAAACCATAAGCCACGTACTTGGGAGTTATAGTGAAAAACAATAGCTCCATAGCAACAAACCAATACATAGCCAACAAAATCATGAGAGCAATCATCACATCCCCCAGTCCCTTTCTTGGTAGATCACAAGCCTCAAACCCCACGGCAGTGTGCCCTCCACTCCATGTCAGGCGTGGCAATACGATCAATAAGGATGGGTCACATGAAGACAAGAAGCGACCAAAAAACCAGTAGGTATCCTCCTGCTCATCTCCCAGTCTCTAACTCGGGTAGTAAATGAACCACTATTCCCCATAGCAGTGACTCTCCAATCACTCTTGACGGAAATAGCCCACAACCACCCTCATATCGAGTCTCATATCGAGTCACATGAGGATTACATGATCAAACATCATAAAATAATCAACTATAAATAAGTCGTTGCAAAGAGACAACAAACGAATTTTTCAAAATAAACCCAATAAAAACCAACCCATACTCACTGTCCAAAAACCCAGCAAAACAAATGGGCCCCACGAAAAATTGCTGGTTTAACCCAAAACCGTGGGCCAAGAACAACCCACGTACCCCACTTTCCTATGTACAGCTCTTGGATAATGTAGCCCACGTGTGCAGTGCAACTACATCACTCCATCCAAAAGAAACAATATAGTGATTCATCTCACTAATTTTTAGATCACTAATAATACTAATGAACTTAAAAAAAAAAAAAAAAACAAACTCAAGCTAAAACATCACATCACTTTGATGGGACCCCCTGTACCACATCATTAGTAATGCTCTAATACTCCTAATTTAAAACTCTAAAACATTATTGTATCACTATATATATATAAAATATATATAAATATAATTGGACCACCTAACAAAAGCTTTTCACCAATCAAAACTGAAGCTTGACATCACCTACCCCACGTGATCCCACTAACCAATGCATAAACCACACCAGTTAGTGCGGAACTAGCTTGGACAGAGAGTGAAATAGGCATCATCATCACATACAGCAGCAGGTCTCAGGAGCTATCACCACGCAACAGCACCCAATACACTCATCGAGCGCGTGACATGCACCTATCATCTACAATCTGCATTGCACACCATAAAGCTCGTAACCACCATGGAAACCGATCAACAACTCCGACGAGCAGCCATCGGCGTATTACTCTTCACCTCACGGCATCAACTCACGAACTGAACAACTACACACCTACCTTCGTTAAGCCAAGCTTACGAAGTAACCCATGACACCCCACTGGATATTCCACAAACCAGCATAGAAACACAACCCAAAACAGAGAGCATTTCTGGGTACACAACGATCACTATTTTAAACAGCGTCACCACTGCAAGTAGCCATGCCTGACCTTCATCACTTAGAGCACCATCATTCAAACCTAGTAACTCCGATGAGCAACCAGCAGCGGAGACCAACTCCCACCACTACCACAAAAACAGCCATACACGGCGTACCCCAGCCTAGCGGCACACGCAAGAGAGACCGGCAGGCCTGGCATCTCCGGCGAGAAACAAAACCACCTGTTATGGACCAGACACTAGAGCCTGTAACACACCTACGATGAACCACAAGGCACCCACGGCCACATCGTAGTCATTGCACAGTGTAACAGCAACAGCAACATTGGGTTCCACAAACCAATGTGGGCCTCTGCCGGAGTCAACAACTACCCTCAAGGAAGAGAAGTTCACAGGACCACCATGGAAACCACCTTGGATGCAACCCATAAGAATACAACCAAGAAAACCAAAAGGGGTTACCAACAGGGAAGCTTTCTCTCTCTAAGATTTAGAGAGAGAAGCTCCCACCTAATCACCCCACTCTTCAGTAGTACTCTACTATATAGGAGTGATTTTTAACACTTGTTAAACACATAATTAGGAGTGATTTTTAAGGGGTGATGAATTAAGACTGTGTTTGATTATGTTTTTGAAACGTGATTCTACATCTGTGTTTTAATATGATGTTTATTTAGGATTTTGTAATCACGTTGCAAAAGTTCTGTTGAGAGCTCTGTATCAAATTTGTCTCAGCCGCTCTTTTGCTCTGTTTTTTTTTTCAAAATTTTTGTTAAGGGGACGTCCGGCTGGTCGTTCGGCCGGTTGACCGGAACAGTAATTTTTTTTTTTTTTTTTTTTTTGTAATTGATTTATATAATCGAAAAAAATATTTTCTGAAATTTTTAAAAAATTTTTATGTGCTTTAAAATAATTTTGAGTTGTATGTTTAGTTATGAGTTGTAAATTTCTGTATCACATATCAAATGTCACATCAACAATTTCCTACTCAAATCAAAATTATTTTCAAAACTCTTTACTAAACAAATTTTCTACACTCAAATCATAATTCAACAACACACAAACTCAAAATACAACTCATACTCCCAAATCACATTTACAAAACACAGGCTAAGTGTTTCAAGCATTTTTTTATCGGTATCTCAAAATTTATTCATTCAAATTCATTCACTCACAAAATTATTACTCTGTTTGGTTTGGAATTTTCAAAAATAATTTTATTTATCATTCATATTTTTTGTATTTTTAGTAATTTTAAAAAATATTTTAATCAATTTTTTTTTATAGATAAATTTAGAGGTTGTTTGGGTCACATCATCTCTCTACTTTTCTGCACATCTTTTATAAAAAGTCAAAAAGTAAACTTATTTTAGATCATCCCAAACAACTCCTTAATTTTGATAAATTTAAAAAATATAAGATTTGTTAAAAAATATTTAAAAAATTGATTAAATTATGTAACATACAACAATATACATATAAATTATGTAACACTTCCATTAAAACACAACAATATACATTGAGCAGTACTGTAATCCTAGACACAAAAATTTTTAAAAATCTAGAATTTTACATAAATAGTTTAGATTTAGTTAAGATATGAGTCATAACACCAACTTTAAATATCAACCATAGATTTGTGTTTCCTGTGTTTTTGTTTCTAGTTCCATTTCTGGAACCATAGTATTACTTATATACATTATCAAACAACGCCAGGTTACTTAAAAATCTTCGTTCAAAAACTATAGGGCTGGGCAAGAAATTTGTATAATCCTTAATCCGATCCGGTCTAGTCCAATCCGATAAGTTTGGATTGATTTTTTAAATTTGTAGTTTAGTTCCGGATTGGAAATTTAAAAATCCGTATGCCACGGATTAGAACCGATCCAGACCGTATACAAATAGTCTATATTTATATTTTAGACCCTCCTACATAATATAATTTCTTATTTCATATAAAAGCTAAACCAATTTTCTTATTGCTTTTGTTTGATGTTATGTTTAGTTTTAATACATAGGAGAACTATGCTTTGTATAATGTGTATCCAATTTTATTGCTTTTGTTTATTGCTTTTGTTGGATGCTATGTTTATATTTTTATGAAATTAAAATGTTATATATATATGTTTGTTATTTAATTATGTGATTTTTTTGTCCTAAACCAATCCAATCCATGTTTAAACGGATTGGTTCCACAATTTAAATGGATTGGATTGGTTTCAATTTTTCAGGAACCCTAGATAACGGATTGGTCTTGATTTTACCCCAATCCGGATCATGCTCACCCTTAGAAAACAGTGAAAATTTGGATATAGAGAATACTGTGCCGCTTAAATAGCAACAACATTGATCGAGTATTATCCTAAAAAAGCCCAATAATTGAGGCCCATTTTGGCAACAAGCCAAAAAAGCCAACTTTTTTACCCAAAAGAACCCAGGTTTTTGTCGAAAAAGCTACCAAAAAAGCCAAAAAGCCAAAAAGTCAACTTTTTACCAACTTCTCCAAACACTCTTGAATCGTAATTTTTAGCGTCTTCATCTTCCAATTCTGATGTCTTAAAATAGTAAAAAAGTGCCACCACAATGTACAAACCAAGATTCAGAACAAGCAACCAAGCCAGAGTCCAATAATACTTATCGAGTCAACTATAGTTCAATATGTCCTGAAACTAACTCTGTTTTCCTCCTCTTTCACTCACCTTCCTTACTAAATACTCCAACAGAACACTCCCTAAACTCCCCAATCCCATCATGACAACATGACCAAAGTGGACCCCGTAGGCTCTCATTGTAGGCCCAACCTGTTGAAAAAGTTGAAAAGTCCAGCATACACTTCTCCTTAAAACTTAGGTATTAAGGAGAGGAAAACTAAAGCCTTATATCTAGACAAATAGCCCACCAGTCATAGACCCAGCCAAGCTCTAATACCAAGTTGAAAAGCCCAACCCACACTTCTCCTTAAAATCCAAGTATTAAGGAGAGGGAAACTAGAGTCTTATAACTAACACAGATGGGGAAACTCCAAATGATGTGGGACACATTCCAACAAAAAATTGACCACATCAAAAATACAGAAAACTTATCGACAAAGGCATATAATCACTGTCTTGCCCCAAATTGTTTTTTTGTTTTTGGAAATATACTTGAAATTCTAACGGTACCTGATTGAACAACATCACACTAACGCTATTTTCAAGAATCCCATCAAGGGCACCAATGAGTACGAATTGTGGAAGCAACTAGAACACGCTCATTGGAATTGTCTCCTCTGGCTTGTCGATTAAACTGTGTCCTCACCACATTTAGCCTTCTTGTCTCAACTTTGGCAGTAGCAATGCAACTTAGAATTGAGAAAACTATAGACACCGCCACGCCTATGAGAGGAGCGTAGTGTTGTTCCTATGATCCTATGACCCACCTAGCTTGATGGCGAGTTTGCAATAGAGGTTGGTGAATTCTAGTTTTCCAGATGAGGATTAGAATGGGAATTGAGGCGTGGCCGAGCTTGTGGTTCATGTGGTTTGCTTGCGCCACAAAGTATGTGTTGCTGATGGAAAATACAACGCCGCAGAAAACGAAAGTGATGCATAACAGGATCATTCGTATGGTGAGATTGGTTTCTTCTACTTATGTGACTCTACAAAGTTTCCATCTGTTTGTCAGTTGTTCTTCTAAAGGGTTTGTTGGTAATATAATTGTAGCCTTGTCTAGATGCCTGTTGTAGACACCCCATTTTTGACCGTCCTCAAGACTTGGACGTCATCGTTTGAACACTCGATGATCATCCATGTTCATTCGTTTTGAGTTCCCGGAGGCCTCGGCTGAGGGCCCTGCCTTAGGATCTCTTAACTTGTTTGTTTTGTGCTTGGTTGGACCAAACACTTGTTGGTTTTTGCTTTGGAGGGTAGAGAGTGGCTTGTCTGCCATTCCCTAAACCCACCGGCCATGGCTTGAGGCCACCGGCCCTGTTTTCTTGCCACCGGCCATGGACGATCGGTCGGCACCATTTGATAGTTAGTCGGTTGTGGTCGGTCGGTCGGTCGGCACCATTGATGGACGGTCGGTCGGCACCATTTGATGGTCGGTCGGTTGTGGTCGGTCGGCACCATTGATGGACGGTCGGTCGGCACCATTTGATGGTCGGTCGGTTGTGGTCGGTCGGCACCATTGATGGACGGTCGGTCGGCACCATTGACGGTCGGTCGGTCGGTCAGCACCATTGATGGTCGGTCGGCCATCTTGGTTGGCCGATTGGCTATTTTTTTTTTTGCTGGCTGAACCCTCGGTTTTAGCTTCTTGAGGAAGCTTGAACCTTTTGAACCTTTATTTTAGCTTCTTGAGGAAGCTTGAACCTTTTGCTCTAGCTTCTCCAAGAAGCTTGAACCTTTTGCTCTAGCTTCTGCAAGAAGCTTGATCCTTTTGCTCTAGCTTCTCCGAGAAGCTTGACCCTTTTGCTTAAGCTTCTTTGAGAAGCTTTGACCCTTTCTTGAGGCTTCTCCAAGAAGCCTTGGCTCTCTTCCTCTATAAAAACGAACCCTCCTCTCCATTTGCAAGGGTTATAAAAACATTTGGCTGGAGCATTTGCATACACCTCTCCATATCTCTACATTCCAAGCTCCATAGACCCTTATTCTTGGCCATTTACCCTACACCTCATAGCCTACCACCTCCACCATCCATTCAAGCACCTTGGGACTGATTTTCAGAGGTTGAAGGTTCACTTTCTTGGCCCAGAAGTTGCTGCATTGCTGTGCTACAAGGGTAAGCCTCCATTTCTCCCTTTTTTTGCATTATTTTGCTTCATAACTTAGCCCTATTTGCAAGCATTTTTGGACTTCGACATAAACTGGAAAAAGTTTTGTTTTGATCTTCTAAACATGTTTGTTTAAGGACTCTTTTCTGTTTGGGGTCATCTACCCCCTTTCATGCTTCATTTCCTCATGCTTTGAGCCATGCATTTGAGCATTTGTGATGGCCTTAGTTTGGCCTCTTAGCCACTGAAATCCAGTGGATTTTTAGTGGCTTAAATGTGTTTTTGAGTCTCAAAATCAGAGAGGGGTGACCCTCTCACCCCTTGATTTGTTTACTAGCTTTGTTGGCCTTCCAAAGGAGCTCCATTTTGCATGATGTGAAGTAATGTTTCAGGCCCTATTTTGTAAGTTTTAAGGTCTTCCTTGACTCTGTCCAGAGCCCTTTTGGCCATATTTTGTGTCTATGATGCATGTGTAGAGCAACCCCCTTCAAGACCTTTCAAAGGGCCCTTTGTTTGTACACTTCTTGAGCATATTTCAGGGCCTTTTTGGTGGGTTTTAAGACCCTCAGAACCTCTTTCTAGAGGTGGTTTTTCCATTTGGTGTGTCCATCATATAGGTGTAGAATACCCCCTTGCATGGCCTTCCAAAGGAGCCCATCATTCTTGCATGCATTGACTGAGTTTCAGTGGTTATTTGGGCATATTTTAGCATGGCATACTTCTGTTTTTGGTTGGTTTAGTGAGTCCTCATATGCTTCATAGGGTTGTAAAACGACTCATGGTTCACTAGCTTTCTTTGCATGCTTTGTTAGCCCTTCATGTTAGCACTTTTGGGCCATGCCTTGAACTGATATTGTGCTTATTTTGAACTTCCCTAACTCTGTTTTTGGGTCTTTTGGTTGAATGATGTTAGTTTTGTATGCTTGTAGTTCAAGGTCCATGCTTAGCTTTGAGTTTTGAGATCCATTCCATGCATATACTGAGGTGTGTTCATGTTTTAGGCTCATTATACATCATATTTCAGAGCTTGTATCAATGCCATATTGCCATGTTTTGTACTCCTTAAGTGTGCTTGAGAGTTGTGCATGAATGCCTTGTTTTCGGACCATTGAATGAGCTCCATTTTCTTGCATGTTGAACCACCATTTTAGGCCATTTCCCCACTGTTTCAGACCTGCCTAGGGTCTGTTTGGGGTTGGTTTTGCCTTTGGTGCATTGCTTTGGGTACCTCTAGTGTAACGCACTTCATTAGTTTGGATACCCGGGCCCCCTAGCTTGCATTGTGTGACATATTTGCATGTTTCGGGACCATATTGCATGCTGTTTCAGAGCTGTAATTTATGCTATTCTATGCCATATTGCATCCCTTGCCATGCTTTGGTAGAGTGGTACGTTATGCCTTAGGGTCGGTCCTTTGTATCCGTGCATGTTTGCATGTGTTTCGGTTGTCTCATTTCCATCCTAATGGCCACTGATGTGAGCGTGGCTGAGGTCCACTCATGTTGGTGTAAGTCCATCGTGCATTGTGTATGCCATTTCATAGCATTGCGTATGCTAGGTTGCATGTTAGAGCATTGTGTATGCCATGTTACATCGAGCATTGTGTATGCCATCTCATTTGCATTGTGTTTGGGATAGGAGTTAGCCCAAGCACGGGAAACGAGGGACGTTTCGTACTCCGAGTGACGGAACGTGTCTCAATTCCCAGTCGCCGACACTCCGGATTACCCATGATGGAGTTTAGGCCTTGTTGTGTTTCCATGTGCATTCATTTTACATTGAGTCGTGCAATTCGACTCCTCGGCCATCATGCATCGAGATGCGTGATTGGTGGCACGAGGATCGAGGTGTGCATACATATGTGAAAATACTTTGCCATGCCCCTTTTCTTGCTCTCTGTTGCAGCAAATCAGAAATCAGCAGCCTTCTAGAGCTTCGCACAGCATTCCGGGATTAATTGCAAACAGAGGCGAATCGGGGCATCGCAATGGATTTCCGCGCAAGGCAACTCGAGCATGCATCTTTCATCATTCAGAACAGAGCTGAGGCAGTCCATGAATTTGCATACTCGTTTATTTGCTTTCCTAGTTAATTTGTTAATTAATTAGGGTTTTGTAATATTTAATTATTCATTCGGACTGTAATTATTTATTCGGACTGTATTATTTATTCGGACCCTCCGAGCGAGGGCACAATTGTAATAAGTGTGCGTGCGTGTGATGTATGTCTTCCAACCCCACGTCTTTCTCCCTTTTATTTACCAGCTTATGATGGTTAGATTAGGGCATGTTTCAATTAGCATACAGTATGATAGCATGTTTGCATTCATTCATCTGTCTTGCATGCAACGGGCTCGGCGCATCATACTAACTGCATTTGTATTTCAATTCCAAGTTGAATACATGTTAGCTGTAGCATCATCATATGCCATCTTAGAATAGCCGAGCCTATTGTAGTGTCATTTTCGCATGTGTTGCATTAGGCATTTCTGTATAGTTAGGATCATGCATGGATTTCTAGCATAGCTTCTGTTTTGGCTTGGAATACTCAGTAAGTTTTATGTTTTAGCATCCTTGCATGTGTGTGAGTGACTGCTATGATAGCATGCTTACCATGAGGCTAACTGCTTATGTGATATAACTGCCTGAATGCCTGTGGATAAAGGTTGGGTTATTTGGATTGGAACAATTCATCAATTGCGAGTTTTAAGCCCACTTGAGAGTGGCAAAATCATGTTTTCTAAGCCCACCCGAGGGTGGCAAATCCACGTCTTAGCCTACTTGCGAGTAGCACCATTAAACCGTTTTCAAAAATAAACATGAAATGTTTTGTTCCAATTCGGGCGATCCAGTCTATACTTGTATGCTGTGCGCATCACATAGTAAATCTAGGCTAATAACCGGATAAGAGCGCATAATGTTTTCAAAACTAGATATCATGGTTAGTAGAGGCCGATCTTTGATCGGGCGAGCGGGGGTGCTCACGAAGTGACCTTCCCCAATCGTACCCAAGTTCCCGAGCCGAGGCAACTTTGGTGATGACGGACACGTGGCCTTAGGCAACGAGTCAGGGTTCCCTAAATTTCCCAAAATAAAATATTTAGGTGGCGACTCTGTATCTGGCAAAGCAGTCCATATTTGGCACTTCTTTCAAAAAATCTGTTTTTCAAAAACGATTTGTCGGATTTGGACTCTTTGATGATTCATCGGTCTTGCATTGCACTCTGTGAGATTAGATACAGGACCGTGACTTTGAGTCCTGAACTGTAGTGAGCCCAAAATGAACAGAACGGGATTCCCCCCGGGACGTTCGGGGACGTCTACAGTTTCTGGCGACTCTGCTGGAGAATTAGAGAACTTGACTCGAACTCATGATATCTGGTTTTGACTACACTTATGTGTTTCTTTGCATTGCATTTGCATTGGTGCGCCTAGGACACCGTGTTTGCCATCTGCTATTCCTGAGCGGTTTGCCAGAGGCTGCGTGCCATAAGGCTTACCGGTTACGGGCTCTGCCAGTTTGGGAACACAAACCCCGATTTTACCGGGGCACCCTTTTTGACCATTCGACCTAGTGCATATTCGGAATCCATAGTGACCATTCCAAAGCTAGGACAGGTTGCTTACCCGATTGTAGGTTGTTTGAAATCGCTGCGTGCGTAGTGAAACCCTAGCTCCTGACAAAATAGGACAGGGAAACCCTACCCCAACATAGGGGTGTTTTGGCTCTCACTTATCTGTTATGTGCTTTTAGAGTGCGTCTCTACAGGAATGCATGTATCAGTTTGCGAGTTTGGGCATCAGGCCTGCGGGCACCAGTTCAGTGTTTGAGAATCAGTTATCTGCGGGTATCAGATTCAGTTTTTGGGGACAGTGATTCGGGGATAATAATCAGTGTTTGAGAACAGTATTTTCAGCTTATCAACCGTGTGTTGTAATGCCCAATTGTGTGTTGTGTGTTTATTTTAAGCCGTTATGCTGTCCGTTTGTCTGGTTATTTATTTCCTTATTGCTTTATTTATCTTTTTGCTAGGGGGTAGTTTAGCACAATTGCTTCAGACCAAGCAGATATTCCCCAAGCACCCTGGACAAGAGGTCGCCGACTCAATCGATCTGAGGATCTGGTTGACGGACAGCCAGTGTTTCATTCTCTACCCCCGGTTATTAGACGGAGGCTGAGAAAACGCAGTGTGTCTGAGCAGAGATTACCAGAGCAGTGGTCTACCCTAGCAGTGAATAGTCGGACCGAGGTCTCAGTTTCTGCCATAGAGATAAACATACCAATCAGTCAGCAGGATCAGCAAAACATGGCCGGAATGGAAGAAATGATGCGCCAGCTCCAAGAGAGTATGAAGCAAATGCAGGAGGACACTGTCTGCCAAGCGGAGTTCTCTAAACAGCAAGCCACAATCATGGCCCAGCAGGCCGAGCTCATCACTAGACTGCAACAGCAGAACGGAGCATCAGCCTCACATCAAGCTCCTCCCCCACCAGGAGTCCCGCTACCTGAGCAGACACCAACTGTCCAGAATATCCTGCCGAATGCCCAGAACATCTTGCCAAATGTCCAGACCATCCAGGAGGACATAGACATTCCAACGGGGCCAGCTCCGCCCCAGCTTCTACCTCAATTGTCTAAGGCACATACGCCTATCAATCGTCCGGACTCGCCCTTCGAGTTCGAAGTAGACCCTATAGCACTGAAATTGAGCAAGCTCAAGAAGTTGTTCAAGAAATCCCAAGGGGTAAAGGCTATCCCGGATATCGAGGACGGATATACCGACGTGGCTGTAATGCTGCCAGATAGGTTTAAAATGCCGCAAATCGATCGCTTCGACGGATCTGGGGATCCCATGGGGCATCTCCGGTTATTCTTAGATATACTACGGCCGATGGGCCTCACCAGACCGCAGAAGCTTTCATTATTCGACCGGACCCTTTCGGGTGTAGCCGCTATCTGGTATGCGAAATTAGAGGATGATGTCAAGCGGAGTTGGGATGAAATGGCCGAGGCCTTTGTTGCGCAATACTCTTACAATACCCAAATCGAGATTACAACCCGAGATCTCGAAACAACAAGGCAGGAGCCTAAGGAGAGCTTCTCGGATTTCGTAACTCGGTGGAGGGCGAAGGCTTCAATGATGACCTTGAGGCCTACCGACAAAGATCAAATCCGGATGATTGTGCGCAATCTCTAACTGAAACTGATGCAAAAAATGATCGTGCTCCCCTTCCCTACCTTTTCTGATCTGCATGAGATGGGAGTACAGATCGAACATGCAATGAAACAGGGTCTGATTGACCAAGATAAGGAGCAGCCCCGAAGGACTTTCAACCGCAACAACAACGCAGGCACAAGCAGTGCTGCGAATACAAGGGCTTCGGAAGTCAGCATGGTCACCACCATCCCCCCTCCAAGACCCATGGCAGCCACACCTTTCTCCGGCGCGTCCGGAAGCAATACACAAACAGCCAAATACCAACCCAAAAACTAAAGAGCCTTCGCCTCACTATACATGTCCTTGTCCAAGGCTTTAGGGGTTTTAATCAGAAAGGGGCACCTGAAACCCCTAGAGCCACGACCATTACCGGAAAAACTTTCCCCTACCCACAACCCAGCCAAATATTGCGCATTTCACCAACAGCACGGTCATGACACCGACCAATGCTACCGATTACATCATGAGATTCAAGATCTCATCGATAATGGGGTGATCCTGCCTCCAGAAAAACCCAACGTCACAACCAACCCTCTCCCTCCGCACAACCAAGCTCCACCTCCCAAACGTATCAACTTCATCCAGACTGGGGTCGTGTCTTACGATCCTAGCATCTATATCACTCATTCCCACCTACCTAAGCCGGAGGTGTTCCTTCCCGACTGCACTGACTTGTGCATGTTGGACATCTCCAGAACGCAACCTGAACCAATGGTGGTGACTGTCGAAGACAGAACAGGGGAGATTGCAGAGGAGGATGGGTTTGTTGAGTCAAGGTTTGAGCAGTTTGGGAGTCTCGCTGAGGAAGCCTACAATCCGAGTGATTACATTCTGTCAGCAGGCCAGGCTAGGCCAAGTGTAGAATTGCCAGAGAGGGCAGAGCTGTGTGTGATCCAGGGGGATAGATTTGAACAAAGGGCAGATGATTTGGCGGCTATGGGAGAGGACTTTGCCAACCTCCAATTTTTCAATGACTAAGATCCAGGGGACACGACAGTCAACTGGTTTGATTATGAGGAATCGGCAGAGGCTACCGGGTGGCTGGATGATCAACCGCATGTTATGGAAGAATTCCAACCAGAACAGGGCCTAGCAGGGGCGAGAATATCAGTTGTGGCCGAAAGGGCCGGAAGTCAAAATGAATCGCCGGAGAGCCCCGGTGTCAAGAATTTTGCTCAGGATTGGAGCATTTTGAATATAGGAATTGATGAACAGCCAGCTGTACTGACACAGTTGGAACAGGAAAGGTTTGAGGATTCTGAGAGAATCAGGAAAGCTAAGGCTCACGTGGGGACTGAAACTGCTGTGTGCACAGAGACAGAGAATGCTGCAAGCATATGGATGGAGGGTACTGTGAGTACGAGAACGGTCATACCGGAGCCGGACAGGTGTTTATCGGCTGCCGATGGAATGTGGTGGGAGGACGATGACCTATGTCTTGTCCACACGGACGAGGATTGGGGAAGTAACCAACTAGATGATACCTGGTACATCGGCGAAGTCGATCATATGACTAGGAGTGGACGGTATTTCAAGCCTCCACACCTAGATCAACCAGAGGCGTCTGGGAAGGATAGGGAAACGGAGAAGCAGAAAGAAAAGCAACTCGAAGATGAGGTCGTCTTGAGACAGTTGAAAAAGATACAAGCAGACATCTCCATCTGGGGACTGCTTATGGCTTCTCGAGTACATAGACAGGCCGTCCTTTCAGCCATGGACAAAGCCAAACTCTCGATAGACACTATACCGGAGCAGCTAGTTGGATTGGTTTTTCCGGGAGGAGGTTCCCCGACGTTGACCTTTTCCGACAAAGAACTACCGCCTGAGGGCGTAAATCACAACAAACCTCTCTACATCTCTGTGGAATGTAGAGGCAAATGGGTACCAGTGGTTCTTGTCGACACGGGATCCGCCATTAATGTGTGCCCGTCAAGGACGGCATATGCAATCGGGTTGAAGCCCGCGGACTTCGTGCCAACTGCCCAGGTGATTCGGGCGTATGATAACACAAGCAGGGAGGTGATGGGGACTATCAAAATTCAGACCCAGGTTGGTCCAGGATAGCACGAGATTGACTTCCATGTCTTGGACGTTTCCGCAACCTTTAACCTACTTTTGGGGCGACCGTGGTTGCACCAGGTAAAGGCAGTTTCTTCCACCTTGCACCAGATGTTGAAATACCCCCACGGGAAGGGGGTGGCTATAGTTTTTGGGAATTCATCGATCCATCCGCCACCAGAGGTGTCCACACCGATTTTGGAAATCGAGCATGGCACGGAGGATGTCTTCTTATCAGGATTTACCCTGGCCGAGGCCCGGGTCGTTCAGAACATCTTGGCTGATAATGAGGGGTGGTACGTCAGTGCACAATCAGTGTATCTCATGAACAAACTTCAGCACATCCCTGGGATGGGATTGGGAAAGAGTGGCCGAAAGGGCATCACAGCATTGGCCGAAGTGCCACACAACCCACATACCTTTGGCTTGGGTTACCTGCCCACCAAAGAGGATTGGATAAGGAAATGCGAGGAAATGGCCGGGAGAGCCAGAGCAAAGAAGGCCGGGAAGCCTTATGAGCTAATGCACCGACCCATTCAGGGTACCCTAAACGGACGCTTCGTCCGGGAGGGGGAGGACTTTCCTTTTTGTGGCTTCCCAGAGTCGTGGCTGAACGCGGAGAGGAAGCGCGTACCAGGCTTTGAGATCTTCTTTGATCTGCAGTTATCCGGGGATGATGTTGCCGAAGAACAGACGGGCCCATTGGCTGAGGCTGAGCGGAATGAGAAAGTGGAGTCTGAGGACACCGAAAGTGAAATGGGGGTAGCGCTGGCATGTCTACTTTCAAATCCTCCGATCGACCAGAAGTGCTTGGGGGATAACTTCTCGGTGTCCATGATCAGAAATGAAACGGCTACGGGCCTACCAGCAAACATTTTGGATGCATCCATCGCACCCTCTCTCATTTGGTAGTATGAAGAGGGATTTTTGTCAAGCAGCACCGGGTCAGGTAGTGAGCCGGAATCTGATTCCACCGAGTCTGTGAGTCGGAATCAGGTTCCAGCTCGACTGAGTCTGAGTCCGGTATTCCTGGGGGTGATAACCCGGATACCACAGTCCTGTCCAGGCCGTCTTTTTCTTTCTCTTTTGAGTCTGTTGTAATAGAAGAATCGGACGGTTTGGAAGTACTTAATGAGAATGATGTGAATGTGGTTTCTGAGTACTTTTCTGTGCCCTTGATTTATTGCTTGAATCAGGACTTTCAAAATTTTGACAAAAACGACGAGGAAGAAATTCCTCCAATTTTGCAACGCTTAATTGATCAAGAGCAGGAAAGATTTGTTAAACCTTTAGTTGATGAAATCACTACTGTAAATGTTGGTACTGAGGAGGACCCGCGGCTGGTCCAGATCGGGTCCACGTTGTCTTCGGAGGAACACGAGCGCTTAGTCGCTTTATTAAAATATTTCAAAGATGTTTTCGCGTGGTCCTACGAAGACATGCCTGGAATCGATCTTGAGATTGTACAGCACCGAATCCCTCTTGACCCCGAGGCCCGATCCGTTAAACAAAAACTCAGAAGGATCCGCCCGGACTGGGCTCTCAAGATTAAGGAAGAGGTCACCAAACAAATCGACGCAGGCTTCCTACTGGTATCCGAATACCCGACTTGGTTGGCCAACATTGTTCCAGTGCCGAAGAAGGATGGCAAGATCAGGGTATGCGTGGACTTCAGGGATTTGAACAGAGCTCGTCCGAAGGATGACTTTCCCTTGCCACATATCGATGAGTTAGTGGATTTCATAGCGGGGCATGCTTTCCTTTCATTCATGGATGGCTTCTCAGGGTATAGTCAGATAGTGATGGCACCGAAAGACCGGGAAAAGACTGCATTCACCACCCCGTGGGGGACATACTGCTACAGAGTAATGCCATTTGGGTTGAAGAATGCTGGAGCTGCTTATCAACGGGCCGCGACCACAATATTGCACGACATGATCCACAAAGAGGTTGAGGTGTACGTGGACGACATGATTGTCAAGTCCAAAGAAAGAGAGGGCCACTACACCGCCTTGCAAAAGTTCTTTCAAAGGATCAAAGAATTCCGGTTGCGGCTGAATCCTCAAAAGTGTACGTTCGGTGTTACAGCAGGAAAAATGCTGGGGTTTCTGATTACACAGAGAGGTATCGAAGTCGACCCTTCCAAAATCAAGGCCATCTTAGAAATGCCACCACCAAGGACTGAAAAGGAGGTGCGAGGCTTTCTGGGTAAAGTGCAATTCATAAGACGATTTATCTCAAAATTAACCTTGACTTGTGAACCACTTTTTGGTCTCCTGAAGAAAGGAACGAAGTTCCAATGGGACGGCCGATGCCAAGCTGCTTTTGAACAGATCAAGGAATACTTACAGAACCCACCCGTGTTGTCACCGCCTGAACCGGGGAAGCCGTTGATATTGTACCTTTCAGTAACTAAGACTACAATGGGCTGCATGCTCGCTCAAGAATCAGAAGACAAAGTAGAGAGAGCCATCTACTATCTGAGCAAGAAGATGCTAGAGTATGAGACTTGCTACACACCGTTGGAAAAGGCTTGCTTAGCCTTGGTATGGGCTACCAGGAAGCTGCAGCACTACCTGTTAGCTCACTCCGTAATGTTGGTTTCACGACTGGATCCTATCAAATATCTTTTCGAGAAACCGACACTTACGGGTAGGCTAGCTCGCTGGTTGCTGTTGCTTTCCGAATTCGATCTAAAATATGTGACGCGCAAGTCAGTCAAGGGAAGAGCAGTAGCAGAATTCTTAGCCGATCATCCAGTGGAAGGGGGTGAAGCAGTTGAGTACTTATTCCCAGATGAGGCCATTTTGCATATCGACGATGTACTTTGACGGAGCGTCAAATCAATACGGGTATGGAATAGGAGTGTTGCTGATAGCACCCAACAATTCCCGTATCCCTCTAGCCTTCAAACTCCGTTTCAAAGTCTCCAACAACGAAGCAGAATATGAGGCATGCATTGCCGGTCTAGAAGCAGCCCTGGAATTAGGGGCAAGACGGTTGGACGTCATCGGGGACTTGAACCTTGTTGTGTCTCAAGCAAAAGGAGACTGGAAAGTCAAAGAAGAAAAGATGATAATGTACCACCAAACCTTGGACTTGTTAATTCCTCGGTTTGAGAAGCTAAATTTCGCTCATCTGTTAAGAGAGAACAACAGGTTCGCAGATTCACTAGCAACTCTATCTTCCATGATAGACATCCCGTTTGGAGTCCGGATGCGTCCGATCATCATTGACCAGAAGTTTAAGCCGGTATATGAATCAATTGCTGCCATAGATGAGGTTCAGGATGGAAACCCCTGGTATTACGATATTTGGAATTTCTTGGAGAAGGAAGTGTATCCACCAGGGGCAAATGCCAAGGATAAAAGGGCAATCAGAAAAATGGTCGTTCAGTTCATCATCTGCGGGGGTAAACTCTATAAGAGAGGTCATCTGGGAATGCATAAGCTGTGTGTAGAAGTTGAAGAATCGAAGCGCCTAACGGAGGCCATCCATGGAGGAGAATGTGGTGCACATATGAACGGGGTAATGTTGGCTCGGAAGATCCTCAGACAGGGTTACTATTGGTCCACCATGGAGGAGGATTGTATCGGCTTTGTTCGGCGATGCCACAAATGTCAAATCCATGCAAACCGCATGAACATCCCGCCGTCAAAACTATACAACATGACTTCGCCATGGCCATTTTCAGTTTGGGGAATCGATGTGATCGGGGCTGTCACTCCAAAGGGGTCAAATGGGCATGAGTTCATCTTGGTCGCGATAGATTATTTTACAAAGTGGGTCGAGGCCCAATCTTATGCGGTATTGAAGGCTTCACATGTCGCAAAGTTCATCAGAAACAACATCATCTGTCGTTATGGAGTCCCAAGTGAGATCATTTCAGATAACAGTTCCCACTTCAAGAAAGAAGTGATCGACTTGTTGGAGAAATACAATGTGGCTTTTCATAAGTCATCCACATACCGGCCGCAAACCAATGGAGTGGTCGAGGCTGCCAACAAGAACATCAAACACATACTGCAGAAGATAGTGGAAACCTACCGGGACTGGCCAGATAAGCTGCCGTTTGCTCTGTGGGGCTACAGGACTTCAATTAGAACTTCTACTGGGGTGACTCCGTATTCGTTGGTTTACGGGATGGAGGCCGTTCTACCTATTGAAATTGCGGTTCTGTCTTTGCGAGTATTGGCTGAGTGTCAGATAGCCGAGGCAGATTGGCAGCAGAGCAGATTTGAAGAACTTATGCTCTTTGATGAGAGAAGACTGAAAGCACTGTACCATGTTCAAGGTTATCAGCGCAGAATTGCCCAGGCTTTCAACAAGAAGGTTAAGTCCAGGAATTTGAAGGAAGGAGATTTGGTGCTCAAAGACAATCGAGCTCCCATCCACGACCTTAGGGGCAAGTTCAGGCCCAATTGGACCGGTCCCTACATCGTCAAGTTTATCTGGTTGGGTGGAGCTGTGGTTCTGATGGACCTAGATGGCCTAGAGTTCTCACAGCCGATCAATATGGACAAGTTGAAGAAATATTACCCCTGAGAGGCTCACTAGGCCGAAAACCCGAAAGGGCGACCTAGGCAAAAGTTAGAGCATTGAAAAAATTTGAAATTATAAAAATTGAGCTCGCAAGGTTGAAACCCCGCAAAGGGCGGCCTTGGCAGAAGTTAGAGCGCAAAAGGGAGAGTGAAAATACTCGAGTGAACCCAAGCCTGAACTACGTAAGGCTTGATTCCCATCTTTGGGATACATAGGCAACTTCGTCCTGAAGTTCAGCCATAAACTCTTCCCCGATCAACTTTGTCCATTTGATCATCTCGGTCATCTTTGTCTATTCAGCATCCAAGGGTTCGTTTGTGATCTCTGGTACAATGCTACTCAGACTAGAGGCAACTTTCCAGTTGCCGGGGATCCGGGGTTGTGCATCTCAGTGACAGATCTCAGGCGTGTCCAGTTTTTGATCCATACCGAAAATGGTTTTGAAAAGTTTTGATAAAAGTTGACTTTGTTCAAATTAATCTTTTTACAACTTAGACCATTTCTGGACCAAAGCGGAAAATTTTCAGTACTCACAACCTTCAATTTCATTAATTTCAATACAGAGTTCTCCTGCTCTTGCATACAAATTGAAGTTGCTTTTTATTACATTCATAAAGAAAACTTGAAAGTACTAATAAAACAATAAATCCGGGGCATAGATAAGTCAGGTGTCCCTGCGCCCCTCCCAGAGCTGGTCGAAGCCTCTGATGCCAAGCTGGGCCAATCTGTGCCTCTTCATTGAGCCAATCCAAGCACTCGTCAGACAAAGTGCAACTGAAAGTGGGAGCGGGGGCCAGGAGCTCTCTAGTCCTCCATGCTGTCGTGTACCGAGCAAGCTGCGTACCTCGGACTGGGAATGCAGCTGGGTACTCTATTCCCTCCGGCGGGCAAACCTGATCATGGCCAAACTGGCGCTGGAACCGGAATGGGAAATAGAACACACAGTGAGTCAAGCCAATCAACTGAATCCCAGTCTGCCAGGACATGCTGTAACTCATTGCCGGTAGGTTGAGCCAAGGATAACGCCAAGCAATGTGATCTGCAGACAAGCTGCACATCCAATCGAACCACCATCCCTCATCAAGGGCATCGACTAGGCGTTGCCGGAAGAAGTAGCCACAAGCTGAGTATGCTGGGCAAGAGTCCACAACCTGCAACTTGTCCATCAACCACACCTGGGAAGGGACAAAAAATGAGAGAATAAAGAATAGAGAGATGTACGATGAGAGAAAAGTGAGCAAAGGGTTTTGTGAGAAAAATCGAACTTGAGGGCCGAGTGATGTGAGCAATACATATGTGAGATTGGGTGGGAAACATTACCTGCAGCAGTAGTGGACTCCCCGCAAATCTGGTTGTCTCTCGGTGATAAAAGGCATCCAAGCCCATCAATGTTTCGGCCAGAGTCATGGCAATGCAGCTCTTGCCCTCCTTTAAGCCTTGAGCAACCTCGACTAGCCGGACACTAGATCCTCCGGAGCCTGAGGGAAACAAGAAATGAGATAGCATGCACAAACAAAGGGCATGTTGCCGAAAACCTTGCCAATGATGGTCACCACGGTCACCGACATCAGAAAAACAGCAAATCAAACTCGGAACATCCAGCATTCCGTCACAAATTAAAGATCGAGCATCGTGCATTGTGAGCCCACACATTCGCCCTAAGGCTTGGGCATGGCCACAGTGAAGCTGAGGCAAGACTTCTTCGTTGCGCTCTGATTCCATCAAAGCTTGGAAATCTTTGAAGGTAGGACATACCTCTTGCCCGCCAAAGCTAAAGACATGTGTTACCGGATTCCAAAACCTTGCCGTGGCATGGAGAAATGGAAAGTGCAGCGGAGTACGACTCAGAGTGAATAGTTCGTTTATATCGAAGCCCTGGAAATTCAGCTTTTCCGAGCCGTCCAAGTTGGAAATCCAAGCTGTGAGATTCTGGGCAAGGAACTCTTCCATTTGGAGCAAATCAGTGTTGGATTGAGAAAAACTATGAAGCTGAGGCTTTTTGTAGGGGATAAGGTGTGAGTGGAGGACAGATATCAACATTCTGGTGGTTTTTGTAGGGAATAAGGTGTGAGTGGAGGACAGATGTCAACATTCTGGTGGTTTTTGTAGGGGATAAGGTGTGAGTGGAGGACAGATGTCAACTTTTGGTCGGTTGGTCAAATCTGTTGGCCGATGGCCATTTCTCGAGGCCGGTGTCCTTTCCTTGTGGCCGAGGGTCTTCCCTCTTGCTCCATCAGCTGTTTAGAAGTTGAACATGCTGAGAACTTGTGGTTGGTACCACTTCCAGTGTCGTCCGGCGATAATTTTGCAGAGTCACGCCCATTTGCTTATCGAGTTGTTGCACAGTTGCTTATCAAGTTGTATGTCACATCCTTTAAGTTTCTGTTTTGCTTATCGAGTTGTACTTACACTTGGTTAGCTTATCGAGTTCTTTGTTTTGCTTATCGAGTTGCTTTGTCGTTAGTCGGTTCACTACCTGATTATTACGAGGCAAACGCTTACTTTTCAAACAAAGTTCAAATTCATTCACATTGTTATGTGATGCCATGCGATGCGATGCATGAAAAGTGCAAATGTAATACCTTTTTGTGGACAAAATAGCTGTTTCATTTCCATCATATCTTTTGCAAAAAAAATATATGATTTCGAAAACCTGCCTGAGGCAGTGCAATGTGCTTAAACTACCAGTAAAAAAGGGAAGTAAAGTGAAAAGGAGAGCAGGGCCGCAGAGTATCGGGTTTGATACCGGTAACCTCCCTTTGGATCGATGTATCTCTCGCGCCCTTGGTCGGGTCAATTATCTGGTATGGCACCTTCATTACTCGAGACAGTGCAAGAAAGTGCACTTCTGAACATTAGTAGACCCTCGAGTTGACCTCAAGCCGTGTCTTCTATGAGCGATGCTCGATGCGTGCAAGGAGCATCCCTTCCCGTATCCTTTTTGTATCTTGCAAATTTCACAAATCACTTCAATCATGTCATATTACGTTGTTTCATTTTAGAGCATGCTCATTACGCATCTCGCGTCAAAGTGATGCCTCATCCCCAGCAGGTTGCATCTCAACATCATGAATAGCATGTATTTACCATGTTTCAGTTGAATATGTTCAAGTTCCGTTTTCATACACATTGCATGCGTTGTCGCGTCATGCTTTACTTACATGTGTTCAAGTTCCATTTTCATACACATTGCATGCGTTGTCGCGTCATGCTTTACTTACATGTGTTCAAGTTCCGTTTTCATACACATTGCATGCGTTGTCGCGTTATGCTTTACTTACATGTGTTTAAGTTCCGTTTTCATACACATTGCATGCGTTGTCGCGTCATGCTTTACTTACACGTGTTCAAGTTCCGTTTTCATACACATTGCATGCGTTGTCGCGTTATGCTTTACTTACATGTGTTCAAGTTCCGTTTTTTTGCACATTGCATGCGTTGTCGTGTATTGGTTTACTCACATGTGTTCAAGTCCCTAATATTACACATTGTGCACGTTGTCGCGTGTTCTTTACTTACATGTGTTCGTGCCTCCATAGCATTGTTATGCTTGCCCCGAGTCGTATTGTTATGCTTCTCACTCGGTTTGCATCATCATGCACTTTCAATTGCATTAATATGCATACTGCTAACAATATTGTACCTGTTAAGTTTTCTTTCTCTTACAGGCACGATATTGTATCTACGGTTCATTTGAGGCTGGAGCGACCAGACAAACCGCACAGGTATTGTATTCTCCATGTGAAACGCGTCGAGAATTGAATAATTCTCTTGCATCCTTTCTGCATTGTAATGTAGTTGGATTTATGTTAGATTGCTTAAAACTGTTGCGTTGTTATGCTTCGTTACAGCTTTCTTTGCTTGATCATGAGTTATGTTCGGCTTCTTGCATTGTCAGTTGCATTTTGCCCCCGCCTTCGGGCGCATATCTTTATCTGTAGCTTGTATGCTTTGTCTAAGTCTTCGGCCTTGTCAAAAATGGGTCGTCTTTGGACTTTGACATTCACTCCCGTCATTGTTATGACTTTCAAGTTCTGTCAAAGAGGGGCAACTGTAGACACCCCATTTTTGACCGTCCTCAAGACTTGGACGTCATCGCTTGAACACTTGATGATCATCCATGTTCATTCGTTTTGAGTTCCCGGAGGCCTTGGCCGAGCACCCTGCCTCAAGATCTCTTAACTTGTTTGTTTTGTGCTTGGTTGGACCAAACACTTGTTGGTTTTTGCTTTGGAGGGTAGAGAGTGGCTTGTCTGCCATTCCCTAAACCCACCGGCCATGGCTTGAGGCCACCGGCCCTGTTTTCTTGCCACCGGCCATGGACGGTCGGTCGGCACCATTTGATGGTCGGTCGGTTGTGGTTGGTCGGTCGGTCGGCACCATTGATGGACGGTCGGTCGGCACCATTTGATGGTCGGTCGGTTGTGGTCGGTCGGTCGGTCGGCACCATTGATGGTCGGTCGGCCATCTTGGTTGGCCGATTGGCCATATTTTTTTTTTTTTGGCTGGCTGAACCCTCGGTTTTAGCTTCTTGAGGAAGCTTGAACCTTTTGAACCTTTGTTTTAGCTTCTTGAGGAAGCTTGAACCTTTTGCTCTAGCTTCTCCAAGAAGCTTGAACCCTTTGTTTTAGCTTCTTAAGGAAGCTTGAACATTTTGCTCTAGCTTCTCCAAGAAGCTTGATCCTTTTGGTCAAGCTTCTCCGAGAAGCTTGACCCTTTTGCTTAAGCTTCTTTGAGAAGCTTTGACCCTTTCTTGAGGCTTCTCCAAGAAGCCTTGGCTCTCTTCCTCTATAAAAACGAACCCTCCTCTCCATTTGCAAGGGTTAGAAAAACATTTGGCTGGAGCATTTGCATACACCTCTCCATATCTCTACATTCCAAGCTCCATAGACCCTTATTCTTGGCCATTTACACTACACCTCATAGCCTACCACCTCCACCATCCATTCAAGCACCTTGGGACTGATTTTCAGAGGTTGAAGGTTCACTTTCTCGGTCCAGAAGTTGCTGCATTGCTGTGCTACAAGGGTAAGCCTCCATTTCCCCATTTTTTTGCATTATTTTGCTTCATAACTTAGCCCTATTTGCAAGCATTTTTGGACTTCGACATAAACTGAAAAAAGTTTTGTTTTGATCTTCTAAACATGTTTGTTTCAGGACTCTTTTCTGTTTGGGGTCATCTACCCGCTTTCATGCTTCATTTCCTCATGCTTTGAGCCATGTATTTGAGCATTTGTGATGGCCTTAGTTTGGCCTCTTAGCCACTGAAATGATGTATTTTTGAGCCTCAAAATCAGAGAGGGGTGACCCTCTCACCCCTTGATTTGTTTACTAGCTTTGTTGGCCTTCCAAAGGAGCTCCATTTTGCATGATGTGAAGTAATGTTTCAGGCCCTATTTTGTAAGTTTTAAGGTCTTCCTTGACTTTGTCCAGAGCCCTTTTGGCCATATTTTGTGTTTATGATGCATGTGTAGAGCAACCCCCTTCAAGACCTTTCAAAGGGCCCTTTGTTTGTACACTTCTTGACCATATTTCAGGGCCTTTTTGGTGGGTTTTAAGACCCTCAGAACCTCTTTCTAGAGGTGGTTTTGCCATTTGGTGTGTCCATCATATAGGTGTAGAATACCCCCTTGCATGGCCTTCCAAAGGAGCCCATCATTCTTTCATGCATTGACTGAGTTTCAGTGGTTATTTGGGCATATTTTAGCATGGCATACTTCTGTTTTTGGTTGGTTTAGTGAGTCCTCATATGCTTCATAGGGTTGTAGAACGACTCATGGTTCACTAGCTTTCTTTGCATGCTTTGTTAGCCCTTCATGTTAGCACTTTTGGGCCATGCCTTGAACTGATATTGTGCTTATTTTGGACTTCCCTAGCTCTGTTTTTGGGTCTTTTGGTTGAATGATGTTAGTTTTGTATGCTTGTAGTTCAAGGTCCATGCTTAACTTTGAGTTTTGAGATCCATTCCATGCATATACTGAGGTGTGTTCATGTTTTAGGCTCATTATACATCATATTTCAGAGCTTGTATCAATGCCATATTGCCATGTTTTGTACTCCTTAAGTGTGCTTGAGAGTTGTGCATGAATGCCTTGTTTTCGGACCATTGAATGAGCTCCATTTTCTTGCATGTTGAACCACCATTTTAGGCCATTTCCCCACTGTTTCAGACCTGCTTAGGGTCTGTTTGGGGTTGGTTTTGCCTTTGGTGCATTGCTTTGGGTACCTCTAGTGTAACGCACTTCATTAGTTTCGGTACCCAGGCCCCCTAGCTTGCATTGTGTGACATATTTGCATGTTTCGGGACCATATTACATGCTGTTTCAGAGCTGTAATTTATGCTATTCTATGCCATATTGCATCCCTTGCCATGCTTTGGTAAAGTGGTACGTTATGCCTTAGGGTCGGTCCTTTGTATCCGTGCATGTTTGCATGTGTTTCGGTTGTCTCATTTCCATCATAATGGCCACTGATGTGAGCGTGGCTGAGGTCCACTCATGTTGGTGTAAGTCCATCGTGCATTGTGTATGTCATTTCATAGCATTGCGTATGCTAGGTTGCATGTTAGAGCATTGTGTATGCCATGTTACATCGAGTATTGTGTATGCCATCTCATTTGCATTGTGTTTGGGATAGGAGTTAGCCCAAGCACGGGAAACGAGGGACGTTTCATACTCCGAGTGACGGAACGTGTCTCAATTCTCGGTCGCCGACACTCAAGATTACCCATGATGGAGTTTAGGCCTTGTTGTGTTTCCATGTGCATTCATTTTACATTGAGTCGTGCAATTCGACTCCTCGGCCATCATGCATCGAGATGCGTGATTGGTGGCACGAGGATCGAGGTGTGCATACATATGTGAAAATACTTTTCCATACCCCCTTTCTTGCTCTCTGTTGCAGTAAATCAGAAATCAGCAGCCTTCTAGAGCTTCGCACAGCATTCCGGGATTAATTGTAAACAGAGGCGAATCGGGGCATCGCAATGGATTTCCGCGCAAGGCAACTCGAGCATGCATCTTTCATCATTCGGAACAGAGCTGAGGCGGTCCATGAATTTGCATACTCGTTTATTTGCTTTCCTAGTTAATTTGTTAATTAATTAGGGTTTTGTAATATTTAATTATTCATTTGGACTGTAATTATTTATTCGGACTGTATTATTTATTTGGACCCTCCGAGCGAGGGCACAATTGTAATAGGTGTGCGTGCGTGTGATGTATGTCTTCCAACCCCACGTCTTTCTCCCTTTTATTTACCAGCTTATGATGGTTAGATTAGGGCATGTTTCAATTAGCATACAGTATGATAGCATGTTTGCATTCATTCATCTGTCTTGCATGCACCGGGCTCAGCGCATCATACTAACTGCATTTGTATTTCAATTCCAAGTTGAATACATGTTAGCTGTAGCATCATCATATGCCATCTTAGAATAGCCGAGCCTATTGTAGTTGCATTTTCGCATGTGTTGCATTAGGCATTTCTGTATAGTTAGGATCATGCATGGATTTCTAACATAGCTTCTGTTTTGGCTTGGAGTACTCAGTAAGTTTTATGTTTTAGCATCCTTCCATGTGTGTGAGTGACTGCTATGATAGCATGCTTACCATGAGGCTAACTGCTTATGTGATATAACTGCCTGAATGCCTGTGGGTGAAGGTTGGGTTATTTGGATTGGAACAATTCATCGATTGCGAGTTTTAAGCCCACTTGAGAGTGGCAAAATCATGTTTTCTAAGCCCACCCGAGGATGGCAAATCCACGTCTTAGCCTACTTGCGAGTAGCACCATCAAACCGTTTTCAAAAATAAACATGAAATGTTTTGTTCCAATTCAGGCGATCCAGTCTATACTTGTATGCTGTGCGCATCACATAGTAAATCTAGGCTAATAACCGGAATAAGAGCGCATAATGTTTTCAAAACTAGATATCATGGTTAGTAGAGGCCGATCTTTGATCGGGCGAGCGGGGGTGCTCACGAAGTGACCTTCCCCAATCGTACCCAAGTTCCCGAGCCGAGGCAACTTTGGTGATGACGGACATGTGGTCTTAGGCAACGAGTTAGGGTTTCCTAAATTTCCCAAAATAAAATATTTAAGTGGCTACTCTGTATCTGGCAAAGCAGTGTACACCTGTGTTTCAAAAACAGTATATGGATGGATAAAATGACCTGAACCAAAGTGACAATGAACCCATGTTTTGTGGATTATAGTTGTATTTTATTATCATTTGTTCCTGATTTTAATACACTATTTGAAATTAATTGGACCAATTGAGCTCAAATTAAAAATCAACAATACTAGAAATGCAGAAAAAGTACTAAAAAAATTATTTTAAAAAATGCATCTATGGACCACAATCATTCTAAGAGTGACTCATATTTTACCAACTTTAAATTTATACGATCTATCTTATTTTGGGGATAAAATTTGGACAGCAAATTCATGGTATGTAACATTTTCGCTAATTGTTGGTATGTAATTTCATCATATTTGTTTTCACAAAAATAGACCATCATTTTTAACCTCATACTTATCACTCATTTCTCCAGATATATATGATAAAATAAATGTTTTGAATCAAGGTAGTGAAGCCAAGATGGCCCAAAATCATAAAAATTGGATCCTCCAAAAAGCCCCCATTGAAATAAATTAACTAAAACATAAAATTAAATGGGTTGAATCTTGTAATTTGAACAAGTTGAGAGATACCTTAGGCGACGAGTATGAGGCTCCAAATGAAGATCAACACCATTTCATAGACCCGATCAGCCTCCTCTGGGCACTTGTGAAACATCTTGGAGGTTGCAGCCACAAGTACTCTAAACACAGTGGTCAGCGAGCTCCCCTATGGCTTAACACAATTATAGGAACCCGAACCACTCAAGAATATCAGTGTCGCCACCACAGAGCATATGGCCGGTATCCCAAACCGAAGTGACCAAATCTTTATAAATGAAATCACAATGATTCCGCCTATTGGGATGAGGATTGTTGCGTAGGTTCCCAAGAAAAGGAAGAGGCAAGAACGCATGGTTAAGTTGTCCCGGATAACTTCTATTAATTGCTCAACCATGAAAGTGGATAGTGAAATTAAGTGGATAGTGAAATTAACTAGGGATAGTGCTGTGTAGAAGAGTTATCTTCTGTCCCTCGTCGATGCATTCGACTGCAGGTGCCTGTGGCCTTGGCGAGGACTGGAGGTGTTGACATTGTTAGGAATCCCAAACCCTGGAAGCAAAGAAGTTTTGTGTTTGAGAGGACAAAGTCTGATTATAGAATGTGGTTTGCATAGATGACAATCAATATTCAATAACTGATAGTGTTAGCTTCATATAATGAGATTAGTGGTGATTTACAAGTGATTATTTGGTGGTCTTAGAATATTGTTCCACATTATTTATCACTTGATACTTGTTAAATTGTCTCATAAAATCCTAATGAAAAGTACTGAGTCCTACAACTTTAACCAATAAATATGAAGTTAGTGCACTATATGAATTTGTCCCAAACACCACCGCATAATATTTTGTGATTTACGGTTTCGAGAAACTATATTATATAACATATATTTTTATATTTATACATATTTCTATGTATATATTCTATATTGTTTAACTTTATTTTTGTAAGCATAAATTATGTATTAATTGAAGTAATTAGTTATACTAATCTTGAATAAAGAGGCACCAAAATAATTAAATTAATTATAATTTTTTAATTTTAAAATATGAAAAAAAATATACTTTTTAAGTATAATATCGAGGCCGTCTATAGGGTTAAAAATTTTATATTTTATTTTTGAACTGATTTTATAATAAAGTATAAATTGGTCCCAAGCTAGTCCCGGCTTAAAAAATGATTTAAAGTATTATCATGTAATATGAGTTTAGTCCAAACACGTTCAATTTCTTCCATGTCCACCCTTAATATGGATCCTCCTTCAAACCTAGCACGTTTGTAGAACTATCTAAGGCCTAGGCTCTTCATGTCTCCAACTCTCCATGGTCATGTCCAAAGAGGGTTTCGGCTGGATTACCTTTTTCTAACTACCCAAAAATAAATAAATAAATAAATCGCGGTATCGGATAACATAACGGTATCAATTGCAGAGTATCGGTATCAGTAGTATTGGTCGGTACGTATCGGGAATCGAGTGTCGCGGCAGTAAAATTTTAAAAATCATTTCACAGATTTTTCAACTTTTTCTTTCTCATACCGGTCCGAACTGGTGAGTATCGGTCCGTCACGGCTTGTGTAACGGTTATAGACCGCTACGTACCGGGACTCGGCTAATTCTCCTGCAATTTTTTTATCTCAACGCTGTACCGACCTGTATCCGTCGCGGTGCTCTATTTTTCCCGATACGAACTGGCCAGTACGTAACGTATCGGTTGAATTTTAAAACTATGCTCATAGCACTATAAGCAAAACTGGAGATGACGAGCACCCAGTAGTTACCAATCAAAACATCAACAATGAATTTCATGCGTATGAGTATAATGCCCATCAAACCCCAAAACACATTTATAATAGCAGTGGCATGAGTGAATTTGAGCTTCCACACATTTGTCAAGTATAGCATCGTCATCCACATGGCGTACATATCAGCCCATATCAGCACTAGCATAGCATTCATGAACATAACAACACACACCACCAAGTTAGCACTTTAATATTGATTTTAAAACAAAATATCTATTAAGGTCATTTTAATTTACATAACTGTCATTATCAAATCATTTTTTAGAAGTTTTTTTGTATGAATAAAATTTTCCATTTGGAAAATGTATTGTAATTACCCAAGATTCTCACAGGGGACACCATTTTCGCAGTTGATTATGTTCCTCTCCCTCACTTTCTGTGAAAGATGAAAAATTAAAAATCAGACGAACACAAAGATATCACTATCAAATGTAAACTATAAATTAGCTTTAATGCTGCAGAATTAAATTGTTAGGAGTCCTTATGAAGGAGACCTCAAGTACAATCACACAGATTAAAAAAAAAAAGGCTCACTATTTATCAAAATTTTCTTTCTAAATCTTGACACCCTCAAACTCTAGAATAAATTTGATAACCAATGATAAAAGATATTGACGAAGAAATTGAGAGAACGGTTGTGTAGTTTTGAATTGAAGCCTTGACACTGTAACATATATATATATACACACACACATAATGGAGATGGAATTTCAAAGGGAGAAAGAGCCAGCTGCGTTGCCAACTATTTTGTAGCTTCATGCGTTGACATTATAATTCGCTTTCTAACTTAGTTACTTCAAGTTCAAGGACACAAGTTGACAAGTCACCTATTTTATTTTATTTTTTACTGACACATAATCAATCACAAAATCAACAATGTAAAATATTTTCCAGAACCTTCATAGAGCATTTTGAATGAAATTGTATGTCTTATAATGGATCCTATCATCTAATTTGTACGGTTAAGATTGTTTTATGTAGTTGATTTTGTGATCGATTCTCTATTAGTTTTTATTTTTTATTTTTAGAATGACTTCATAATATTGGTACATACATGGACATAGAATCTGTTAGTGTATAGCTGTGTAATTAGTTGTAAAGTAGAAATGTAATTATTGATAAAATAAAGCTTTAATCATTATTGTTCCCTTAGTGCACACCTTTGTGCTTTCTTCTTTCGGTCCTCTCCCTTCTATAAAGGAGAGTACTCTTCCCATTGTAAACACACACAAAACATATCAATATACTGAATTCCTTTTCTCTTTCTCTCTCTCTCTACCAAACTATTGTTACATGGTATCAGAGCAGAGTTTCTTTTCTCCGTGTTGTTAGTCCCGTACATAGTGGCACTACAAAACTGCTTCTGAACCGTTGTATCTTCCTACCAACCTGCTCGGAATTTCCTCACAATTCCAACGACACCACCCACGTCACCAGAAAAGCCTTCACGCGCCCTCACACGCTACTTTCGTGTTCGGCGCGTATATCTACTTCCGCCGCCACTCTCATACGCGCTCTCACACGCCTTCCGTTGCGTGCTTTCATCATCTCTGACGTCAGCCCTACCTTTTGCGTGCGTCGTGCCTACTCTTTTGCACCGCGTGTGCGCCGTTCGGCTATTGTGCGCCCATGTGCACCATTCTGCTCCCTTGCGCCTCGCGTGCGCTGTTTGGCTATCGTGCGACGCCCGCCGTCCCTGCTATTGTACACCGCTCCTCTGGCTACTATTGTGCGCCGCTGACATCATCTGGTCCTCTGCTGACGTCATCTCTGCACAGCAGCCCCTTTTCCAGCTATTTTCGACCTTCCGGACTAACTGGTATACTCTGTTTTACCAAATTTTGCTCCTATAGGCCTGTTCCTATATATTTAGTCCCACTCCATTTTTATTAGGGATCGCCATGATGCCTCCTATCCAATTTATGCTCTACTTAATGGTTCCA
Organism: Camellia japonica; assembly: GCA_030407325.1. Taxonomy (NCBI): domain Eukaryota; kingdom Viridiplantae; phylum Streptophyta; class Magnoliopsida; order Ericales; family Theaceae; genus Camellia; species Camellia japonica. Next base: position 47,361,149 of record JAPPVO010000017.1, read on the forward strand.
ATTATGTATTGTGGGCCCAAGCCATGTCTTTCTTCCTCAAATGACAGAAACTTTGGCGTATTATCACCGACGATGTGACCACACCGGTGAAAGAGAATGCTGAACATACTGCCAAATATGATGTCCGACTCGAAGATTGGGACAGTAAACACTACCAGATCATTACTCGGCTTCGGAATACCTCTGTTCCCTCTATTAGTCTTCAGTTTGTCCGTTTTTAACTTGACTCTGTTCCCAATCCTGCTAAAGCCATTTGGGATTTTTTGAGAGATCGATACCAGACTACCGGTCTTGCCCATCAGTATCAACTTCAGAGTCAACTTCACTGCATGCATCAAGAAACCAGTCAGTCTATTAATGACTTTCTTTCTCAAATATATTATGTTTGGGACTAGCTTGCTCTCTCAGAACCGGCATGGCCTCACCTTGAAGATGCTGCTTTATTCATTAACTATCATAATCAGCAACGGTTGGTTCACTTTCTCATGGCTCTCACTCCCTCTTTTGAGCCCGTGCGTGCCTTTCTTCTTTATGGCCTTCCATTGCCCACTCTTGAACATGCTATTTCTGAGCTATTATTTAAGGAGACTCGTCTTGGTACTCTCGAGACTCATCGTGTGGACTCTGTTCTTGCCACTTCTCAGTCACGGCCCTTCCCGACCCAACGGTCCACTGCTTACATCTATTGTCAGAATCGGGGCCTTCTTTCTACTCATCTTCTGGTTCATTGCCCTGTCCGATCCTGCCGATATTGCAACAAACTTAGTCCTGGTCATCTGCAGCAGGATTGTTTTTGGAATCCATCTCGGTCATTTTCCACTAGCAACTCCTCTCGCGGTGGCTCTTCTAGGGGGAGCTCTCATCGTCAGTTTAATCGCACTACTGCTGTTGCATCTGAGGATTTCTCTAAGTCTCCTACTCCGTCTGCCCCTGATTTTTCTCAAACTGATGTTGAGGCCATGTTCAAACAGCTTCTCTCCACCTCTGGTACACCTCCTCCTACTGCTTTGTCTGTGACTCCAAGTAACTCTTCTTGGTAGTTTGACTCCGCTTGTTGTAATCATATGACTTCCAACTCTACTATATTCTCTTTTATCTCTCCCTCTACTCATCTTCCCTCTATTCATACTGCTGATGGTTCTCTCATGTCTGTCAGTCATGTTGGTACTGTTTCCATATCTCAGTTATCTTTACCTCAAGTTTATCATATCTCTGCTCTAACCTTAAACCTTATCTCTATTAGTCAATTATGTGAGCTTGGTCTAACCATTACATTTTCTGCTAATGGTTGTTTGGTGCAGGACTCTCAAACAGGACAGACTATTGGGATCGACCATAAGCATGGACGTCTCTATGAACTTATTCAACTTCATGTTCCTGACTCCCCACAGATCGCTGCTCCTGCATCTGCTTCCTCTTTGTCTCATTTTCATCTTTGGCATTGTCGCTTAGGACATCTGTCTATTAGTTGCTTAAAGTCTTTGGTTTCTAGTGGTCAATTGGGTCATGTACTTCCGGATACTTTTGATTGTATACCTTGTCAACTTTCAAAACAACCTGCCTTATCATTTAATAAAAGTACTTCTATTTCCCATGCTCCTTTTGATCTCATACATTCGGATATTTAGGGACCATCCCCTACTACTACCATGAAGGGGATCTCGTTATTTTGTTGTTTTTATTGATGATTATTCACGGTTTACTTGGCTTTTTCTCATGCAAACTCGATCTGAACTTAAACATATTTATTATAACTTTGCCAAAATGGTCCATACCCAATTTTCAAAAACCATTAAAATTTTTTGCTCTGACAATGCTATGGAATATTGGGATTTCAATTTCCTTTCCTTTCTTCAGAGTCATGGTACTCAGCCTCATCGTTCCTGTGCTGGCACATCCCAACAAAATGGACGTGCTGAACGGAAACATCGGCATATTCTTGCCACTACTCGCGCTCTCCTTTTCTCTTCTTCTTTCCCTGAAAACTTTTGTGGGGAAGCTGCCCTTACTGCTGTGTACACTATCAATTGTGTTCCTACGCCTGTCATCCATCATCAAACTCCCTTTGAACGTCTACATGGCACTTCCCCTCCATACACCAATCTTCGAGTTTTTGGCTCTGCTTGCTTTGTTCTGCTTCAATCCCATGAACACACCAAGCTTGAACCTCATTCTCGTCTTTACTGTTTTCTTGGATATGGAATTGAACATAAAGGCTTTCGCTGTTGGAATCCTTTCTCTAAGCGTCTTCGTATCTCTCGCCATGTCATTTTCTAGGAGCACAAAATGTTTTCCTCCCTCTCCTCCTTTCACTTACCCACACTCTCCACTCCTGTCATATTTACTAATCCTTCCAATAGATCTCTTCTCTACTAACTTTGATACAAGTTCCCCCTTCATCGAGACGCCCTTGTTGACCCCTAATCCCGTCCAGACTATTCTCCCTGATGGTCCACCTCTCATTGCCCCTTCTAGTCCATTTCCTCCTTCTTCGCCAGCTCTTCCCCCTACCGATCCTCTCACGGATCGGCCGCATCGGGTAACTCAACCACCTCTTCATCTTCGTGATTATATTGTTGGCTCTGCTGCCTTTTTTACTTATAAACCTACCTCCTATCGTGAGGCTTGTACTAATTCTCTTTGGCAGCAAGCTATGACTGATGAACTCCAAGCTTTGGCCAAAACTCATACTTTGGATGTTGTTGATCTTCCTCCTGGCAAGACTGCAATTGGCTGCAATTGGGTCTACAAAATTAAGACTCATTTTGATGGCTCTATTGAGCGCTACAAAGATTGTCTTGTTGCCAAGGGTTTCAATCAGGAATATGGCGTTGACTATGAAGAGGCCTTCTCCCATGTTGCTCGACTTACCTCTGTTCGCAGTTTGCTTGCTGTTGCTGCTACTCGCCACTGGGAGCTCTTTCAGATGGATGTCAAAAATGCTTTCCTTAGTGGTCATCTTCTTGCGGAGGTCTATATGCAACCTCCACCTAGGTCTACTTTTCCAACTCATAAGGTTTGCAAACTGCAGCATGTCCTCTATGGTCTCAAGCAAGCCCCTCGCGCTTAGTTTGCTAAGTTCAGTTCTACCATTCATGACTTCGGGTTCACCTCTAGCTCTTATGACTCTGCCTTATTTGTTCGGACTACTACTCATGGTACCACTCTTCTTCTTCTTTATGTGGATGATATGATTATCACTGGTGATGATGCAGCTGGTATTCTTTACCACAAACGTTTTCTCCATCGTCAGTTTGAGATGAAGGATGTTGGTATTCTTAACTACTTCTTAGGCCTTGAAATCTCCCATGATTCCACTAGTTCCTATTTGTCCCAGGCCAAATATGCATCCGATCTTCTAGCACGTGCTGGTCTTACAGATTGCAAGACTACCTCTACTCGAGTTGATCCTCAGATTCGACTCACTCCTCTCGATGGAGATCTTCTCTCTGATGCTACTCTTTATCGTCAGCTCATCGATAGTCTTGTCTATCTCACTGTAACTCGTCCTGACATTGCCTATGCTGTTCATATTGTTAGTCAGTACATGCCTGCTCCCCGCACGCCACATTATACTGCTCTACTCCACATACTTCGCTACCTCAAAGGCACCTTGTTCCATGGCCTTCATTACTCTGCCTCATCCTCTCTTGAACTGTGTGCCTTTTCTGATACTGATTGGGCTGGTGACCCTACGGATCGACGCTCCACCACGGGTTTATGTTTCTTCTTAGGGGATTCTTTTCTTTCTTGGCGCAGCAAGAAACAATCCCTCACTTCCCGCTCTAGTACCGAAGTTGAATACCGAGCTCTTGCTGATACTACTCAGGAACTTCTTTGGCTTCGATGGCTCCTTGCTGATATGGGCGTTTCTTCCTCTAGTGCTACCTCTCTCTATTGTGACACTCAGAGTGCCATTCAGATTGCTCACAATGATGTTTTCCATGATCGCACCAAGCATATTGAGATTGATTGTAATTTCATTCGCCAGCATGTTACACGTGGCACTGTTCTTCTTCTCCCTATTGTGTCTACCGATCAACCTGCTGATATTCTCACAAAGGCTCATCCTCTTGGTCGCTTCAGTGATCTTGTTTCCAAACTCAAGTTGGTTGATGCTTACTCTCCTTGAGTTTGCGGGGGCATGTTAGTGTATAGCTGTGTAATTAGTTGTAAAGTAGAAATGTAATTATTGATAAAGTAAAGCTTTAATCATTATTGTTCCCTTGGTGCACAACTTTGTGCTTTCTTCTTTTGGTCCTCTCCCTTCTATAAAGGAGAGTACTCTTCCTATTGTAAACACACACACAAAACATATCAATATACTGAAATCCTTCTCTCTCTCTCTCTCTCTCTCTCTCTCTCTCTCTCTACCAAACTATTGTTACAGAATCAAATAACGAAAGACTATTGACTTTTTAAATGATTAGATTTGATTTTACGATAGCGCTACATCTATTGAATTTTTCTCTGTCCAAATTGCCCGAATAAATATAAGATTTTTATTTCAACAGGGTAAAATCATTCAGACAATTCGAACTATTCGAGTGAAGAGAAATCTGAAGGATCAAATATTATCATTGATTTTAATCATTCAATAACAATAATTAGATAGTCCTAGTACTATTTGTATACGTGTTATTTTTTGTCAATAAAAAATCACAACTTATACTTGGTGGATCATTCTAGGTGTCTAACTATCTAACAAAGTTAAGGCACATATTCTATCCATATGAATTCTTGCTGCACCATTAGTTTAGATCACCATGTATGCAATGTGACGTAATATTCTAAAAGAACTCAACAATTACCCAATATGTAAGTAGAAAAGTATGTAGAGCTATAAACGGAAAAAAAATAATAATTAGTGACTTGTTTTTAAATCTGTCACTAAAAAAAATAATTAGTGACGTTTTCATGTACTGATTTTCTAAATCTATCATTAAAAAATAATAATTAGTAACATTTTTTTATGGCGAATTTTCAAACTATTGTTAAAAACTAACAATTAGTGATATTTTTTTTTTTTATAAAGACTCTAAAAAAATAAAAATAAAAATTTTGGGATAACAATTAAAAGGACTTTTTAGTGTACCAAAAAGTTAAGATGACATATTGGTGCACCTATCTTCTTAATAGGATTTTTCATTCATTCTCCCTTTTATTTTTTAGATGGTATATCGTCCCATTACTAATGTGTCATGATGTTATTCTAACGAATTTTATTTCATTTTATTTTATTTTGTTTTAAAGTTTTTCTTATTCTTTTTTCTGTTAGTGAAAAACATCTTCTTCTCTCTAAAGGGTGTTAACTCACGGGAGTCTCAAGCCCATGACCTATACTTTGGAAAATTGGCAGGCCAACCAATTCTCGGCCCACATGCAAGTTTTGTTTAGAAAATTGCAAAGCCCGCAAGGTTCATTTAGACTGGGCCGGCCATATAATCTTTGTACTCAGTCCGACTACAACGTCCTTGGTAGAGCTGAGTAAGGAATCCGTGCAAATTCGTAATCCGATCCAGTCCAGTCCAGTCCAATCCAATTTAGTATGTTTGGATTGGTTTTTTGAATCCTTTGTTCGGTTCCGGATTGAAAAATTAAAAATCCGTAATTCACGGATTGGTTCCGGATTGAATCCCACAGTTCCAGATTGGAACCAATTCGGACCGTATAAAAATAGTCTATATTTTTATTATACACCCTCTTGCATAGTATCTTCTCTTATTTTATATAAAACTTAAACCCAAACCTAAACTCGCATAGTATCTTCTTTTATTACTTTTGTTTGCTAGTTTTTAGTGTTAATTTGTAATGGTCTAAATACTTATGGTGGAACCAGTTTTTTTATGATTATTTAAATTTTAGAACAGTATATCGCTATTATAAAAAGACATGTTCCTATTGTGAAACTAATATGGTGCTATATTTACATTTTTATGAAATTAAAGTATTATATATATTTTTTTGTTATTTAATTATGTAAATCCATGGTCGTAAACCGATCCAATCCGTGTTTAAATTGATTGGTTCGGATTGGTTCCACAATTTAAACGGATTGGATTGGTTCCAATTTTTTAGGAATCGTAGATAACGGATTGATCCTGATTTTATTTCAATCTAGTCCAATCCGAACCATGCTCACTCCTAATCCTTGGGTCAATTTTGGGCTTAAGATGGGCCGAACGTTTTGTGATTTCCAATTACCACCTACTCGTCTGGATATGATCTCTTTTTGTGTTTCCTCTTATTCTGCTTTCAAGAACCTTATTAAGGTTTTGAGTTTTCATAAAAATCAGTGACATTTAAACAGAAATTTATACAAATTTTTTTTTTGTTTTTTTTTTTTTAAATGTAAAATGGTATGAAGTCAATGTGAATATTTCATTTTTAAACAAAAGCCTCGTTAACATGACTCTTATTTACAAATGTATTACTGATATATCATTCTTATAACAAAATCTGCATAAAATTCTTACTAATTTGGCATTTTCCTTTCATAAATTAGGGCAGCCAATTTGTAATCACATTCATGTGTTGAATTCAAGTGCAATTCTAAAGAAATGTCTACTCAACTGCTTCGAAAGACTAACAATTGTATCCATTAGATGAATAAAGAGTTACATATTTCTTCTTTTCTTTTACACACTGAATAATTTAACTATAAATAAATAAAAGAGAGATGGTCATGGAGGTGGCTATTAAAGCTATGAACTTTTCTAAAAGCTTTCATTGACTACTTTGATATTATATTGAATTGTTGATCACTACTCATCTAAAAGTTTAAGTTGTTAGAGGCAGGAACAACTATACTATTTATAACATATTTTCAACATGGAGTCATGAATTAAGCGACTCTTCTAACATTGTTTTGTGTATCAATCCTAAACTATAAACTCCAAAATTTTAAATCCAAAATAACCCTAAGCCTAAACATTCTTCCCGACAACAATTTTCAATTGTCCTTGTTTAACATTCTTCTTGACACATAAACGTGGTACCAAAGGTTTACATAACTCAATATTGCCAACATCCGGTAATACTTGTCAAGACGACTATTGTTCAAGGTGTCTTTGAACCATCTTCTTGATGCATAAATAGTGATAGCACTCACAAAATTACCCATTCCAATCACGAAATCTGTGAATACCTTCCCATAACCCTCCATCCGTTTTGAAACATGAAAACAGAAAAACATTTCCATTCCATCTTCAGCAAGTCCTTCCATTAGTCCTAAGCAACAAAACTGTGGAACTAACCACATAATGTTCATCGATCCATTGTTTGTATCCAAAGAACTCAACCTCCTGGTCTCGACGCGCCAAGCAATGGTGCAACAACATAGGGATGAGAGCATTCCTAGTCCAATTCTCACTAGGGTTGCTTTCCTTTTGTGTGTTTCACCTATCCTGTTTTCTTGTATTGACTCATAGAACCAGGAAATCGCAAGGCTGAGAAAGGATTTGATCAAAGAAAGGGCTAGGATGGTCTTGTTACATCCATTCATCTTAGTGGCTTGCTCAATGAAAAAATTTTCACCAGTGGATTTCACCAAAACGTATACTAGGAAGGCCATCCATATAGGAACCATTTCTAGAATAAGTTTTGCTTCTTCAACTTGTGTAATTGTGCAGAGCCTCCCCATCTTCTCTTCTTCTACTGGATTAATTGAGGATGCTTTCAACATAGCTGCTTTATCTAGCCATCTGCGAGATAAAACAGAACAAACACACAAGCACATTAGAATTTATATGGTTTAGTCTACCAACTACATCCAAAAGCGAAGAACAATGAAGGAATTTCATTATATGAATTAATTTTATAATTAGAGGTGGCTCAACTATTAGATCAGTTTGGTAGTCGCCTAAGGCCCACATAAAAATTTAAAAAAAGAAAATTCTTATTGTCTAAGATCCCAACTTTTCAAAGATTTAGTTATGTAAGGTCTCATTTTGATATTTAGCCTAAGGTCTTCAAAAACCTCAAACTACTACTGAATACAACGAAGTGACCCTCTTAATACAATGCTTTATTACAAAAGTAAATATTGAGTATAACGGTAATATCACGTGACGGTATCATATACCATCCAATGAAAAATCTCATATGATTGGGTTAATGAGAAACAATGAGTGTCTATCTAATCTCATTTGTGATTTTGACAGTGTCACCATTAAACTCAATATTTATTCACAGAATAGATATTAACATTGATACCATGTAATAATGTCAACATTTAATGAAAACCTTAATACTCTAAAATAACCCAATATATACAAGGATTCAAAAATTCCAAATCGGATCAAAATAAAGTCAAATACAAATATTGTGTTGGACCTACCTGCCGCCCGGACCCATGGAGAAACGTGGCCATTTGCTCATTGATCAGGTCATCCATAATCCGAATTTAAATTAAAAAATACACTAACAAAACATGCATATATACATACACATCCATAAACAAAAAAGAGATGATCAAAACCTGAATTGATTTGTTTGCAACAAAGTAAATGATTGATTACTCTCATGAAGCAGATACACGTTAAGGTGTCTACGCAGTATGGCAACGTTGAAGACTTTGAAAACTGTAGTGAGGAGACTCTGAGTCTCAATTGTTGCAGGGCAATGGTAAAAGGGCATGCCCAAAGAGAAGATGGCAAGAGCAATCAGCATCACATATGTGGAGAGTTCAAGGGTTTGTGGCCAGTGAGGATTTGGCAATGTAAAGTAAGTAACAAGAATACCCATTAGCCAGGCAAAGCTCCAACATACTTTTGTCCTGGATTGGACTCTGTCATCATCGTCCTCTTGGTACTTTGCCCTGAACTGATAAGCCAAAAATGGCTTCAGTGTGGAGTTTCGCCCAGCCCTGCCCATGGCTATCATGGCAAGTGCAATGTAGAACAAGGAGACTTTTGTATGTGGAAAAAGTTTCAAAGTTGATAAGCATAGAAGGCTTAGTCCCTGCAGTGACAAACATACGTGGCCTTACTATACTAATTCAATCTCTACAATATAAACATTTCACCCCAGAAAAATCTAGGAGAAAAAATCTGGGTCCATAGCATTTTATATATATATATATATATATTAGAGGTGGACACACTGTACGCGTGTACAAACAATTAGATGTGAGAAGCAGTTGGATCTAAGAAAATAAATTTAAAGCAATTATCATAGTTGGGGGTACTTGGAGAAATAAAAAAATTGTGACAATCAACATCAGCTTCACTCTTCACTTTATATATTAGTATAAATATATATATACTAGCATTTGAGCTCACGCGATCCATGTGCTATTTCTTTTTGAAATCAAGAAGAGATTTGAAGGTTGAAATCACAAGGAGTTTTCTTTGAACGTACCTATTAACTTGCTATTACATACCTTCGGTGGTGAAGAAAAATAAATAGAAAAGTTATCTCATTGATAGGTTTTTTGGGGAAAAAAAAATTATAGTGACAATATACCTATTCAAGTGTTCACATATAATAATCATATATATGATACGACAGATGAGTTGTTTTATAATTTAATTTCTCAATCGATTCAATTTCAAATTCAATGAGACTATGTATCAGTTGTGGAGTATGGGGTGGTGGTGGGATGGCGGAGGTAGAGGAGGTGATGGTGTGAGTTGTACTCTGGTAGCATTGATAAATTTTTAATTCAAAAAATATGTTTTACTTTTAAAAAAATAAAAAATATTTTTTTATTCAAATAAATATGCTTTCGGTCCACTATACCAATCATGTGAAAATTGTTTTTCTAGCAAAAAAAGATTTCTGCGAAACAAAGTGAAAGCAAAAATGCTAGAGATCCTAAAAATTCTAGCAAATGTCTCACATGAGTGTGGGACCCACATGGGACCCACTGCGTCTCACACTCATGTGAGATATTTGGTAAAATTTTTGGTAGAATTTTTGAAATTTCTAGCATTACTCAAGTGACACTACTACAAAAATAGTTAAAGATCACACTTTGGCAAAAAAAAAGATCTCACTTTTATTGGAAGTGTGATAAAAAAAATTATATTGATATTTTAATCACACTTAATTTGATTGAGTGTGATAATATTTATTTTTTATGTCACTTTTCAATTAAGTGTGATTATATATATTTTTTAATCACACCTTCTAATTAAAAGTGTGATTATATATACACTACTACTTTTTAATCACACTTTTTAAACAAGTGTGATTATATATATATATATATTTTTAATCACACATTCTAATTAAAGTGTGATTGTTTATATATTTTTTAATCACACCTTTTAATTAAAGTGTGATTATATATATACTACTACTTTTTAATCACACTTTTAAACAAGTGTGATTATGTATATATTTTTTAATCACACATTCTAATTAAAGTATGATTATTTATATATTTTTTAATCACACCTTTTTAATTAAAGTGTGATTGTATATACACTACTACTTTTTAATCACACTTTTTAAGTAAGTGTGATTATATATATATTTTTTAATCACACCTTTTTAATTAAAGTGTGATTATTTATATATTTTTTAATCACACCTTTTAATTAAAGTGTGATTATATATACACTACTACTTTTTAATCACACTTTTTAAACAAATGTGATTATTTATATATTTTTTAATCACATCTTTTTAATTAAAGTGTGATTGTATATACACTACTACTTTTTAATCACACTTTTTAAGTAAGTGTGATTATATATATATATATATATATTTTTAATCACACATTCTAATTAAAGTGTGATTATTTATATATTTTTTAATCACATCTTTTTAATTAAAGTGTAATTATATATACACTACTACTTTTTAATCACACTTTTTAAGTAACACTACAAGAAAAGTGGGCTTATGAGACGGAACTTTTTGCGACGACACATTTGCCGTCGCAAAAAATGTGACCTTTTGAGACGGCACAATTTGCCGTCGTAAAAAATATGACTTTTTGAGACGGCACGACTTGCCGTCTCGCAAAAAAAAAAATATGTGATTTTTTGAGACGGTACAACTTGCCGTCGTGAAAAATATGCCTTTTTGAGACGGCACAACTTGTCGTCGCAAAAAAATGTGACTTTTTGAGACTTCATATATATAGTTACAAAATAGTTTAAATAAATGCAATGGTATTTTTCTATCATAAAAAAAAATTGAAAAAAACGACGTCGTCTTATTCTTTTGATATAACATTTCTCTTTTCATCCATTTTTTCATCTTCCTGTCTCTCTGTCTCTATCTCTATCTCTCTTCTCTTTCTCTCTCTCACTCATCACTCTTCTCTGTCTGTTTGTCTCTCTCTCTCTTTCTCTCTGTGTCTCTGTCTCTCTTCTCTTTCTTTCTCTCACGCATCACTCTTCTCTGTCTGTCTGTCTGTCTGTCTCTCTTTCTTTATGTCTCTGTCTCTATCTCTCTTCTCTTTCTCTCTCTCACTCATCACTCTTCTCTGTCTGTCTGTCTGTCTCTCTTTCTCTCTGTGTCTCTCGCTCATCCTCTTCTCTCTCTGTCTCTCTCTCGTTTATCTCTTTTCGCTATTTTTTTTTTCTCTCTCTCTCTCTTTGTTTATCTCTCGAACATCTTTTGTTTCTCTCTTTTTTCTCTCTCTCTCTCTCTCTCTCTCTCTCTATCTCTCTGTCTCTCTCGTTTATCTCTTTTCTCTCTCTCTCTCTTTTTTTCTATGTCTCTCTCTCGTTAATCTCTTTTCGCTTTCTTTCTCTCTCTTTTTGTTTATCTCTTGCTCATCTCTTGTTTCTCTCTCTTTTTCTGTCTCACTCTCTCTCTATCTTTTTCTCTCTTTGTCTATCTTTATCTCTTTCTCTCTCTGTCTCTGTCTCTGTCTCTGTCTCTCACTCATCACTCTTTTCTTTCTCTGTCTACCTGTCTGTTTGTCTGTCTGTCTCTCTCTTTCTCCCTCACTGTGTTTGCCTTGCTCACTCTCTCCCTCATCTCTTCTCTATTTATTGAGCTCCCTCTCGATTTATCGATCCAACCATGTTGGGGACCTCCAGTGGGCGGTGACCCCCAGCACCCCACTTCCACGTGGGGGCTGTGAGAGCAAGAGTGAAAATAAATAAATAAATAAATTTTTTTGAACCAATAGAAAACAGTGGAGGTGGTGGGGGTCACTCCCACTGGGAGTCTAGGGCATTTTTCTTATCGATCCACTACAAGAAAATGCACTTTTAGCGACCACTTTGTCTCTTTCTCGCTCATCACTTTGTCTCTGTCTCTCTATCTCTCTTCTCTATCTATCTCTCACTCATCTCTCCCTCTCACCACCTATCTCTTCTACCACATTTACCACTATTGCAAATGCCATTCCACTACCACCACTACTACCACTGTTGCCACTCCACCTCTACGATTACCATTACTACCATTATCGCCACCACTCCACTACCACCACTACTACCACTACTACTACCATTACCTCTCCTCCACAACTGCCACTCCATCTCCTCTGTCTGTCTCTCCCTTTCTCTATGTGTCTATGTCTCTCTTCTCTCTCTCTCACTCATCACTCTTCTCTATCTGTCCGTATCTCTCATTCTCTCTGTGTCTCTGTCTCTCTTTTCTTTCTCTCTCTCACTCATCACTTTTCTTTGTCTGTCTACCTCTCTATTTTTCTCTGTGTCTCTCATCCATCTCTCTTCTCTCTATCTCTTTCATCTATCTTCTCTCTCGCTCTCTCGCTCATCTCTTTCTGTCTCTCTCTCTCGTTTATCTCTTTTCGCTCTTTCTCTCTCTCTATATCTTTTCACCTATTTTTCATATTTCTTTCTTTCTTTTCTTTCTCTCTCTCACTCATCACTCTTCTCTCCATGTCTGTCTATTTGTCTCTCTCTCTCTCTCTTTCTCTGTCCCCCACTGTGTTCGCGTTGCTCACTATTTCCCTTCCGTTTTCTCTATTTACTGAGCTCCCTCTCGATTTATCGATCCACTACAAGAAAATACACTTTCAGCACCACTTTGTCTCTCTCTCGCTCACCACTCTCTCTCTCCTCTATCTGTTTCTCACTTATCTCTCTCTCTCTCACCACTCATCTCCTCTACCACCTTCACTACTACTGCAAACGCCATTTCACTACCACCACTACTACCACGGTCGCCACTTCACCACTACGACTATATTATAATATTTTTTATTAAAATATTACTCCTACTTCTACCAAATAAAAAATAATAATAAATTTTTTTTCATTAAAAAAAATGAAACAAATAAATTTTCAAGCTTAGTAACTAAAATAAAATAATTTTTTTTTAAAAAAAATTATTTTAATAAAAAATAAATTTTTTTTGCGATGACAACTCCTATCGCAAAAAATAAATAAATTAAACAGCATTATTTTATTGTTTAATTTTTTTTAAAAAAAAAATAAAAAAAATTTTGATTTTTTCTTCCCCCTCCCCCTCTTTTTCCATTCCCCCCTTTTTTTTTCCATTCCCGCTCTGTTCCCCGCCGCCCGCCCAAAACCAAAAAACCCTAGTCTGTTCTTACCCCTCCCTCTCTATCGATCGATCGAGCGGCAGCAGAGACGACGGAGAGCGAGAGAGAGAGAGAGGCGGAGAGATAGTATGCGGCAACACATTTGCAAAGACCATATGCTCAATTTGCTACGAAGATCTCAAACCCATCGTTGAAGACCTTCAATCCATCTCCATTTGCGGTCACGTCTTCCACGAGCTCTGGTCAGTCATCACTCATTCATATGTTGTTGTTGTTGTGATTACTGTTCCTCATACATGTATGTTTCAAAATTTTAATTGCCAAACTTCGGTGGTATGCAATATTTAAGGAGATGGGTAATACAAATTTTGTTTTTCATATTTTGTAATTTGTTGAATGTGATTCTGTTTTCCATTCATAATATACCATTATTCGCGGATTAATTTGAAGATGTATAATTAAAATTGTAAATAAAAATTAGTTCTTGCGTGTTTCGGAGGGGAAGTTTTCTCCTGATATACTGATTTTGTTGTATTCTAATTTTGCATTTCAGGCAATATAAAATTAAATTATAGTTTCCCTCGGTGAAAGTGAATGATGGATATTGTTGAGGTTGAAGAAAATTTGTTTGCAATTGGTGATGCAAAGGTACATATAATTGTAAGAATCCAAATGGAACATTTCTGAAAAGTTTTTTTTTTGTTGTTTTGTTCTGTGCTTATTCTGGCGTTTGAGAATATTTTTTGGTCAGTCTAAATAGTTTTTGAGTTGAAGTTGGAATTGATACACACATATATATATGGAAAATGTTTTACACTCCTTTTGGATCGAAGGGTTTAGTGAGAATGTAAAAGAAATGGAGAGAATGAAATTTCTCATGACTTGTTTGGATTATTAAAGAGGTGAGAAACGGTGAGAAAGGAAGAGAAATGGTGAGAAAGACAAATCCTTCAAAAGTTAAGTTTTATTCATTGTTCATTCAAACAAGAAGGTGAGAAACTAAAATCATTTATTTCTTTTGTCACCTCACAATCCAAATAGAGTGTTAGGCTAGGTATTTGGTGAACATTTGACTTATAGCACGAGTTGAAAATTTGTTGTCCTTGTGAGCAAAAATGGTTCTGATTTTCTGGCGTAGGATTTGAGTTTGCTCACAGCTTTTGTTAATTGAGGGTTGAGGGCTTGACAAATGTGTGGTTGCTAAATGCAGTTGCATGGAGGAATGTGCAAGACAATGTCTGCAATTTATTGCAGAGTGCTAGGAATTTTCCCTGTTCTGGAAGCATCACGGCCTCGGAGCACAACAGGTATCCAGGCATTATGTTCTCTGCACATTGCGCTCGAGAAGACCAAGAATGTTCTTCAACATTGCTGTGAATGTAGTAAACTTTACTTGGTATGATATCTCCCTTTTTTTGCATATATTTTGTTTATACAGTAATGATGTTTCCCACTACTAAAACGGGCTTTCCACTTGGGAATTGTTTACTCTTTTGTTAATGGTTTCTAATCTTTTGGCTCAGTGGCTATGTGTTCAAAATAAATTGAAGTAGCTCTACTGTTGTGTTTTATTACTTTGTTGATAACCTACGAGTTTAAGCCTTAGGGAAGTCACAAGGTGTGTATAATGCCCAAGGTTAGGACTGTGTTCAGTCTATACCTTCCAAGTTCCAACATCTCCCACATTGGATAACACTAGGTAATGGCCTTTTAGGTTTTGTCCCGTAGTCATTTAGTGGTTCCTTAAAAAATTGTGGGTTAATGATTAGTTTGATAAGCGTTTATATCCCGTAAGGATACATGATAGAATTTCTGTTGTTTATAGGTTGATGTCTTTTACTGATTTGCATGTGATGTAATCAATGTGAAATCATGGTTTGGCCACAAAATATAACATTTGTGCTTCATTTGACCTGGTTGAAAGGTTTTGAGTCTCTTTTCTTTCCTAGAGGAATGTTTTACAATTAGAATCAACCTTATAATGCAGGCTATAACCGGGGATTCTGTTGTTCTAAAATATGAGAAGGCAAGATGTGCTCTTGAAAATGGTCTTAAGCGAGTCAAAGATATTGTTCCACAATCTATTGGCTGTCAGGTAATTTTAATCTAAATTCTGTTGGCTATCTTCTTGTTTGTGTTTGTGATTGAAACTGAAAGATTTCTTCAAATGATCCTCGTGCGCTTTTCCACTGTAATTTGTGGTTCCTCTTCAATTAGATTCATCTCTTTTCTAACTGGAAAATATTTTTTGTTCAATAATTTGCATGAAATTGTTTAGAATAGGAAATAGTAATATTGTTCTGTAATGACATTGTTTCTCGTTTTTATAAGCTATTGCCATTTTATTAAATACATGATATTGACTCTCAACTGTAACTATATTCATTTCAGATTTCAGAAATTTTAAGTGAACTTGAGGGGACCGAGTTCTCACTTGATCCATTGGAGAAGCAAATTGGTGACGATATAATTGCACTTCTCCAGCAAGGGAGGAGATTCAACAGCAATTGTAATGACAATAATGAGCTTGAATCTTTTCACCATGCTACTTCTAAACTTGGCATCACATCTTCGAGAACAGCTCTTACCGAGAGAAGGGCTCTGAAGAAGCTAATAGAAAAGGCCCGGATTGAGGAAGACAAGAGGAAGGAGTCAATCGTGGCTTATCTTTTACATCTCATGAGAAAATACTCCAAGCTATTTAGAAGCGACTTCTCAGATGACATGTCACGACCCAAACCCGCCCTTAAAAGTTTAGGATCGTAACCGGCCAGTAATCTTAGATTACCCAAGGCCTTACTGTACAAAACATAATAAAACGGGGCTCGCGGAAGCGAAAACAAATACAATAGTCCAAAGAGCTGTGCATAATTATGGACATACATTTACATGCCAATAATATGTTAATTCACCCACGACAGTACATAACAAGTATACAAAAATTTAGATACAAAACATATAGGAGCATGCAACCAAAACAATAGAAACAAAACTCATACGGCCTCCAGGCCTAGCCCCAACTCGGAGGCACTCAAATCATCGGGTTAAGCTTCAAAACGGCGGCTCGACTCAGACTCCGCTTAGACTTGGCTCCCAGAATGTTCACCTATAAATACATAAATACAAATAATGAGCTAAAGCTCAGCAAGTAACATTACGTAAAGGGGTTAGTGAACGAATCCCAACATTTCATTTCATAATCCACATCTATCAGTTATAATCGTAATCAGTCAACAGTCAATATGTAGAAACATACGTAATAGGATACGCCACAAAACCTTTTTCATGCCCTTTACATAACCTTTTCATAACCTTTTCATAACCTTTTCATAACCTTTTCAGTCTACAGTCTAACGAGGTCTCGTAACTGGCCATGGGCCAACAGGTCATTCGTTTACTGAAAACATTTATCATTGCAAAAACATGTCATAACGTAACACTTTTAAACATAATTTCATAATAACATATCTCTAAAGAAATGTTACTCACAGTGGGTTTCCGAAACCGATTGCACGGTCTTCGAATCTTGACCTGCAAATATCAACATAATAACACATTCCTCAATATACATTATTATCAATTACGGAATTCATGCCACTACATTCTTCCTTTCCTTCATTTCATGTTCATTTCATGCTCATAAGAGGCTAAATGATGCAATTAACATGTTAAAAACAAGTATGCAACTTCCCCAAAATTTCCTGAAAAAGGCCTTCCCGCTCGAGCGCCCCTTTGTCCGCTCGAGCGGAATGTACACGTTTTAAAACTACTGAGAGGCCGATTTTCCCGCTCGAGCGGGCATCACTCCGCTCGAGCGGACCATGCAAAAATCCGAAAATCTAGAACTTCTTCCAACCTTCATTCTTTTCTTTGAAACATTAACTTCCAATCTTAGAAAATCAAGGCTCAAAACCATTGATCAACAACATGATTGAACCATCAAACCTCAACACAAGGCCCATATAGATCATAAATAAGATTAAACCCATGAACTAAGATGAAAAACCATGAACGTATACTTACAAGCTTCGTATCTCTATATCCATGGAGGTTCTACCTCAATGTGTCAAAAAACATCATGAATTCATGTCATGCATGCACAAATTACACATAAATTCTCTTCTATTTCACTCACTTGCCATGAGATCATGAAGGATGCAACTTTATTTCAAGAATTTAAAAGAGATTCTTACCTTGATTGCTTAGAAGGAGGTGTTTACACTTGATTTCCCCTTTCTTTCTCTTCTTCTCTTGGTCTCTCTCTCTCTCACGAATTCTCTTCTCTCTCTCTCTTTCCTCAGATATTTCTTTTCTTTTGTGTTGAATTAATGAGTCAACAAGCCACAATCTATATAGCCTATAATTAGTTTGTGCCATAACTTTAGCCAAACAAGGCCCTTGTCCCTATCTATATATCACATATAATCCACTTAAATCAAAAACGTGAGCCAAACATACCTTAGCGAATCAGACGAAATTCAGTCTCAAATTTATTTTCCCAAATAGTTCTAAAAATTCCCGGTATCATAGAGACGTGTTCAATTTCGTTTTCCGAACCCGTTACAGTCATCAATTTCAGTCCCGAAATTGTAATTCCAGTAGATATTTGCCCAATTCAAACAAATATTCCTTAATTAATTCGTCTAAACACATAGTTAATTTCCATTAATTATGACATGTATTTCGGGGTCGTTACATGACAACGATTCACAGGGTTCAACACCTTGTTCCCCTACTGTTCAGGGCTCTTTTGATGATGGCAGTGGACCGGGTGGCGTTGGTCATGTCTTCGAGCAACAACTCTCAAAACATGGTTATTTCAATTTCAAGCCAAACTTCAGGAGATCAGGGCAGATAGCATTCCCATACTCGAAATTTTTTAGCATTAAGAATACTGAGGCACAATAGCTTTAGGAAATATAGCGTAAGGCCGCCTCCAATTGATTTTATTATCAAAAAAAAATGTTAGTACATTTTTGGCTTATCAAGACAGAAGAAAGATTCTAAGTTTGTAGACTAAAATAAGTGAAATTTGACTCCAATTTTGAAGTGACAGATTACCAGATTTTCAGAAAACAGGTTGTCAGGTTTATGGAGTTAAATTGAAGGGTTTAGTTTGATTTGAGCTGAGTATGGGAATGTGCAAGGGTTGTGAATGGTAACACGGGAATAGTACTGTGTAAAATTATTTAGTTTCTGTGACACCAATGAATTCCTGATGGTTTTACTTTATTTTTAAGGTGGAAAGGCCCTAGCCGATGGCACAAGCCAGTGGACTATATTCACTGCTCCCACAACTGATGATTCTAATCCATGGAACTTTTGCATTTGCTTCTTGGAGCTCTATGGTATGGTTACTTCCACTAAGTTGATTGTGTAACGAATGATCAGACTAGTCGTTTGGCCCATCGCAGCCCCATTATGTACAGTTTCTGCTCGTGAGAAATAAAAGTGATGCTTGGCTCTGAAGCCTATCCCACAACTCTCTGTCATGGCTTGAAACATGCCGCTAAGAGGTTCATTCTTCACATTATGGCACAACTTAGAACACTTCTAGGACTATGTTTGGATTAAGGATTTGAGAATTGATATCCTTCCTATTTTCTTTCCTTTTGCATGTCATTCCTCAAATCTTCGATCCAAACAGAGCCTCAGACAATTTTCCTAGAAAAACATCATATGTGAATTGAATTTATTATGTGTGAGTTACACTATACAAATTTAAATCTATGCTATATATTAAAATTTTACAAACTTTTTAAAAATAAAAATATGAGTACATAGCACTAGTTAAAAAAAAAAAAATTCTGAATCTGTGCATTCCACTATGATGAGATCGTCCTCTTTTAATTTGGACTTTGGTGGATTGAACATTCAAATTATCCATATTATATACAAGGAAAATTATATAAATAGAAGTTGCTTTAGTAAATTACCTATTACAATGAGATGGTTGGAAAGCAACCCCATTTTGGCAGATTCCTTTCCATGAATTGGGAATTGGGTGGCATCCCCTCTTGATGCTTTCTTAATATACTTCCGGGAAAAAAAAATTATTGGCTTCCAGTTTTAATGATTTTGTAATTTACCTTATTGTATATGGTGACCATCTTTTCTTTTTGGCCTTGTCAATTGTACTTTATTGTAAGGATGTGTGAGTTTGTTATGCACTTCTGTGTCATATGTTGTAAGTTGTAACAAGTGTTGTACTTCTATTTTTCCTCCTTAATTGTGTCTTCTCTTTGTATTTTTTTGGGTATTACAACCCTCTTTCTTCTGCATTGTTAGGTGAAGAACATTATTTGCTCTAACTAGTGATAGACTGAACTGTTGATTATTAACAGTGGCTTGTTGAGTACAATGCGGCTTTGGCATCCATCTGCTTCATGATTTTGCTTGGATTTGTAGATGATGTCCTCGATGTCCCTTGGAGAGCGTGAGTATTCCAATCATATTTTTTGGATTTATCGGCCCATTTATTTCAAGAGCACTGTTTTCTCTTTGCATTACTGCATTCAGAGTTAATGCTAAACTAGGTCTTTCTGACTTTGAAGAACAGGAAATTATTATTGCCATCAATTGCTGCTCTTCCTCTGTTGATGGCCTATGCTGGACATCCAACTATAGTTATACCAAAGCCTCTCATTCCCTATCTTGGGCTTGAGGTTTTGGATCTAGGTAAACCTAAAGCATTGATTATGATTTTAGAGACCTTTCGGAAAAAAAAATTCTGATAAACCCAGATCCATGTCCCCAATTTCTTCTACTACAACTTTATTTTGAATCGTTCATGTTTTTTTCAATTTCACCATCATTTCACTTTCCATCAACATCACTTGTCATCTCTACCTCACTAATTTCTTGCATTAATTTCTAGAAACAGGGCATTACTCTAAATTGGGTGAAAAACTCATCACCCTCTTTCCAAAATTTCTTGATTCTAAGTAATTATTTTATATGTGCCAAATAGTCTTCTAACCCAACAACATCAACTTCCTACTTCTCACGTATGAGAGGTTAAGGGTTCGACTTTCGTTAGAGACAAGGCTGTGTGGCACCATTCTTTTATTATCACTATGTTGCACACTCTTCCCAGGGAATTTCAGACAAAATAGTATTTGAGTTCTATGTGCAAAATTTACTCTTTCTATTAGATTGAAGGCATTGTATGACAAATTTAATTCTAGAATTGAATATAAGACTCACCTTGTTTTTGTCTTATTGTTAAATTGTGAACAAATAATATTTCTATGTACTCTCAGCCTCAATTCATCATATTTACAAGTAGAAAGAGAACTTGTAATTTAAGTTGCCAATGATTGAGGAAAACATTGTTGGTAGAGCTAGCTATCTTCTGCTCTTCATGTTTATGCAATCTATAATTATTCTGTTTGTCAGGTATTTGTGCTAAATTTAATTGAATTACTTGATGCAGGTTTTGGTTGTAGGTGGTGGTGATGGTGGAGTTCTTAGGGAAATCTCTCGCCACAATACTGTTATATAATTCCGAACGCCATAATTAAGTGATCCCATAGTTAAGCTTGAAGTTGCTCTTAAGGTAATTGAAACTCTTGTTGCAAATCACTGATCTGCCATAGAGATAGGTCACTGACATAGTTTTATTTTGATTATTTTAAGTTAAACTAACACATTTAAGTGCATTAAATTTTCAAGTCAAGTTTGATATATGTTTTTGCAGATTTTGTTGAGAGAATAGTTGATATGATCGAGCGGTTGATGTTGGGAGCCAAAGATTATGTGGCTCTTCTTCTTCTTCTTTTTTTTTTTTTTTTGAAGACTTGAATTTTTTAGTACAGTGTATTTAAAGATGGTTAATGGATAATGTTTATTATAAATTTAATTAATTTGTTAATTTTGTTATTTTTCATTTACAAAAAATTGTTTGCTGCTTGTAATTGATTTTTTTGTTGTAGCAAATCCATATATGATTTTTTTAATAAATAATTATTTGCGACAGTAAAACAATGGTCGCTAAAAGTGTTTTTTATTTTTTTATTTTTTTTTTTGCGACGGCAAAATAGCTGTCGCAAAAAGTCTTTTGCGACCCCATGTGTGGTCGCATAGGCCGTCGAAAAAAAGTCTTTTGCGACTATATTTTTATTATTTGCGACGGCATGTGACGGTCGAAAAAAGAATTTTTTTTTAGTAGTGAATGTTATTAATCACACTTAAAAGATGTGATGTAAATATTTTTAATCACACTTAAAAGGTGTGATCTAAATGTTATTAATCACACTTAAAAAGTGTGATTAAAAATGACACTTTTTAATCACACTTTCAAATTCACACTTAAAAGGTGTGATCTAAATACTTTTAATCACACTTAAAAGGTGTGATCTAAATACTTTTAATCACACTTAAAAGATGTGATCAAAATATTTTGAATCACACTTAAAAGGTGTGATCTAAATAATTTTAATCACACTCCCAAAGATCACACTTTAATAAAACTTAAAAGGTGTGATTAAATAACATCCATCACACAAAAAAAGTGTGATCTTTATCTGTTTTTGTAGTAGTGTGAAAGTGTGAGTTCAACTTACAATGACGTATGAAATAGTGGAGAAAAAGACCATCTTGAAACAACCAACACAAGTATCAGCCAAATGAGCAAAGGCTAATGTAATCACAGATGTTAGACCTTGGTTTATATTCACTGTTGCTGCTGATTTTTGGAGATCCTCTTTCCATTCTGCCATTAAGTATGTCATTAGGACAACCATTGCTGCATGTTCCACCACACTGTGGCCAAAAACCAGACCTAAAAATTGGAAAAAAAAAAATGCAAATCAAGTTTATGCTATGTACACAAAAACTAATTACAAAAATTAAACACAGAATACATATTTCTATTTCTATTTGGTTTTGAAACTCAAATTCTGTTTGTGAGATTTTTGTCTTTCATTTTTATTGGGTCCTTTAGTGAACTTTTTAAGAAAAAAAAATATTTTAATCATTTGTTTTTACTTTTGAGATTCACATAATCTAGATATATAAAAAGCAACATATTTGTGTAAAAAAAATTTGAAAAATAAATTTTCATAATTTTTGGCATTTAGTTTAAAAAAAAAAAGAGATTTCTTCACAAATATATATATATATATATATATATTAATTGTATCCAGATTATATATATGCATCTAAAAACATAAAAGTTTCTTGTCAAAATATGAACAAATTTCATTAAAAACGATAAAAAAAAATAAGGAAAACAAAAATCTCAAAAATATTCTTAAAAAAGTAGAGAAAATGATTTGGAGCCCTAAAAACTGTCCCCCTAATTCCCCTAATTTCCATTTTGGGTAACTGTTTAATTTTTTTTTTTTTTTTTTTTTACTTGATATGGAAATTAGGAGGATTAGGGGGAGTGTTTTTAGGGGGATGTAGCAAAGTCCAAAAAATAGAGTGATTTTACAAAAAATTTTTGGAGGCATCAACTTTTTAAAATCTCTCATCTATTCATCCACATTTTGTGACCAAATCTATGACCAGTATCTTTATAAGTCTGAATCTTCTATAGTAATTTTAGAGTTATTCTAAAGTAATTTTTTTATGCTTACTATTATACTTTTTATTTTTAAAAAAATAATTCTATTTAGACCACAATTCTATCTCCTTACACTCATTGTCTTATTACAATCAATTAAATTTGAAAAATGTTTTGGACCTCGAATCTGGGAGGCCCGAATCCCCCTAAGCCCAAAACGACGTCGTTTTGGGCTTAGGCTTTTTTTTTTTTTTTTTTTTTTTCTTCTTTTCTGCCATTTTTGACGCAGAGGAAGAAGAGGAAGAGGGAGGGAGGGAGGAGAGAGAGAGAGAGAGAGAGAGAGAGGGGGGGAGAGAGGCGTCGTCTCGCCGTCCGATCGTCGCTCGCCGACGCTCGTCGCAGCCGCCCGATCATCGCCCGCCGTCGCTCGTCCCAGCTCCAGCTCGTCGCAGCTCCGGCTCTGCCTCGCCGCAGCTCCGGCTCTACCTCGCCGCCCCGACCTCCGCCCCTGCCTCATCCCCGAGTTTATTGGCCCCCTCCCCTCCCCTCCCCTCCACCTCCTTCTCTTCCTCCCCTCCCCTCCCCCTCCCCCATCTTCGTCTCCGTCTGCTGAAAAAAAAAAAAAAAAAAATTAAAACCATGAAACGACGTCGTTTCATGGTTTCGGGGGATTCGGGGGACCTCGGATTCGAGGTCCCAATCGCGATTGATTAAATTTATACACTTCCTCTTTACACTTTTTAACATCAGTAATGCTAACTATCATGAAAAACTTTTCATGAAAATAATCATGAAAACTTTGTGACCCTTGAATTACACTTAGAATAAAATACCACACACTAATCAAGGTAATCCAAGGATCATAAATTTTTCATGATCACTTTCATAAAAAAATTTTCATGATCCCTAACTTTTCGCTTTTAACATACTAATCTTACCCATCTTCAATCCTACCTCTCGTCGCACCCATTTTCATCTCCTCTCTCCCTCCTCCACCCTCTCTTCTTCTTCTTCTTCAAACCCTAATCTGACCACGGGCAGCCACTTCCTGCAACTCCGGCCAGTTTTTCCCCACCGCGACAACCTCTCGCTGCTCTCCCCTTACCTGTGACCCACCTAGCAGCCCCCCACGACTGCCGATCCACTGCCATTACAGACCCCTACGACCGCCGATCCACCACCATCGCCCATCCCCTACCTCTGCAAGCGACCCTAGCCATCGCGATCGCAACCCATCAATCTCGACATCGCCGTCACCTCTTTTTCTTCTTTCCAGATCTGTCTCTCTGTGTTCGCGATGTCGGGGGATAAGACCCCAAAACACAAACAACTAAATACTTTCTTCTGCACTATCAGAAGGCTACGAGTTCAAAGGCTTAACCCAGTACTGAGTAAAAGGTAGCAGTCTGTCTATGCAAAAGATATCAACAAAATGGGTTCTTTACTTACTTTTAGCAAGATACACACATATATTTGTATACAGAGAGAGCTGAGAGAGAGAGAGAGGTGTGCTTACCCAACCATGGCAGAGCGATACAATCAGAGGATCAAAAAACCATCAATTATTTCACTTCTTGGGTTCTTTCTGTATTTTTTACTTTTCCAGTTTTTTATATGGGTTTTGAATCTGGAAACCGTATCACTGTCCTCAACAATGGCCAACCAAACAAATAAAAAAATTATAAAAAAAAAATTGAAAATCGTTGATTCTGTTCAAGATCACGATCTGGTAGGGGTCTAGTCACGGTGATGTTGGTGGTCGATAGAGATGGTGGGAAATTTTTGATGTGCAGAGAAATTAGGATTAGAGTTTTGAAATATTTTTTGATAATTTTAAAAAAGGTTAAATTGTAATAATTTTTTTCTTTTTTTAAAATTTGGGTGTAAGTAGAATTTCTCCTTTTTTTTAATTTTTTTTTTATGCTTACTAATATTAATATTTATAGCATTAAATCTCATTCTGAAAAATAATTCTATGATCATTCTTAAAATTAAATACTAATAAAAAAAAATTACTCTACATATCCTTGGTGTTTCTGTGTTGCAAGACTTTGACTTGGTTTGGAAGAGAACTTACATGTGATAGGCATGCCTTGGAAAAGCAAAGTAATAGCAGACCCTTTTGTGAATGCTGTGGCGCAGCTTGATGATCCAGTCAACCATTTGTGTACCGATATTCATTTTGTCCATGCCTCTGTCAGCCACCACTGCATTGACAAAAAAAAATTATTCAGAATCGTTTAGAAATTAATTTTTAAATTTTTTATAAAATTATGTGCTAAAAAAATTTAAAAAATAAGTTGACTTTTTGTATTAATATTTTAATTATTTTAGTCAATTTGCCAGACATGATCGTTGTGTTGCGTATGTTATTGTGCCTGTTTGGTAGAACTTAAAAGCAGCTTATTTTAGCTTTCAGCTTACTTTCAGCTATTTTGATGTGTTTGGTTTAGCTTATAGCTTATAGCTTATAGCTTTTTTGAAGTCAGAAATCAGCTTATTCTTTGAGTGGGGCAGGAGATGCTTAATTTATAAGTCAGAAATCAGCTTATGTTCATAGTTATAAGCTATAAGCTGTTTAGGCATAAGCTATAAGCACTTTCCCACAGCTCTACCAAACAGGGCCATTGCCGCACACAACATCCTAATCGTCGTCAATTGATGTGGTCTCATGAGAGAGTCACACGCCAAGTTTGGGAAGTTTAGAATAAGTGCACTTTTTGACTTTTCTTGTATTATGTGTAGAAAAAGTAGAGAGGAGATGTTGATTGATGTGACCCAAAAAAGATAAAAAGATGAAATAAGTGCACTTATATTGGGATGCCAAACTTGGCCACAGTATATTGCAAATAATTGCTCTGTTCAACTAAGAGAAAAATTAAATAATTTTCTCTGTATTCCATATTTGTTTGTTGTCGGAAAATTGGATTTAAAAAAACAAATAAATAAATAAATAAGAAGAGATGACCAGTTACAATCTTGTGTTAGTACTCATTTTTGGCTCTTGAGGTGACAATAATATACAGTTGAACATATAAATATAAGAATAATACTTGGTAGCTCGAAAAAATTGTCCTGAGAGTGGCTCGAATATCCAAAACGACGTCGTTTTGGGGTTTTTTTTTTTCTTTTCTTCCTCTTCCCTCTCCTACTCAACACCAGACAGATAGAAGAAAGAGAAAAGAGGTGAGAGAGAGAGCGAGAGAAGAGGCGAGAAGAGATGGAGAGGAGGAGGAAGAGAAAGTGAGAAGAAGGAGATCTATATACACACTGGAAAGAGAGAGAAAAGGGAAAAAAAAAATCTAAAACTATGTCATTTTGGACTCGGATCATTTGAGCCTTATTGTTTTCGAGCTACCAATCGGAACTATAAATATAAATAGTAAAGTCACACCATTCTCTAAGAGTATCGCCTAAAAAATATATTTTTTAGTGATTAGCAACTTATGCTTTCGTTTGATATAAATTAAAATGAGATTTTTTAGCTAAAATAGTTACAAAAGACAAAATAAATTCTTTAGCCCAATAAGATAAAATGTCACATCTAAACCATAATCTTTTCATGTTTTCTCTCATAAAAGTCAAAAAAGTTAAAAAGTCTATTCTAAACGAGAGTTTTTAACTCCAGACAAAAATAGCCAAAAAGTCTAAAAGCTAAAAAGTCAACCCATATCCCCAACGAGCGAATAAGATCTTGTGTTTGGAAGCTCATTGCTTGCTATGAGAGCTTATAAGTTCACTTTATTTTTTATTTTTTATTATGACTCCAAAAAATAAATAAATTTGTTGTAATTGTGCCTTTGCCAAAATTTTTTTTTATTTAACTTAATTAATTTAATCAGCCCTTTTAAATTATCACTATTACAGTTTCTAAGGGCATTTTTTGATTGTTTATACATCAGATAGTTATTTGACAACATATTTACAAGAGAACTTCTATTTAGACAACATTTTTGTTTCTTTATTTACCAAAATATTGTATCAAAAAAATTAAAAAATAATTTACAATATAGTGAAAGTTTTTAAAGTCAAAAATCCAAAAATAGCTTTTTAAAAGAGAACATGTCCACATGCCACACGTGGGGAAATATGTTCACAATATAAGTAAGTAATATAAATATAAATAATTAAATAAGGATGAAAAGGTTTTAAGAAAATAAAAGGAGCAACAAAGAGGGGGGAAAAAAAAAAAAAAAAAGGAATACCTAATCAAAAAAATTGACCAAAAAAAAGGTAAGTTATACTGAGCTCCCTTGAAATTTGAAGAAAATACAACAAGTTTCATAATTTTAATATAATTACTCAAACATCTTTTAAAAAAAGTTAAGAGATATAAACCACTGCAGATTGTATGAAAATAAAACAATACACAATGTAAATTGTCTATTTCAATATAAAAGAGATTACTACATCATTTTTCTATGGAGGGCTTACGTGTAAGTCCTAATAGGTGGACTTTATGATAATTAATAATATTTTTCATCAAACACTATTAAACAAGTCACTAATTGTTAATTTTCAATAACAGTTTGAAAATTTTATCCAAAAAAATGTTAATAATTATAAGTTTTCGTGACAGTTTAAAAAAATCAACACAAAAAATATGTCATTAATTTTTAACTTTTAGCGACAGTTTAAAAAATTCGTCAAGGAAAAACGTCACTAATTATAAATGTTAGCAATAATTTATAAAAACCGTGATAAAAAAAATCACTAATTGTCAATCTTTAGCGACATATGCAAAAAAAGTCACAAAAAATTATTTTTAGTGACAATTTTACTAGGACTTATTTTCAATAGGACTTTATGAAAATAAGTCAAACTATCAGGACCTATTGATAGTTTATCTATTTTTGTATTCATACTAATAAAAATGAGACAAATGTTACATGAATTAAAACCTTAAACAAACCCAATGTAATTATACCAAACTTGTAAAACTTAATATATTCTTCAAACTTTAGGGAAGATCAGTGTAATTTATCCAAAAAAAAGATAAATTACACTCACATCGCCTAAAGTTTAGAAAAAATACAACAAGTCTCCTAGTTTTAACATAATGCAAATAGTTGGTAAACATTGAAATAAATAAAGATATAACAATATTATTTTTTCATTCATATAATTAATAAATTACTGATAAAAAATAGCTAAATTGTTTTGTGAGTTAAAAATCTCAAAATAGACTAATATAATTATATCAAAGTGTAGGCTTAACTATATTATTTCTAAATCTTAAACAACTTTGCGTGTAATTTATCTAATAAATAAATAAATAAGAAAAAAAAGAAAAGAAAAGAAAAGAGAAGAGATGTCCTAACACCTGAGAAACTGACAAAAGAAGGGAATAGAGAAGAAAAGAAAAAAAAAAATTATTGTTGAAGGGGTTGGAAGTAAATAGAGAGAAAGTATATGCCTTCAATGCCTATTTATAGGATTTTCAGAACATCCCACGCCACCCCAATCATTTCCTCGATGGTGGAAAAATGATTATCTGGGGGCTCCAGAAGACAACTATTTTTGTCCATGGATTTGCGGCTATATCCTTTCAAATGCACAAAATTTACAAGTGTTTCATCCGTGCATAGCAGGAATTGTGTTTATAATTATTTATATATATGTGAATTATAATTTTTATATTTTTTTTGCACATAGAAAAAGAATATAATAAATATAATATATTTTTAATTAATTATTTTATATTTACTTTTATTCAATATTTAAAAATAATATATGGACAAAATTTATAACTAAATTAAGGAAAATTTTATTCCTAATGATTTTTTTTACTTCTATATAAATACTTAAAAAAATAAACCTAAAAAAGCTAATCAATATAATATATTATTATACATTAAGTAAAAAAATGGGGTTAGCAATTATGCTTGCATAAATTTACTATAGCTTTAATTTCAAATTTAAAAAATAAAAATAAAAATAATTTAAAAGTATTTTATTTAATTAGTACTAAATAGAATTTTCTTAGCAAAAAGGAAAGTTGTAAAATTTTGTTGCAAATTTTCAAATGTCTATTATTAAACATTCTATTCTATTTGCTTGTTTGTTTGCTTGCTTGTATTGGAAGTTTTGATCTTTGATTTTTGTTCTACATTCATCGTATTTTTTTATTTATTTTTCTTCTTCTTGCTTGATTTTGGCATGATACTTACTTAAAGTGTATCTTCGAGTGTATTAGTGAAAACATCATACACTTAAAATGCACAAAATTACAATATATAGAAGAAGAAAAAAATAATAATTGCCCAAAACTAAAACTACTTTAAGAAAAAATAAAAAACAAAAATGAAATTGTTTGAAATAGAAAATGATTTATTCATTTATTTATTAATTTTTAAAAATAATTTTTTAAAGAAAAAAAACTATATATAAAAAAAAAAGATTACAAAAACCAAATATAAAATATAATATAACAAATAAATAAATTATAGGATTTTCAAAAAGTGAGACTCACAAACAAATTTTGTAAAATCTTATCTATTCATATATTTTTTGTGTATGTTTTTTGTACTTCTAATCCCGAGAATAACATTGAAATAGCCTTCACTTCTTGTATTAGGTTCATCCAATAGTTTTAACAAACATAGATATGAATCGTGCTATGTAGCTCGAAACCAAGACCCCCCTAATCCCCCGAAACCAAAACGACGCCGTTTCGGCGTTTTTGAATTTTTTTTTTTTTTTGGTTCAATCAGAAAGAAGAAGCAGACGGGAAGAAGAAGAAGAAGGGAAAAAGGGAAGAAGAAGAAGGGAAGAAGCAGAAGCAGAAGCAGAGGCAGACGGCGGCGGCGGCGGAGGCAGACGGCAGACTGACGATCGACGGAGCTGCGACGATCGGATGCTCGGCCGGAATGCAGGGGCCATTTGTGTGTGTGTGTCTCCATTCCCTCTTCTCTCTTCTCTCCCTCTCTTTCCCTCTCTCCTCTCCGCTCTTCTCCTCTTCGTTCTCCCTCGCTCTCTCTCTCTCTCTCTCCCTCTCCCTCTCCCTCTCCCTCTTCCACCTGCGTTTTGAGCTCGAAAATGGTGGAAAATGGCAGAAAAAAAGAAAAAAAGAAAAAAAAAAAACCTAATGTCCAAAACGACGTCGTTTTGGGCATTAGGGGGATTAGGGGGGCAAATTTTCGAGCTCTCAAGCTTTATTCCATAGATATAATAAATTTTATAACACAAAACACAAACAATTGTGAGACAAAGTATCTAAAAAAATGAAAATAACATTCAATGATGATGTAGAAGCACACCTGACGTTTTAATTGAAGATATAATCAAATGAATCGCCATAGAAGAGGACGACAACTTTTATTTTTCATTACAACAATTACATAACTCAATATATAATTTTAATATCTCTTACTCGTCCACACGTCTAATTCTCTATCAATATTAAAATGAATGCATGAAAAAAAAAAAAAAAAAAAAAAAAAAACACTAGAGAAGACAAAAAGATGTGGTTTGAGACTTTTCAATTGCTGAATTCTATTAATTAATAATTATTAGGTTTCAATGATCGGACTTCTAATATTTGTTAGTCATTAAAACTGAGTTCTTTGATTTTATCTATATTTACTTGATAATTTGAGAGTGAATACACGTTAAGCTTTTACAAAAACACTTGGCACATTTTTTAGCATTATTAATAAAATGTGTAGTGTAATTTTTTTTCTCTTTTTTTTTGCAATTGTAATTTGTTATTTTTTAATAAGAATTTATGTTTGTTTTAAATATTTTTATAATATATAAATTATTTTTTTTAGATTTTTTTATCAAAAATATTTTAATAATCCCATTACTAACCATAGTATATGAGAGAAGTTGAAAATAGTGCGGCAGTAGGTATGTGAGTGTAGACACCCCATTTTGACCGGCCCTAAGACTTAGGCGCTTTCTTTTGATTACCCGATGATGACAATTAGAATGTATTTCTCACAGAATCCTCAGTAAGAGAGATGGAATTTGAACTTTAATCCTAACCTTCACCATGATGGCTAAATTGTTTTAAACTTCTAAATATTTCATTAGTTTAGTATTTTTGTAATTTTGCATAATTTTATGTGTTTATTCATATTTTTGCTTTTTTTATATAAATTATATATTTTATATATATAAAATAAAATAATAAAAAGTTATATTATTCTATGATATGTTTAGTATTTTATGTATAGTTATAGTTTTATATTATATGTTTAGTATTTTATATATAGTTATATTATTATCTAGATGTTTTTTAATATAAATTATATATTTTATATATTATATTATAAAAATCTTTTATGTCGGCTGACCGACATCCAAATCAAACAATGTAATGCATATAACTATATATATTATATTATTATATTATTATAATATATGTTGTTGTTTTGTTGCTTATATATAGTGGAGGCTCAGCAAAGGGTGCAGGGGAGGAAAAAAGAAAAAAAAAGGTCAAAAAGGAGGAGGCTAAGGAAGAGAAAAAGAAAAAAGAGAGAAAAAAGAGGGAGAGGCTCAGGGAGGCTAATCAGAAAGAGGAAGAGGGCTAATCAGAGAAAAAAATGAAGTGACGCGAAAGAGTTTGAGAATGAAAATTAGTTTTTTTCAGAGAGGGAGAGGGAAAATAAAATATTTTTTTTAATATTTTTATTTTCATTTTATCAATACACTATTCAAAAAACAACAACTAAAGCTGCAATTTCAAATTTTGGATTGAGAATTGAAAACACATTTCACAGACTTGAGAGTAATCAAAAGGAAGTTTGTGACTCAGAAAATTCATCATTTCCCCAAAAGGTAAGTTTTCGCAAATTTTTATTTAATTTAAAAATGTAATATAATTTGTTTAAATACTTCATTTACTTCTTTTTATAACTGTTTTTTTATCACTTTAATGGGAAGGCTGCACCACCCACATATCTGCTGTAATTTAAATATTGTATATAAACTGTTGTAATTTATTACTTTAAATAATTTACCCCACTGGATGAATAGTAACCTCCGGCGGTGAATAGTACCTCCGGCGGTGAATAGTAACCCCGACGATGAATAGTAACCTCCGGCAGTGAATAGTACCTCCGGCTATTTAATTTTGCTCGCTTTCTATAGCTTAATTTCAGCACTATTATATGCTATTTAGAGGGTTGTTTAATTTATTTCAATGATTTATGTTTTAAATATCAAGTTTGTTTGTACTAACCAATTAATCAACTTCGCATAATCATCTCTGCAACCTCCCTCCATTCTTTGCTTATTTCGATTAAAAAGTTATGAAAAATTATGATTGTAGTTCAAGTATAAGAAAGGAACTCTTCCATACTTAATGGTTTAATCTCTTCGGAGGTTCATTACCAAAGGTATAAAACGCTCTATGCTTAATGGTTTAATCTCTTTGGAGATTCACTACCAAAGGCATAAAACGTTTTATGCTTAGGAGGTTCATTACCAAAGGTATAAAATGCTCTATGCTTAATGGTTTAATCTCTTTGGAGATTCACTACCAAAGGCATAAAACGTTTTATACTTAGGAGGTTTATTACCAAAGGTATAAAACGTTTTATGCTTAATGGTTTAATCTCTTTAGAGATTCACTACCAAAGGCCTGAAACATTTTATGCTTAAGAGGTTCATTACCAAACGTATACAACGTTCTATGCTTACTGATTTAATCTCTTAGGGGATTTACTATCAAAAGCATAAAACGTTCTATACTTAACGGTTTAAATTCTTTGGAGGTTTACTACCCCAAATGTATACATGTTCTTATACTAAAGCACAATCTTTTATTTTCATTTCTCTTTATTCATCAATGTGTTTACTTTTAAGGGACTAATTGACCCTTGGAAATCACCAAGGAAAGTGTCATTATCACTTATTATCAAGTTTGGATTTCAAGTCATTATCACTTAAGTTTGGATTTTTCTAAGTCATTATCACTCTTTTGAGTTTGACTAGTCCTTGTTGCACATCTTGAATTTGACTTGGAATCCCTTATCGCTTGTAAATAAGTTTGACTCTTCCTTTGTAATTTCTCCCAAAGAAAATTTTCTCGGGTTAAGTTGATGCTTGTTTCTCTTTATTGCATTTTGGACTTAGTGGACGTAAATATCACTTTTGCACAAACAGGAGAAAAGATAAAGAAATGGACAGGTAATAAAAAGGCTAATAAAATTGGTTAAAATTGGATTACAACCGACATAAAGAACCAATATGATTAATTGAATTCGGTCAGACGTTATACCGAGTTTATTGTGTCAAGGCTTGCCTTACATCAATTCTTGTAATAAATTAGACAGCCCCTTTCATTTATTATTCATTCGGTTTTGTAATAATTATTTATTTGGACATTTGGACATTCGGACCTTCCTTCGCGAGGACAAATATGTAATAAGTTGTATGTCTTCCAACCCCCATTCTTTCTCCATTTTATTTCATTGCTTATGATGGTTAGATTAGGGACATCATGTTTAAATTAGCATTTTCTATGATTTGCATCCATTCGTTTACATGCATAAAAGTTTAGCTCATCATATTATTCAAATGTCAAATTCAAACTCCGTACTTGCATACATGCACTATCACATATCTTGAATTGACTCACATGCCATACTAGTAACCGAACCTTAATTGCACGTTGCATGTGTTGCATTAGCCATTAAATTAGGATCATGCATTTTTTTTTCTAACTATTTGCTTTCTTTTTGGACGCACCTTCGGACATTAAGGTAAGCATTTTTGCTTTAGCATATTGCATAAGTGTGAATGTTGTCTTATCAAACATACTACCATGAGGCTAACTGCTTATTTGATATACCTGTTTGAATGCTAGTGGATGAAGGCTAATTACTTGAATTGGGATACTTTGATTCATGTATATATGAGATCACCATTTTAAGTGATACATATTCAAAACACTTTGTTTTCAAAACAAACATGAAATCAAACATTCCAACTTTTTGTGAAATTAGTCTATACTTGTATGTTACATATAGAACAAGAGCATATACTGTACATAAAAACCACATCATGATTAGTAGAGGCCGATCTTTGATCGGGGTGAGTGGGGTGTTCAATTATTGACCTTCCCCTCTCATACCTAAGTTCCCGAACCAAGACACTTTGGTAATGACGGATTAATGGTCTTTGGCACGAGTCATAGGTTTCCTAAATTTTTCAAAATAAATATTTAGGTGGCGATTCTGAAATTTAGCAAAGCAGTCCATTTTTGGCATTTGATTCAAACATCGATTTTCTGAAAGAAATTCCTGGATTTGGACTCTTTTTGTGTTTCCACTATTTTACATTGCACTTGTGAAATCAGATTCAAAACCAACACAAGTGGAGTCCGAACTATAAAGGCTATTCATTCTTCCGAAAGGGAGCGCGAAAAGCCGAGCTACAGTGAGAAGCCAAAAATGCTCGTGAATTGGGAGAAATCAATAAATGCTGAGTTTTTTTTTTAAATCAAAAAATTTAAAAATTAAAATTAGATATTGAAACTCCCATAAGACTTGTAGATTAGAACTCCATTTTTCTTATATAATATAGATAGATATATAAAATAATAAGAATGATATAATAATATCATTATTGTAAATAAATTCACTTTTACTGATATTTTATTTTGAAATAAAAAAAAATATAATGAGTTAAATCTTGATGTATGAATTTTTTGTTTGTGCGGCTATATCCTTTCATATGCATAAAATTTATATGTAAAATTTAATAAGAATAATATAATAATAATATTATTATAAATAAATTTACTTTTAATGATATTTTATTTTGAAATAAAAAATTTATAATGAGTTAAATTGAATTTTTTATTTGTATAATATTATATTATTTTTTAATTACGCGGGAATTGAGTTGAGTTTGATTACGCGGGGATTGAATTGAGTTTGACAGGGTCAAAATAGAGTGACGGCAAAGAGACAAACCTCAATCACTTTGCTATGTGAATCACGCTTCACATTTTTCTTTGCGGCTATGTCCTTTCATATGCATAAAATTTATATGTAAAATTTAAGAAAAATGCCTTAGACCCAATGGGATGACCCAATCACTCTCATTGATTTTTAATTGATTGAAATTTTATTTTATTTTATTTTATTTTTGTCTTCCTCTCACAACCCCTCATGTGGGGTGGGGTTGCTGGGGTCAACCCCCACTGGGGGTATGCAGCATTGTTGAAAATTTAATAACAACAATATAATAATATTATTATAAACAAATTAACTTTTAATAATATTTTGTTTTGAAATAAAAAAATTTATAATGAGTTAAATATTGATGTATGAAAATAGGCACATCAGAAGAAAATGTATCATATGCATCCCTCAAAACATATGTACGATATGCATCATATTATATATTTTTATGATGTATATTACACATTTTTATAGTAAACGTTAAATTTTATTTAATTGAATTACAAATAATTTATGATTCAAAAATGGAATTACATATTTTGTGGTAAAATAATATTTGAATAAAAAAAATGTGTAATTTCATTTTTAAAAAACAATTAACTATAATTTTATCAAAAAAATATGTTGGTATAAGCTAAAATGGAACTTTTTGGCTAAAATAGTCAAAAAAGACAAAATAGACTTTTTAGTTTAACAAGACAAAATATCACATCTAAATCATAATTATTTTATTTTTTCTCTTACAAAAGTAAATAAAAAAAAAAAAAAAAGTCTATTCTAGACGAGAGTTTTTAATCCCAGGCTAAAATAGTTAAAAAGTTAAAATGTTAAAAAGTCAACTCATATCCTAAACGAGACCTATGTAATATTTATTACAAAAGCATATAATAAATAGGGCAATGCTGGGGACCCCCAGTGGGGGGCGACCCCCAGTGCCAGGTGGGGCATTGCCAATGGCCAAAAATCCAAAAAAATAAAAAAATAAAAAAATAAATTTTTTTTTTTGGGCCAATCAGAGAGGACCCCCAGTACCCCCACTGGGGGTCTCAGCCATTTTCCTAATATATATCACAAAAATACATAATAAAAATATATATGATAGACATCCTTTTAGAGCCTGTACCACAACATTGACCATATATTTTTTGTTTTTATATTTTACTAATGAACTCTCAGTCTTCCGAATTATAAACAGGATAAAGGAAACTTAGAATTGTTGCATATTCATGAATCTAGAAAATTGTTGCATATTCATGAATCTGGACAATCAACGTTGGACATTTTTGGTTCATCTACACTAGAATATCTTAAAAATTCAAAAATAATTTATTAGTCATATTAAAGAGTAAATGATATTATTATATTTGAAATGTATATTTTTATTATTAATTATTCATGTATTTACACACTATCTATATTAATTATGTTGGTTTTAATTTTATTAAAAAATATAATTATGTCAAACTTATAAAATTGATTGTATTTTTTTCAAATATCAAAGATAGTCAACGTAATAGGATATTTATTCATAAATCCCTCTTCACCTACTTATGTTCCATTTAGTATAAATTATTTTTTCGACCCCGCTGCGTAGCTCAAAATTCGGAGAAGAGAAGGAGAAGAGAAGGGAGGAGGAGGAGGAGGAAGGAGGAGGACTGGAGGGGGCATAATCACAGGGGGAGGAGGAGGCGGAGGCGGGGCCGGAGGCGACGGTGGTGGTGCTGCGACGATCGTTGGTGCTGCGACGATCGGCGGCGGCGAGGCGACGGCGGTGCTGCTGCTGCGACGATCTCCTCTCCTCCTCTCTCTTTCTCTTCTCCTCTCTTCTCTCCCTCTTCCCTCTTTCTCTTTTCTCCTTTTCTCTCTGTCTCTGTCTTCGAATTCGAATTCGAGCAATTTTTCGAGCCACAGATTCGAGCTACCAATCTTTTTCCTTATTTTTTTTATGTTCTAATAAATCCTATGGTTAACATAGTTACCAAAATATCCCTAATAATACTAGGATAAAACGCGCATTAATGTTCATAATGACAGTGTGAACGTTCCATCATGTGAATATTCACACTGTCAAATTTATCATTCACACTGTCAAATTTATGGAAAATTAGTAAAACGTCCCTCTCCAACTTTGTGTAGTAGAAGGGGTTCAAGATGTTGTTTTTATTAGCTAATGTTCCTCAATATTTTCACAGAGAAAATTTGACTCAGAGAAATTTTACCCAACTCAAAAAAATTTCACCCCTGACTCAGAGAAATTTCAAAATTTCTCTGGTATGATTATAGAGAAATTTCAAATTTGGGGGAAAATTTCTTTAAGTTAGGCAAAATTTCTCTGAGTCGAGTTTTTTTTTTGTAGAAATGTTGAGAGACCTTTACTACTATGAAAATATTATATATCTTTTGTCTTATAAAATCTTACTATTAGGGAACTTTAAAAAAAAAATTTATCCAAAATTTATTTAATGTGAATGTTCACATTATGAAACATTCAAAATAGTCTAAAATAGTGCACACTAAGTTGCTAAGGGTTCAAAAAATGTTTGTTAAAGTAAAATTGTCCATAAATTACCTTAAATATGAGAATTAAAATTTGGTTGATCAAGTATTCAAAATAATAGGACTTATTAGAATACAAGAATATGTTATAAACTAATTGGGAAACAAGTACTTGAAATAAGATTTTTTTAATCGCATATCGTAATTGATCCAAAAATATTTTAATTTAGGGTTGGTTTGGTCCTATGAAGTTCATCAACGTGTTCCGTTTTGATATTTTGAATTATTCATTTTTGTAGGATCCTCCATATATATTATCAATAAAAAAAAAATTAGGTATATTTGTATGATTTTCATGTTATCATGTTTGTTTAAAAAAAAAAAAATGGATAGTCTATTGTTAAGAACACATTTATCACTTTTTCCTCTAAGATAAACAAGATAAAATAAAAATATTACGATTTTCAAATTAACTTAAATTTTTTCATAGATAATATAAACAAAGAACTATATAAAACTAGTTTACACAGGCCCGTGTAAGGCACGGATTAGTATTACAGTATGTTTAAATTTTATATTTTCATAATTTTTTTTTTAAAATTAAAATATTGTTGAAT
Organism: Camellia japonica; assembly: GCA_030407325.1. Classification (NCBI taxonomy): domain Eukaryota; kingdom Viridiplantae; phylum Streptophyta; class Magnoliopsida; order Ericales; family Theaceae; genus Camellia; species Camellia japonica. The sequence continues at coordinate 47,399,132 of JAPPVO010000017.1, forward strand.
AGAATAAAATAAATCATTAGATATATGATAAAATTATTTGGTATGATATTCATCATTTTTTGATTTGTTTTACACCCAATGATGTTGACTCCAATTCTATTACCATATCATTTTGGGTGAATTTATGAGTCTTTAACATTTCTTTCAAATTTATAAAAAAAAAAAAAAGAAAACAAAATTATGGTGCTTAACTTTTCTCAACAAATAAATATAAGACAAATACTAAGACAATTCTGCTATATATATATATAAAACTACTAAGATAAGCCACTGAACTAATAAAGAAGCAGAAAAAAATACATATATATACAAATGACTAATTTTATTAATACATAAATCATACTCGCACAACAAATGATCAATTTTATTCATAAATAAATTTTTTCAAAATTAAAATATTATTTTATGAAATTGAATAGAATAAAATAAATCATTAGATATATGATAGAATTATGTGGTATGATATGTATTATTTTTTGATTTGTTATACACCCAATGATGTCGACTCTAATTCTATTACTATATTGAAAAAACTAGAAACCCTAGATGTTGATTTGTGATTATGTACCAATTTTAAGCAGAATATAACAATCTCAATCAAACAATAAAAGACAAATCGACACAACGATTTTACGTGAAAAAACCACAATTGGACACCTCCAACTGTGATTAAAAAAACCACGGGTAACAGCCACAAAACAATCCATTAAGAAGATTTAAAGAAATTACACAGGTATACTCTCAATTACCTAGCGAATCCACGCCTAATTGAACCAACCTCTATGTGCCTCTTCCAACCCCGTCTTCACCTCGGAATTGTCTTTACGATGAGCCACTCCAGAATCTACCGAAGCTTCAGGCTCGAATTCTTCAGAATCCACCGAAGAACAATTCTCTCTCTCTCTTGTGTATAACAAACAAAACCTTTGATGTACTCTCTTTAAACCATGAGTTGAATACTCAATAAAACATCAAAGAAAACTAACAAAATATCCCCAGATATAAACCTTAATATCCAACAAGAAGATCTGGAGGAATTAAATAGTTTTGGGAGAAAACCAACCATTTATAGAAAATCCAAAAGTAATCCTAGTTTTGGAAGAAATCCAATTACTTATAGAAATCCAAAAGTAATCCTAGTTTTGGAAGAAAATCAACTTCTTATAGAAATCCTTGTCAAACGGGTTTGCCAATAAAAAAAACCTAACAATCTCCCCCTTTGGCAATGCCGTGACAAAACACACCTAACAAAAAAAATCCTAATCACCCCAACCCATTACAGCCAGCAAAAACAAACTTCTTTCTCACAGTCATGATATGCAAAACAGCTATTAGTGCCACAATCTCCAAAACAACTATTAGTCTCACAAGAGTATATAAAAAAAACAATAAACATATGACTAGATTATTTTGAAAACTAAGACACATGCACCCAACACATGAATGGAAGAAATCACACTACGACACATGTGCATGAAAACATGAATTAATAACCTGTGAGATATATATAAAAAAAAACAAGTAGTGGATAGCAACACACAAACTAACTAATGCCAAACTCCCTTATCAAACAAATCAAAATAATCATGCTAACAAACTCTTGTAATGATACACCAAACTCCCCCTCACTAAAAGCAAAGAACAAGAAGAAAACGACAAACAATAATATGGTGGAGCAAGCAGGGAATTTCAGATTTGTACCTTAAAACACACAAGATTATCCAAGAAGCACAATTACTTGAAAACACAATGTGCACAGCCTCTAGAAAATTCTTCATAAAAGAAAGTGATGCATTATGTGAAAAGCATAGATCCCATGATAAAAGTGTGTGTGACTCTTGGAGTTCGACAAACACAAGATTCAAAGCCTAGTAGTGATATGAAAGCTGGACCTCCGACTAGAGAATCTAAGCACAATACAGGAAAGTCAAACCACTAGGAATCAAGGGGTATTTGTTGAGTAAAGGCGGAGGCTCCCCCTCAATCAATGAATCCTTTATTTTTTTCTTTTTTTTTTTTTTACATCTTTTTCTTTTCTTTCTTTTGCACATTGTTTTTTTCTTTCTTTTGCACATCTTTTCTTTTCTTTCTTTTGCACTCTCATTGGCGGCTGACACGCTCAAGAGTATGGAAACCGAACCAGAGAAGCATGGATATAATAAGGATGGTCTGGTTGGTGACTCTGAGGTAGCCTTTTCCTCATGCCTGGACTATAAAGAATAGAGGGGAAAGCCATGGAGATGCAAAAAGATGGAAGGTGGTTAAGAGACTCAACATCACCCATGATATGCTAGTATAGGTCAATTCCTCTAGAAAAGCAAAAGATACAATGCCAGAAGTCCATAGAAAAAAAATAATTACTAAGGCGAAAGACTCCGATATTTGCTAATCCAAGAGTGTGTACAGAATGAGACATACTAATCAAAAACACACACTCCAAAATGAGTAATGACCACAGAAAACACACACATATTAACATGTAATGGATATTCTTATCAATTTCAATATGCACCAAGGACCACTCAAAAATTTCAAGCTTGCAAAACTATACTAAGAAAATCTTTTTGGATATATATTTTTTTTCATTTTTTTTTCTTTTTCTAAACAAAGCAAGACATAAAACAAACATGCACACATATTTTTTTTTTTCATTAAAAAAAACACACAGAAACCCAAAAACTAAAACAAATTAACAAATTAACACAAGTCAAGTTTTCTCACCCAAACCGCTTTAGTATAAACAAAGTTGTGAGCATTGCGGTTCTTGGGTGGTGTTTTGACGTTGTGGTTCCCTTTGTTTTCAATGGGAACCCGTCTTGACTTGGTTTCCAACTTCCTATTTTTAGGTCTAGGCAAATACACTCTCCCATGCAACTTATAACAATAAGGGCGAATATGACCATGCATACCACAATGATGACAAATAAAAACAGGGTGTACCTTCTTTTCTTTTACCTTACCAACTCTAGGAAGTTTGAGAAGTCCATCTTTATGTTGAATTTTTTGTTCTCCCTTTCCTTGAGTTCTTGTATTATGAGATGTAGATGCACTCTGTTTTTGCTCTTTGTTATCACCAAAGCCAATGCCACTCTTGTCAGAACAAATTTGTTGAGACCCAATGATATTGTCCAAAGTCTTTGATCCTCTGTTCCAAAGACCAATGGTTGCCATAGCACACTTGAGTTCTTCCTCTTTCTTGATCATTAGTTATTCCAAAGCAACTTGAGACATCTCAAGAGATTCAATCTTTTCTTCATATGTTGCATAAATTTGTTGTAGCTCATTCCTCTCTGTCTCACAAGTCAAGAGTTTTACACAAAGAGCTTGTCGATCATTAGCTATCTTGATGGCATCAATCGTAGCCTCAGAAATCTCTTCCTTTAGTTTGACATTCTCACTTTCACATGCTTTGAGTTTCGTTGTGAGTTTGTCATTTAATTTGAATAACTTAAGAGAATCCTTATACAACTTTTCATAAGCTTGCTCAAGCTCTTCATCCTCACGAATTGAATCCATTATCACAAATCAAACAAGATCTCGTTCTAAAAGAATTTTTTTAAAAAAAAAATAGAACGACCCGCTCTGATACCAATTGAAAAAACTAGAAACCTTAGATGTTGATTTGTGATTATGTACCAATTTTAAGAAGAATATAACAATCTCAATCAAACAATAAAAGACAAATCGACACAACGATTTTACGTGAAAAAACCACAATTGGACACCTCCAACTGTGATTAAAAAAAACCACGGGCAACAGCCACAAAACAATCCACTAAGAAGATTTAAAGGAATTACACAGGTATACTCTCAATTACCTAGCGAATCCATGCCTAATTGAACCAACCTCTATGTGCCTCTTCCAACCCCGTCTTCACCTCGGAATTGTCTTTACGATGAGCCACTCCAGAATCTACCGAAGCTTCAGGCTCGAATTCTTCAGAATCCACCGAAGAACAACTCTCTCTCTCTCTCTCTCTCTTGTGTATAACAAACAAAACCTTTGATGTACTCTCTTTAAACCATGAGTTGAATACTCAATAAAACATCAAAGAAAACTAACAAAATATCCCCAGATATAAACCTTAATATCCAACAAGAAGATCTGGAGGAATTAAATAGTTTTGGGAGAAAACCAACCATTTATAGAAAATCCAAAAATAATCCTAGTTTTGGAAGAAATCCAATTACTTATAGAAATCCAAAAGTAATCCTAGTTTTGGAAGAAAATCAACTTCTTATAGAAATCCTTGTCAAACGGGATTGCCAATTAAAAAAACCTAACATATATCATTTTGGATGAATTTATGAGTCTTTAACATTTTTTCTGAATTCATAAAATAAATAAATTATGGTGTATAATTTTTCTCAACAGATAAATATAAACAAATATTAAGATAGTTCTCTCATATAAAAAAAACTACTAAGATAAGTCACTGAACTAATAAAGAAATAGAAAAAAAATATATATATATATACAAATGACTAATTTTATTAATACATAAATCATACTCACACAACAAATGATCAATTTTATTAATAAGTAAATTAACATTTTTTAATGATATGGAAAATATTTTTTAGTTAATCATTTTGTTAATAAATAAATCATTAAGTCAATTAACAATTTTTAATGATATAAGAAATATTTTTCAATGAACAATTTTGATAATTTATTATTCCATATGAGAATGATTTTTTTTTTCTTTTCCTTGAATATTGTGTTAAATTAAAATTTATAGCAAACGATAGTTGTAATTTCTACTATTATAGGACCGATTCATATTTAAACAAACTTTATGGGTGTATTTGTAATTTGTTAAAAACATAAAAGATTTATGCTTCATAATTGACCAAGAATATTTTCGTAATTACAGAAAAACTTATTTCATAATTGACCAAGAATGTTTGTGCAATTACAAAAAAACCTGTTGCATAAGTGACTAAGAATGTTTGCTTAATTACAAAAAAACATTCACTCAACATATAGGCCACCATGATTAAATTATTTAAAATAAAATGACAAAATCGAAAAAAACAAAATGGAGATTTATCAAAATGAAAGGACAATTGTACATATGGTAAAATAAAAGGAAAATGAAAGGCAAAATGGGAATCAAAAGACAAGCCATCTTTAGGAAAGAGCTTCTTATCTATATAGACTAGTTTGGGGCTGATCGTGTGTTGCACGATCACGGTACCAGTGGTAAATTTGGTGCTATAAGAGGAACTATGTAATTGAGTCTTATTATGATATTATAAGTATTTAGAAAAAGTAGAGCATTAGCATTAATAAAGGAATACTCTATGAAAGATCATTATGTCATTAAACATGTAACTCAATAGATGAGAAGATGAAAGTATAGTTAAAGTGAACTACTTTAAGATAAGATTAAGATTTAACAACAGTTTTCAAAAGGTACAACATAGATAGCTAAAGTTTTATATTGAATCCATTTAAACCAAAAAAGATGGATTCATGGAAGTGACATGACTGCAACTTAAGAAGAAATTAAATGACAAAAGGAGATAAAGATCTTATGAGCTAGTGGGGTTCAACTGTACAAGCCAAACATAGTTCACACTAAATAGCAAAAGGCTGATTTTTTTTTGTTGTTGCATTTAGTCTAAGTTTTTTTTGTCATAGTTAACATGGTGATTTCTCACTTTGCATCTACTGAAGTGACAAGTGGATTATCTGATTCTGCTGGATCTAGTGATGCACTTGATTGAGCTGGAATTAGTTCTTTACGTGCTTTCTTTAAAGCTGGTGGAGAGATTGTTTTTGAACCTGAGTCTTTGGGGTTTGGTGAATCTATGACGCATTCTTTATGCAGTGCATTGATGTTAAATTTGCACTGTGATAGGCCACAAAAATCATATTGTTATGCAAACAACTCTAAAATGTGATTTTCCGTTGTAGAGAGCTTTTTCAGAATTTCTAGAGAAGTTTGTCCATCTTATTGAATTAAGAAAAATGTTGTTGTAATGATTAGTAAATATTATGAAGTTGTAGAAAATGAAGAGTGTTGTGGAACTTACATTTGATGTGTTCTTCATCAATTTCTCAGTAGTGATTAAAAAAGTTTTTCAGCATGAGAACAAAAAATGGTTGCTGTGATTTTGCCACTTTCATTAGTTAAATATACTTGAAATCTGCATCTGTTGTTATTGCGGAAGAAAAATTATAACACGAATAACAAAGAAACATCCAAAGTTATCACTAAGCAAAGGAACAAAGTGTGCTTTCTCAAAGAAAGTGAACAAACTAATTGTCTCGAACTAAGTGGGTTGCTATGCATAGAGTCCTTCTTGTTAATTAAGTTTTTAGTAAATGTGTGATTCTACATTGATGTATGATTTGGGATGTAAATTCCTCAGGCACGGCATGGTGTTAAGGGAAATGGTCATCTTCATGGTATTTTCTAAACTACATTCTTTTTCTTTTCTGTTAGAAGGTATTGCAAATGTACTTCATAAATCCATTGACTTAGCTTGATGGACTCATCCCCAGAATTTCCTTCCAGCTATGTTTAATCTATCTAGGATCTGGTACCGTTTGATCTAGATCTGTGACACAGTAAATTTTGTTTGGTTTTTGTAGGTAGTTTATCTGCTTTTAGAAAACAATTAATGCAGTTTAGCATTGAGTATTTTGACTTTCTAATAAAAAATTCTAGGGTAGTTATAGACTATAGGAGTTTGAATTGAACTAAAATAGCAAGAAACCAAGCCTGAGGCTGAATTCTACTTGCACGTTCTGGTCAAATTCCTATGGTCTATATACCCTTCTATTCCTTAGCTTTAATAATATAATAATAAACTTTTGGCGAATGGGGAGATAGATTCATAAGCATCTCTGTTGCTTGTGGTTAGTTAGATTTCACTTCAAGTTACTATGTTATATCTCTAGTCATATTGAAAGGTTCTCCACTGCTAAGATTTTGTTTGTTGTGTTTTGCCAGCCGTGTTTTTTGAGTGCAATATTTTGCCAGGAGTGTCAATTTAAAATTGTTTCTCAACTGTTCTTTTAAGATTGTTTGTATTTAGGATTTAGGTAAGGATATGTGGAGGGAAAGGGAAAAAGTGAATGAATATAAGCTAATTTTTTTCTCTATTTTCCTTGCATTTTTTTTTCCTTTCCAAATCCATTATCCAGATACAGTCTAAATTTCTTTTAGTTGTTTGTCATGACACAATATTTGCACAAATTACTCTAAGTTGTTTGTCAACAGTTTTTTTGTTTTCTGTTTTTTTGGTGTTAGCTAATTACTCTATTGTCACCCTTTTAGATGCTCATGATTTGTTTTGTTTTTCTTTAGTAATCATTATTAGGTCATCATCTACCCTTTAAACTTCAGCATAATATAGCGTATATGAAATTAGAGAAAATTATGAGTATGGATTGAATAATATGAAATTGAATAGATTTTATCGTAGAGATAATTGTTAATTATTACCTTGGTTGCGATTGCACTTGTTGTTTGCAAAAGTTGTAAAAAAGAAGTCCTTTGGTTCTGTAGCGGTGCTTTTGTTGCAGTTTGGGCAACATAGATAGCAGAATTTCTGGTTTACATTAATGACAGTGGCACAAGCATTGACCCAATATCTTGTAGTCTAGGAAGTTAAATTGAAAATTATAATTAGTATGAATTTTAAATTAGGAATTATCATTGTAAGGTAAAAAATAAACTCTTAAATTGTATTCAAATTAGGAATTTCTATTAGAGTATTGTTATTGTTTCTCATGAATTTTAATTTCTAACTTGAATATAATTAGGGTTATTGTAAGGTAAAAAATGAATTCAATTTGATTGGTTACAAATTGTTACTATTGTTATGAGTTTGTATTAAATTATATTCAAAACTTTTGGGTTTGTTTCTCTAGATAAAAAAATAAAATAAAATTGTATAGTTTAATTATTTCTTAATTGTTAGTATTGTTATGAGTTTATTGGTTATCAATTTTAAATTGACTAAAAAATCAAGATTGATGAGATTACTATAATATGAAATATACCCGTCTAATAAATGTTGGAAGATTTTTGAGTTGAATCAACTTGTCTGGAGTTGGTGGTGGAGACTGTGTTGTTGCAATTCATTGGACACTCTGAAGAAGAATTTCTTTGATGGTACTGCTATGGCTAATGTACCTGAATATCATAATTGTAAATTAGTATAAGTAAACCTGAATATTGTATTTAACCAAAAAACAAAGAGTTCAATATTGTAAAATATTATATTATAGTAGTAATTACCAAGCTTTCAGTGAATTTGCTTCAGGAATTGGAGGGTCCAATATGAAAGTTGTGGATGATTTTGTTGATAGTATGATACCTACAAAATTGATTGTTAGGAGTTTGATAGTAGTATAATAATTATAAAAGTAAGAAATGTTGAAGAATATAGAAATTACCATTGTATGAGGACACCTTTAATCGCATAGCAATTATGATTGGGAAAGGAGCTGGGAGTTTGGAAAAAGCTACACATTCACCCCAAAGCATTAGAGTTGTTGGCTTCAATTTGGAAAATGGGAATTGTTAGATACAACAAGTTATTTGGTGAATACATAAACATTTAGTATTTGTCTACATAAGTATGGATTTCAAATGGAGACATTTGAAGTTAAAATGATAGGAAAAGAATTTGGAAGAAGATACAACTTACTGATCATCAATAATAACAATTTCTTGCAATGGAGTCTCCTCATCTTTGTGGTCTTTGAAATTTTTCTTCATCTGTATTGGTCCAACCTCTAGTATTGCTAGCAACACATCTAAATTTAAAAAATATATATAATTTAATTGTAAATAAATTTGTATTGTAATGTATTCAATTATTGAAGAAAACAAATATCAATAAATTTTACTTATATCTTTTGGTCATGTTGATGATTGCGTATCTGCTACTGTTTCCGAGTGGACATTCGCTGATGTTACTAAATCGATATTGTCCTCAAGTGCAGTTAGAGTAGTAAAGTCGAAGTTCAAACTTCGAATTGTTAATTGATCATCTTTGATTTTTTCTATGAGAGTTCGTCCATGAATTGTCCATTGGTATTTATTTTCAACAATTTGATGTTGTTCTGGAATAGATCTGACTTGTGCATTTGATATTGCATAAGACGAAAAGATTTCAAGTGTTGTTTGAAGAACCTCTATGTCTGCACCAAAGATTGTGGCTTGCACTTTTGATCCCTACAATGTTTGAATTTAATAATTAATATATAATTCTAGAATTAGTAAGAAACAATTAATATGTAGTTATTAAAGATTCTAAATCATATTTGAATTGGAAAAGTTAAATAAAATATAGACTGTTTATTAAGTTAAAAAAAATGGAAAAAAAAAGAAGTAGAAGTGCAAGAAATAGAAGTGATATGATGGTAAAAAAAATACAAAAGAAGAAAAGAAAAATGCAAAGGGAAAGTAAGTATTTGATATTTTAATATTTGCAATAGAGATTTTTTGCAAACATACCTTTGCATCAATTGACATGAGCTTTTGAAATAGTATTCCACTTGATCTAGTTCTTGGAAATGATTTTTCAATAACCATGACATTGATGTCCATCGTTTTGTAGATGGATCAATATCGTTGATAGCTAACAATTGATTGCGCATTATTTCCTGCATGCATAAAACATATATAGTTGGACTAATAAATAAGAAGAAAAATAATGTCAAATGAGTAACATAAATATAATATAAATATTGTAAATATATGAATTGCACATACCAAAAAACACGAAAAACAAAAAAAATCAATTGCATTAAGCTAAGGATAGAATCTCATGGTAGACAATGTTTTTTGTGGCATTTGGAAATTCATTGTTTGAATCTGATACATCTGTTAAAACTTTGACTTTGGTAGAAGTTGTAACTCGAGATAATGCAACATACAATTGGCTATGTGAGAAAATTGGTTGTGGTAAATAGATGCCAACATTATCTAGACTTTGACCTTGAGCTTTGTTAATTGTCATTGCAAAACATAGCCTGATTGGGAATTGACATCTAATAAAATCAACTGAACACAATTTTTTATCTGATGGCTGCAATGGTATTCGAGGTAAAAATACCATATCTTCTTTTCGATCACCAACAACAGTTTGAGCGAGAATAACATGTTTTTCAAATTTGCGACAAATGAGTCTTGTTCCATTACATAATCCCTTGGAAGGATTTTTGTTGCGAAGCATAAGAATGGAGCAATTTTCTTTAAGCAACAATTTGTGCGGTGGTAATCCTAGAGCAGATAAAGAGTACTGACTTTTATCAACAGTCTCATCAATGCTGTTATATATGTGTTCATCTCCAGGGAATTCTTCTATCAATATTTCATTGATGTGATCTACATTGTCATTTTTTCGGAGTCAAGATAGCCCGATTCATTATTGAAAGTGGATATTCATTATAATCATTGAAATTTGAGAAGACAAAAGTGATAAGCTCTTGAAGTAGATCAATGTTTTTATTGTGAGGAAGAAGCATCACTTTAGGGATTTTGATGGTTTCAGAAGATATCTGTTATTCTGTACCATTTCCTACAGAAAGCAAAAAATTACTAAACGCTGGATCATGTTTAGCCCCGCATATTTTTTGTCAATTTGATTTTCTCTAATGAATGCCAAATGTAAGACATAACAAGCATAGCATTAATGCATTCATTTCTTGTGCTCTTTGGCACAACAAGTAGCACTTGACGAGAGTCACCACCGAATACTACAACCTTTTCTCCAAATAGAATATTGCTATCCATGACATCTTTTGACAATTCATCAAGTGCTTTAATACTTTGTCGTCTTGCTATCAATGCTTCATCCCATATTATAAGTGCAGTAAGTTTCAAAAGTTTTGTCAGGCCACTCTGTTTGCTAACATTACAACAAATTTTGCTTTCAACATCTATAGGAATTTTGAACCGTGAGTGCGCAGTGCGCCCATTAGGCAAAAGTGATGTAACAACTCCTGAAGTTGCAGTTGCGAGAGCGATCAATTTGTGCATTCTTATTGCAACCAAGATTGCTTGATATAGAAAGGTTTTCCCAGTTCCACTAGGTCCTTCAATAAAGAAATATCCAGGATTTTCAGAAAGTACTGCATCAACAATTTTAGAATATACAAGTTGTTGTTTTGTGTTTAACAATGACACAGACATCAAATCAACCTCAGACACTAATATATTGCGCTCATCTTCTATATCTTTGCAACAATCATCAGTTTCATCAGAAGGAACCGGTAGATCTGAAAGATAAAATTGTTCAATGTTCTTGCCCATGGATTCAAGAGCAGAATTTACATTCTGCAAAACTCTAGAATGAATTTGTTCTGTAGATAATCGTCCTTCTCTAGAAGGATCCTCCAACATTGTTATTTCAAATTTTAAGAATAAAGCTTTTGGATCATGTGGATTACAATACACAAGTATTGTTGTGAACAATTGTTGTAATGAAGAAGGCATTTGAAAAGTACTTGCTTATTCTAAGCACTTTTCATGACTTTCGTCATCCTCTAATAGACCATATTGAAGAACAGCTTCTCTGAAAGAGTTGTATGTCACTTCTTTAACAATTCTCAATTGGCATAATGAAGTTGGGCACCGCACATGATTCAAGAATAATTGCAAATAGTATCGCTCACCTTCTCTTAGATTTGCAGTGATTATTCTTCCAATCACCTCCCTTCGCTTTCTTTCATTCCACATTCTATATTGGCCATCCAAAACAAAGAATTTAGGAAATTCGTTGTATAAATATTTTCCTTCTTGAGCTTTTTTGTTTGTTCTGTTTATCACAAAAAAACTCTGTTAACATTGTTCTTGAAAGAAATTCATTGTTAGCTAAACAACGCAAGTTATCTGTCTTTCGAAAGCTAACAATTTGGCAATCTTCAAGGTGTAGTTGCAAGCTTATCACAGCAGGATTAATTTGATTCAAAGGGAATTTGTATATTCTCCACATTGCTTCTGGAGGAGATATCCATCTTGCATATTGAAACATTGTGATCTCATCAATATCTTCATTACTGTGTTGGCCTACTATGTGGAATACTATTTTGTCATGACCCTTGTATATGTATTTATACAAGTACTTGACAACCTTAATAGTAGAGAAAATTTCCACATTAATGTGACAATCAAACTTTGCAAGAAGATATGGGTTGTAAGGTACCCATCTATTGTCCAACATGTGTCCTCGAACTTTAAGTGTTTCATTATTGTCGCGCCGCCTATAGTTAGGGTATCCATTAGCTTTCACAGGTGTCATTGAAACAAAATCTCTCGGATAATGGTTCTTACATAGGCTATTTTTCATACAAATATTATTAGAATTCAAAGAACCACAAGGATCATGCATTATGTGTTTGACAACATTGAGTACAAGTGTGGAAACTTTTCTTTGTCAGGCAACTCGGCAAATATGAAATCATCAAATTTTTCTGGAGAATCTAGTTTATGACCTCACTGAAGAATAAGAAGTAAATGAACATGAGGAAGGCCCCGTTTCTAAAATTCGATTATATATGTGAAAGCTGCAACTGGACCAAATAGTTTTTTTCTTATAACGTCATTTTTCAAGTGCTCAAATTTGCTTCTAAATACTCGGACAAGAAGATCAGGTCTATTTTGTGGCTCTTCATTTGGTAACAATTCTGCTTTGATTTCACTCCAACTTGGATTGCAAGTCATGGTTAAAAAGATATTAGGCTTTCTAATTCGTTGCATTAAAGTCATGGCATCAATATAGCGCTTTTGAAGGTCTCTTGGACTATCTATAAATGAGCCTGGTAAAACAATTCTTTGACCAATATTAGAAGCTTTAGATTCTCCTGCTGTGATACTATCAACAATTTCTTGATACAAATATGTTCTTATTTTTTTCTGATTTACTCTAAAGTAATCCAACCTTAAAGTTTCTACCTTAACATACATGTTTACAACAAATTGTTGTAGAAGTCGACTTGCTCGAAGTAAAATCGAATTATTGCTCTCCCTAATTTGAAACTTGAAATAATAAAACTCACGAGTTGAAACCATGTTTCTCTTCTTTAAATTCTCTTCAAAAACTAAAATAAATAAAATAAATACTTTAGGGTTCTTGTTGTACTATAAGTTGTGAGTAGGGTAATATTTTTTCTATATTATTTTATGTTGAGCTTCTGTTGATAATAAATTATCAACATTGGAAGCTTCTGTTGCCAACACAGAAAATTGACCATCTGAAAATTTGTTTTTGTCTTTTTTTGTTTTTTCTTTATTCCTTGGTGCCATCCAAGTTCACCAAGAGGAAATAACAATGGATATTGTAGTGGGTCATATACCGAATTTTTTCAGAATGACCTTGATGTTTTTGGACAATGATATCGCGCTCTTTATACTCAACAACTTCATCATTCTCATGCCATATTGCAGCAACTTGGGATGCAATAGGAGGATTAAAAGTTCGGGGATCTAAAGATGGATCAGCCCAGATAAGTATATGATGAGTGTCTAGGTCAGAAACATCTCTTAAACTTCTAAAGAATATAGAATATGGATTTGAAGCGACAATATCAATTAGAAGAGCAATGATGTTCGGATCTAGATTGTCTGCAATCCTCATCCTATTCTGAACTTCATGTTCAGTGTCAAAGAAATAGAGCTGTAAGTAAGAAGGTTTATGATCTGAAGGATAAAACTGATTGATATAAAGATAAACTTGTCCTTGTACACGAAAGGTGTAGATTCCTCTATTTATATGCTCTAATTGTTTGTCAGTGGTAACCTCGAATGAAGTGAAAGCAAATAAATTATTATAGGCACGAATGTACTTCAAGAAATGAAAAGAATTTTTGGAACGACCTGTGAACAACCAATACAATTGAGATGGAACAACATTGGGACATAGTGCAATTTCCCTAATAGAACAACAAAAACCATCTGGCTCCAGATCTATTTTTTTGCATTATAGAAAGAACAACATGATCTATTTGGTAAAACAAAGGCTTCAACTGGCATGAACAAAGCCTATGGAGAGTATAAATAGAATTGAAGAATTATTTTCTATCTAGCTGGGTGTATAATAAAAAAAATAATAATAAGAGAAGTTGTTTAAGTACCATTTTTAGTGTCAGTTATTGTGTTATTCTGGAAATCATTAATACCTATATAAGATAAATGTATGAAGTCATAATGAGAAAGATTAATTATTATAGTTGAAGAATAAAATAAAAACTTTGATGATGTATACACTACAGAACTGCTATTTCATCAAATGTGTTGAATGTAGAACCTAAGGATTAGGAAAAAAACGTGTAATTATACATAAGTAATCGAAAAAGAAAGAATGGAATTGGCTGTTATCTAATAAGGAGAAATGAATTTTTTCTCTGATAAAGACTCTGGAGAAATTATACCTATTTCAAAGGTGTTATGATTGATGGTTGCTCCTTCAAGACTAATTTGGGAAGGTTTTGAAAAAACTAATGTAAGAACATGACGTTCAGATATTCCCAATGTTTCATATTCAAATAAATTTCTTGATTCATTGATGCGGCGTATTTTTGTTGGTCGGTCTTTTGTTTTCCTGCTCTTAATTCTCGCCTCCTTTGATTGATGCAATCTTTTCATTCTTGTGAAAAATTTACATATGACACTACCTTTTTTGGCTTTTCTGGCATGATTAAAACACTATATTGTATTAAACAACAATATGTACCGTAACAAATTGATAAATAAACATTAAACGGCAATTGTCATTTTGTTAATAATTTTATTAACATTGTAATTCTGATATAGCATGTACACAAAACAAAAAAAAAAGAAACCATACAAGGACATTTTACAATTACAACAAATTACAAAAATTAGACAGAGATCACAATTAAGATTAAAAATAAATTTCTAGGGAATAATAAATTGTACAAATTAATACAATTAAAGATTATAAAAACTGAAGGTGTAATTAATAATAAATTTCCATGGAATTTATATTACATATTTGCGTAAATTGTAATTAATAATGTGATTATGATTTTTAACAGAATTTTATTCATTGAGTTGGTTGAAATTAATTAATTAAGTTAATCAATTTACATGTTTACCTATAAAAATACATTTTGTGTTTCTATTATTAATAAAAAAATAATAATAATGATAAGAATTGTAATTAATCCAATCAAATTATAAGACCAAAATCACACAATGACTAAATTATATAGACTATTGGTATAATTTGCTCAACATATTCAAAGTTATCTAAATGCAATCATTATACCCAAATGTAGATTTCTTAGGTATGATGAAGATTGATGATATCATCAAAGTAGAATGGAACTAAACTTTTACTTTTTAACAAAATCAGATATATATGTAATAAGGCAACAAATCAAAGGGTAAAATGGAAAAAAACAAAAAGCCATTTTACTATAGCAATACCAAAACTGGCTACGATCACAGTGCCAGTGGTGAATTTGGAGCTATAATAGGAACTATGCAACTTAATAGATGAGAAGATGAAAATATAGTTAAAGTGAACTACTTTAAAATAAGATTAAGATTTAACAACAGTTTTCAAAAGACATGACACAAATAGCTAAAGTTTTATATTGAATCTATTTAAACCAAAAAGAGATGGATTCATGGAAGTGACATAACTGTAAACCATTACAAGCATTCATCGTGTGCTTTTGTTGTAGTATATTTAAAAATAATTTTTATTACATTTATATTTTAAAAGTTGTAGAAAAGGGGTTTTTGGGAACATTTAAATAAGCCAAGTATCTTTTTGGATTTATCTTTAAGCATTATTCTTTTTTCAAAATTATGTCAAATTTTTTTACTTTCCTAATCTATATATATGAATAAAAAAATTAAAAAATAAAACATAAAATAAAATAAAAGAAGCCAAAATAAGTAAAAAAATCAACTCTTTTTTATTTTTTGGGGGAATATTTTTTGTCTATTCTAGACTTACTTTAATAATTTTTTTTTTAAAAATATTTTTTTGATTCCTCTAGCTGAGTAGAACCCTATTTTTTTTTTTTTTTTTGAAAAATCAGTTCACCAAAGCAAAAATAAGTAAAAAAAAAAAAACATAAATAAACCAATATATGAAAAATCAGCATTTTTCGTGTAAATGAATAAAAAAAGTTGAAAAATTACAATAAAATAAAATAAGTCAAAAAAGTCAATACTTTAATCCCAGACACAAAAATTCAAAAAATATCCAGAATTTTACATCAATAGTTTAAATTTACTTAAGGTATGAGACACAACATCAACTTTAAATATCAACCATAGATTTGTGTTTCCTGTTTTTTTTTTTTTCTAGTCCCATTTCTGGAACCATAGAATTACTGATATACATTATCAACCAACGCCAGGCTACTTAAAAATCTCTGTTCGAAAACTGTAGGGTTGAGCAAGAAATCTGTATAAACCTTAATCCGATCTGGTCCAGTCCAATTCGGTAAGTTTGGATTGGTTTTTTGAATTCATGGTTTGGTTTCGGATTGAAAATTTAAAAATCCGTATGCCATGGATCGGTTCCGGATTGGAACCAATCCGGACCGTATACAAATAGTCTATATTTATATTATGGACCCTCCTACATAATATCATTTCTTATTTCATATAAAAGTTAAACCAATTTTCTTATTGCTTTTGTTTGATGTTATGTTTATGTTTTTATAAAATTAAAATGTTCTATATTTTTGTTTTTGTTATTTAATTTTGTGAATCCATGGTCTTAAACTGATCCAATCTATGTTTAAACGGATTGATTCCACGATTTAAACGGATTGGATTGATTTTAATTTTTCAGGAACCGTAGATAACATTTTGCCCCAATCTGGACTATGCTCACCCCTAGAAAACAATGAAAATTTGAATACAAAGAATACCGTGCCACTTAAACAGCAACAACATTGATCGAGTATTATCCTAAAAAAGCCCAATAATTGAATCGTGATTTGTAGCGTCTTCATCTTCCAATTCTGATGTCTTAAAACGGTAATAAAGTGCCACCACAATGTACAAACCAAGATTCAGAACACTCAACCAAGCCAGAGTCCAATAATACTTATCGAGTTGACTATGGTTCAATGTGTCCTGAAACCAACTCTGTTTTCCTCCTCATTCACTCGCCTTCCCTAATAAATAAACCAAGAGAACACTCCCCAAACTCCCCAGTCCCATCGTGACAACGAGACCAAAATGGACCCCGTAGGCTCTCATCGTAGGCCCAACCTGTTGAAAATTGACCACATTAAAAATACAGAAAACTTATCGACAAAGGCATATAATCACTGTCTTGCCCCAAATTGTTTTTTTGTTTTTGGAAATATACTTTATAATCACTATTGCAAACTTGCCATCAACCTCTATAGACCCGCCTAGCTTGATGGTGAGTTTGCAATAGAGGTTGGTGAATTCTAGTTTTCCAGAGGAGGATTGGAATGGGAATTGAGGCGTGGCTGAGCTTGTGGTTCATGTGGTTTGCTTACGCCACGAAGTATGTGTTGCTGATGAAAATACGACGCCGCAGAAAACGAAAGTGATGCATAAAGGGATCATTCGTATGGTGAGATTGGTTTCTTCTACTTATGTGACTGCAGAGTTTCCATCTATTTGTCTGTTATTCTTCTAGAGGCTTTGTTGGTAATATAATTGCAGCCTTGTCTAGATGCCTGTGTTTCAAAAACTGTATATGGATGGATAAAATGACATGAACCAAACTGACAATGAACCCATGTTTTGTGGATAATAGTTGTATTTTATTATCATTTTGTTCATGATTTTAATACACTATTTGAAATTAATTGGACCAATTGAGCTCAAATTAAAAATCAACAATACTAGAAATGCATAAAAAGTACTAAAAAAATTATTTTAAAAAATGCATCTATGGACCACAATCATTCTAAGAGTGACTCATATTTTACCAACTTTAAATTTATACCATCTATCTTTATTTTGAGATAAAATTCGGACAGCAATTTCATGGTATATAACATTTTTGCTAATTGTTGGTATGTAATTTCATCATATTTGTTTTCACAAAAATAGACCATCATTTTTAACCTCATACTTATCACTCATTTCTCCAGATATATATGATAAAATAAATGTTTTGAATTAAGGTAGTGAAGGCAAGATGGCCCAAAATCATAAAAACTGGATTCTCCAAAAAGCCCCCATTGAAATAAATAAACTAAAACATAAAATTAAATGGGTTGAATCTTGTAATTTGAACAAATTGAGAGATACCTTAGGCGACGAGTATGAGGCTCCAAATGATGATCAACACCATTTTTTAGAGCCGATCAGCCTCCTCTGGGCACTTGTGAAACATCTTGGAGGTTGCAGCCATAAGCACTCTAAACACAGTGGTCAGCGAGCTCCCCTGCAGATAACACAATTATACGAACCCGAACCACTCAAGAATATCAGTGTCCCGGATAACTTCTGTTAATTGCTCAACCATGAAGGTGGATAGTGAAATTAAGTGGCCTGAGTATCTTCTGTCCCTCGCCGATGCATTGGGGCTTGTACAGACTGCAGGTGGCTGTGGCCTTGGCGAGGACTGGAGGTGTTGACATTGTTAGGAATCCCAAACCCTGCAACACTACAAGAAAACTGGATATATGAGACGGAACTATTTGCGACGGCACACTTGCTGTCTCAAAAAGTCATTTTTTGCGACGGCACCATTTGCCGTCTCAAAAAAGCAGAGCATTTGCGACGGCACTATTTGCCGTCTCAAAAAATGAGAATATTTGCGACGGTATTTTCTGCCGTCGCAAATACTCTCATTTTTTGAGACGGCAAATAGTGCCGTCGCAAATGCTCTGCTTTTTTGAGACGGCAAATGGTGCCGTCACAAATACTCTGCTTTTTTGAGACGGCATTTTCTGCCGTCACAAAAAGTGGCTTTTGTGTTTTTTTTTTAGTGAATATTTTTAAAATTTTAAATATTTTTTTAGATGTACCTTACTTAGATGTATCTAAAAAATAAAAAATTTATGAAAAAATATTTTTAAAAATTAATAAATACATAAAAATACCAAAAAAAATGTATTGAATTATTGTATTTTTTTTTTGTATTTTTGGTATTTAGTGAATTTTTAAAAGATTTGTTTTACAATTTTTTTAATTTTTAGGTGTATTTATGTTAGGTGTGTCTAAAAATTTAAAAAAAATACTTAAAATATTTTAAAAAATCAGTAAAAACAATATAACACGGAAAACAAGAAAGTATAATTTTCTCAAAAGAGTTTTTGGAAAACTCTAACCTAGCATAGTGATTATGGTTTTGAGATGGCATCAACAAGAACGTATAATTTTCTCTCTGTGTCTCTCGCCTATCTCTCTTCTCTCTATCTCTCTCATATGTTTTCTCTCTCTGTCTCTCTCGCTCATCTCTCTTATCTCTATCTCTCTCATTTCTTTTCTCTCTCTCTCTCTCTCTCTTATCTTTCTATCTCTCTTGCTCATTTCTCTTCTCTTTCTGTCTCTCTCTTTTTCTGTGCCTTTCTCTCGCTCATCTCTTTTCGCTCTATTTCTCTCTTTTTTTGTCTATCTCTCGCTCATCTCTTTTCGCTCTATTTCTCTCTTTTTTTGTCTATCTCTCACTCATCTCTTGTTTCTCTCTCTTTTTCTATCTTTCCATCTCTCTCTCTCTTTATCTCTTTTTCTGTCTATCTCTCTCTCCCTGTCTCTCTCTCACTCATCACTCTTCTCTCTCTCTCTGAGTCTACTTGTCTATTTGTCTATTTCTCCCTCACTATGTTCGCCTTGCTCACTCTCTTACTCCCATCTTCTCTATTTATCGAGCTCCTTCTTGATTTATCGATCCACTATAAGAAAATACACTTTTAGCAACTACTTTGTCTATCTCTCTCTCGCTCATCACTCTATCTCTGTCTTTCTCTCTCTCTATCTCTCTTCTTTATCTGTCTCTCACAAAATTAAAATATTTTTAAAATATTTAAATAATTAAAATATTTAAAGATTTAAAATATTTAAAAAATTGATTTGAAATAAGTTTTGAACAGAGTTTCGAATTATCTGTCTTCTTTATTTATTGAGCTCCCTATCGATTTATCGATCCACTACAAGAAAATGCACTTTTAACGACCACTTTGTCTCTTTCTCGCTCATCACTCTGTCTCTCTATCTCTTTTCTCTATTCGTCTCTCACTCATCTCTCTCTCTCACCACCCATCTTCTCTACCACATTTACCATTACTGCAAATGCCATTCAACTACCACCACTCTTTTCTTTCTCTCTTTCTCTCTTTCACTCATCATTCTTCTTTCTCTGTCTGTTTCTCTATCTATCGGTTTGTCTGTCTGTCTGTGTGTCTTTCGTTCATCTTTTTTCTCTCTATCTCTCTTATTTGTCTTCTCTCTATGTCTCTCTCGCTCATCTCTCTTCTCTCTATCTCTCTCATCTCTTTTCTCTCTCTGTCTTTCTTGCTCATCTCTCTTTTCTCTCTCTCTGTCTCTATCGCTCATCTCTCTTCTCTCTATCTCTCTATTTTTCTATTCTCTCTATCGTTCATCTCTTTTCGCTCTCTTTCTATATGTCTCTCTCATCTCTTGTTTCTCTCTATTTTTCTATGTCTCTCTCTATCTATTTCTCTCTCTGTCTCTCTGTCTCTTTCTATATCTCTTTCTCTCTTTATCTCTCTTTCACTTATCACTCTTCTCTCTTTCTTTCTCTCTCTGTGTCTGTTTGTTTGTCTCTCACTATTCTCTCTCTCTCTCTCTCTCTCTCTCTCTCTTTCTCTCTATGTGTCTGTTTGTCTGTTTGTCTCTCTCCCCCATTGTGTTCACATTGCTCATTCTCTCCCTCATCTCTTCTCTATTTACTGAGCTTTCCACTATAAGAAAATGCACTTTTAGCGACCACTTTTTCTCTCTCTCGCTCATCACTCTGTCTCTGTCTCTCTCTTTCTCTCCTCTATCTGTCTCTCACTCATCTCTCTCTCTCACCACCCATCTCTTTTACCACTTTCACCACTACTGCAAACGCCATTCCACTACCACCATTACTTCTACTGTCGCCACTTCACCTCTACGACTACCATTACTACTACTATCGCCACCACTCCACTACCACCACTACCACTACTGTCACTACTACTACCATTACCTCTCTTTCACCCCTGCCACTCCATTTACACTACCACTACCACAACTTCACCGCTAATCTCTTTCGCCATCGCCATCGCCATCGCCATCACCATCACCGCCATCATCTTTTATCCACCACCTTCACTGCTACTGCCGCTCCTTTTCCTCTACCACAAAAAATTAGTTCATGATTTTTAATAATAAAAAAAAATAGGCCGTAGAAAAATATTTTTCATTGACTACAAAAATTAACTTTTATTTTAGGGTTGGTTTAGGATGTTCTAAAAAAGTGCACTTTTTGACTTATTGGCTTATATGGGTTGGGTTTGATATGATGTGTTAGAGAGGTGATGTGATTTAAATAAGATGATGTGACTTAAATAGGATAGTGACTTTTTGACTTTTTGTATTATTTAGTAGATGCCAAACTTGACCTTAGTAAAAAATATTTTTCATTAAAATATATATGGAACAAATAAATTTTTTTTTCTCATCCCGCCCACTCGGTTCCCCCATTTTTTCCATTCCCGCGCCCCCCAAAATCCCCAATTCTTAGAACCAAAAAAAACCCTAAATCTAATCGTCTCCCTCACATCACTCTCTCAGTCGCCTCTCTCTCTCTCTCTCTCTCTCTCTCTCTCTCTCTCTCTTCTCTCTCTCACCCTCTCGTTCATCTCTGCACCGATCACACACTCACTCTCTCGTTGTTCATCTCATCGATTCGCACTGATCATCGCACCGCCGATCTACTCACAGGTAAACTCTCTCTCTCAATCTCTGTCTCTCTCTCCACCTGTTCTCTTCTCTGCTTCGTCATTTACAAAGCTTTCCCAACTGTTACGAACTACCAAACTGACCAACTTCGATTTCATCGCCAACCCTCTATACATATATATATATATATATATCATCCATCTCTCTCATAAGCTTTGTCTTCGCAGAGCTCGCCGATAATCACGAGGACATTCGCTTCAGTTTCAGCTATCGATCGATCTCTCTCTGGCATAGAAAGGTAATCAGCTTGTAGATTTTGATTCTTGTGAAATGTGGTTTGAGTTTGGTAATTTGATCGTTTGTTGAACCATTGTTGTGTGCTATTGAAGCATTAAGCTTTGATTTTTGCCTTTTTTTTTTGGATTTTTGACGATTTCGGAGGCATATCAGAGTAATTGTTGATGATCTTGAGTAATTTTTCAGTAGATTAATTGTATTTGTTGTATTTTTTGGGGGCTAAACTTATCTGCATTGTAGATGTTGTAAAATATACATGCTTTTTCTCTATGTATTCTTGTTCAATGAATTGAAACATCATAATTATTAATTCGTAAATCTGCTATATATTTGTAAATATATATCTATATACTCAGTTGTTATGAACTCAAATTGATGCGGTGTAACACAAATTTTAATACCGAAATGATCCAAATTTATTTATTTATTTATTTAAACAATTGTTTTTTTTGCAGGTGGATTCGAGATTTGTGATTCCCTGCCTTGAGGAGGCAGTGGTCACAGTGAGATCACCATTAAATGCTGAACAGAAAATGAGCACTCTCGAATCATTGGTCAAGTATGGTAAGAATTTGAAGAAGATGACCGTAAAAAAATTTTGATTGACTGCTTTCTGATGTTTTGGACAATTGTTCGATCATTCTTCAATAATTATAATCATTAACATCCTTTATATTGTGGCATGTCTCTAATTATGCTCATTCAATTCTTTTCATTTAGCTGTGTCTTAATCAAACTGCTCTTGGCGTAAATGATATCTTGCTTGCTTATTGAGCGAGTTGGTCCACAACATTATGCGTAGTGAAGGTTTTGAACCAAAATTTCATTCCCCTTTTTTGTTTTTGTATTATGTGTATATATATAGATATTACCTCTAATTCCTTCGAAGTGTATTTCCATTATCATGCAGGCAATATATAAGTTTTAGTTTTAATATAGTTTTGTCATAACACAATGATATCCTTATTAAAAGGGGAAAATTGCAGGATTGCGAAGCTCATTGATACTTATTTTTGCTAGATTGGTATATTACTTCAACTCTTTTTTAATGGAACTGGATTTCTTTCAAATTCCAACTTCTGTAACTTACTCTAGTGTGACTTTCTTTAATTGTTGTAAAAAAATAGTGATTTTATCTCCGCTTCAATAACATCATTTATTTTACTAGCATGGACCTCTTAGTATTAGTTGGCAAGGCCTAGGTCATTTATAAACGAATGCATGATCATGCTTTCATACTGCTATATATGTTTGTGAATTGGGAAACAAGTAATATTTAGCTACTGTAAAAGTTGTGCCACAAAGGACACGTATCTAAATTCTCAAATTGTTCTCATTATCTTTTTGAAGTAGAGACCTGGCGGGTTGTCACAGAAACTGCCCTACCCTTTTAAACTTACTTTTCCTTTTATATGTAGGTCCACATGAGTGCGCCACATGTAGAACAATTTATTGACTTGTTGATCTCAGTCCCTGCTGAAGGCCATAGCAATTCTTTTGTTTATGTGATGTCAGAATGGACCAAGCAGCAAGGTGGGTCACTTTCATTGAAACTGTTATTTATGCAGTCTGTGTGGTGAATAATATTATCATGCTTCATCAATAACTTTCTAGAAGCTTAACTTCTGTAGATTGGTTGTTTTATTTATGATTCTCATATGCAGTTCACCAAATGTATGTTCCTTCTCCACTATAGGCTAATGTTGGTTGCATCATAATCTCTATCAGTTAATAAGAACAAAAAATGCCCTTTGCAAATGAGATTTTACATCCCACTCTTTTACCTCTTTTTAAGACTAATGATCTGGTTTATCATGAAGAGGACTTGTGGGAGAAGACGGGACTAGTTAGAGCCGGATTTAGCACGAAACTTGGCACACACGACCGCCTAGGCACGAGAGACTTGTGGGAGAAGACGGGGCTCGAATCGGGTTCCCGGTTTGGGAGTTGGAGTCGGATTTCACTTTAGGCAAATTAGTTCCTTAAGAAACTTGAATTCGAGGTGTTAACGCCCCACAATCACCAAACGGCGTTGGTTTAGCACGAAACTTGGCACACACGACCACCTGGGCACGAGAGACTTATGGGAGAAGACGGGGATCGAATCGGGTTCCCGGTTTGGGAGTTGGAGTCGGATTTCACTTTAGGCAAACTAGTTCCTTAAGAAACTTGAATTCGAGGAGTTAAGGCCCCAAAATCACCAAACGGCGTCGGTTTAGCACGAAACTTGGCACACACGATCTTCTAGGCATGAGAGACTTGTGGGAGAAGACGGGGCTCCAATCGGGTTCCCGGTTTGGGAGTTAGAGCCGGATTTCACTTTAGGCAAACTAGTTCTTTAAGAAACTTGAATTCGAGGTGTTAACGCCCCAAAATCACCAAACGGCATCGGTTTAGCACGAAACTTGGCACACACGACCGCCTAGGCACGGGAGACTTGTGGGAGAAGACGGGGCTCGAATCGGGTTCCCGGTTTGGGAGTTAGAGCCGGATTTCACTTTAGGCAAACTAGTTCCTTAAGAAACTTGAATTCGAGGAGTTAGTGTCCCAAATTCACCAATCGGCGTCGGTTGAGCACGAAACTTGGCATACACGACCTCCTAGGCACGAGAGACTTGTGGGAGAAGACGGGGCTCGAATCGGGTTCCCGGTTTGGGAGTTAGAGCCGGATTTCACTTTAGGCAAACTAGTTCCTTAAGAAACTTAAATTCGAGGAGTTAATGTCCCAAATTCACCAAACCGCATCGGTTGAGCATGAAACTTGGCACACACGACCTCCTAGGCACGAGAGACTTGTGGGAGAAGACGGGACTCGAATCGGGTTCCCAGTTTGGGAGTTAGAGCCGGATTTCACTTTAGGCAAACTAGTTCCTTAAGAAACTTGAATTTGAGAAGTTAATGCCCCAAATTCACCAATCGGCGTCGGTTGAGCACGAAACTTGGCACACACGACCTCCTAGGCACGAGAGACTTGTGGGAGAAGACGGGGCTCGAATCGGGTTCCCGGTTTGGGAGTTAGAGCCGGATTTCACTTTAGGCAAACTAATTCCTTAAGGAACTTGAATTCGAGGAGTTAATGCCCCAAATTCACCAATCGGCGTCGGTTGAGCACGAAACTTGGCACACACGACCTCCTAGGCACGAGAGACTTGTGGGAGAAGACGGGGCTCGAATCGGGTTCCCGGTTTGGGAGTTAGAGCCGGATTTCACTTTAGGCAAACTAGTTCCTTAAGAAACTTGAATTCGAGGAGTTAATGTCCCAAATTCACCAAACCGCGTCGGTTTAGGACGAAACTTGGCACACACGACTTCTTAGGCACGAGAGACTTGTGGGAGAAGACGGGGCTCGAATCGGGTTCCCGGTTTGGGAGTTAGAGCCGGATTTCACTTTAGGCAAACTAGTTCCTTAAGAAACTTGAATTCGAGGAGTTAATGCCCCAAATTCACCAATCGGCGTCAGTTGAGCACAAAACTTGGCACACACGACCTCCTAGGCACGAGAGACTTGTGGGAGAAGACGGGGCTCGAATCGGGTTTCCGGTTTGGGAGTTAGAGCCGGATTTCACTCTAGGCAAACTAATTTCTTAATAAACTTAAATTCGAGGTGTTAATGCCCCAAATTCACCAATCGGCGTCGGTTTAGCACGAAACTTGGCACACACGACCTCCTAGGCACGAGAGACTTGTGGGAGAAGACGGGGCTCGAATTGGGTTCCTGGTTTGGGAGTTAGAGTCGGATTTCGGTCTAGTCAAAATTCTTTACTAAACTATCTTTCTAATTATATAGTAGTTAATTTTTTTATATTTTTCTGTAATTAAAATATTAACACCATTATATTGTTATTAATTATTTTTATTTTATTTTTTTCAGATATTTCCTGAGTAGCAGCTTGCTTCGTGTGGAATGTGGACATGTAAAGATTATGACCAACTTCTGTTTTTGTAACCCACGAAAGAATCAAGACGAAAACTTTTGGTTTTGATTTTGATTTTGATTTATGTTATTTAAATTTGTGAACAACATTATGTATGTATCATGTGACCAACATTATGTATTTTCATCATTTGCTAACTTTTGTTCATGTATGTATTTATATTATTATGTAATTTTTGGGTTTTTTTGTAGTTATTTTCATTTGCCAACATTAGTTATTTTATTTATGTATTTATATTATTATATCATTTGCCAACATTACAGGTTATTTTTATATTTTTAATAATTGTAAAACAGGGTTTTTTTTTTTTTTTTTTTTTTGAGACGGCAGCACACCCCGTCGCAAAAAAAAAAAAAAAAGAGGTGCCAGGCTTTTTGCGACGGCAGCAATACTGTCGCAAAAGGTATGAGATATATTTGAAAACAAGCTTTAGCGACGGTATAATTGCCGTTGCTAATAGTCATTAGCGACGGCTCAGGTTGCCGTCGCCAATAATCAAAAGCGACGACATTTTTTTAGCGACGGAATTTTTGCCGTCGCAAAAACCTATTTTAGCGACGGAAAGCTTGTGCCGTTGCAAAAAAACCCATTTTTTCATCCATTATTGGCGACAGAAAGTTGCCGTCGCAAAAGAGAAAATTTCCCGTCGCAAAAACAATGGCGACGGCACTTGCCGTCGCTAAATCTCTTTTGCAACCCCCTTTGTAGCGACCCCCATTTGCCGTCGCAAAAAGTAAAGTTACCGTCGCAAATAGCTTTTGAGACGGCGTGCAGGAGTATTTGCGACGGCGTTTTGCCGTCGCAAAAAACTATTTTTTTGTAGTGCAAGCAAAGAAGTTTTGTGTTTGAGAGGACAAAGTCTGATTATAGAATGTGGTTTGCATAGATGACACTCAATAATCTACGAGTGATTATTTGGTGGTCTTAAAATATTGTTCCACATTATTTATCACTTAATATTTGTCAAATTGTCCCTTAAAATCTTAATAAAAAGTACTGAGTCCTACAACTTTAACCAATAAATATGAAGTTAGTGCACTACATGAATTTGTCCCAACCCTACCCCATAATATTTCGTGATTTACGGCTTCGAGAAACTATATTATATAACATATATTTTTATATTTATACATATTTCTATGTATATTCTATATTGTTTAACTTTATTTTTGTAAGCATAAATTATGTATTAATTTCAGTAATTAGTGATACTAATCTTGAATAAAGAGGCACCAAAATAATTAAATTAATTATAATTTTTTAATTTTAAAATATGAAAAAATATACTTTTTAAGTATAATATCGAGGCCGTCTATGAGGTTAAAAATTTTATATTTTATTTTTGAACTGATTTCATAATAAAGTATAAGTTAGTCCTGGGCTAGATCCGGCTTGAAAAATGATTTCAAGTATTATCATGTCATGTGAGTTTAGTCCAAACACGTTCAATTTCAGCCATGTCCACCTTTAATGTGGATCCTCCTTCAAACCTAGCACGTTTGTAGAACTATCTTAGGCCTAGGCTCTTCATGTCCAACTCTCCATGGTCATGTCCAATGAGGGTTTTGGCCAGATTACCTTTTTCTAACTACCCAAAAAAAAAAAAAAAAAAAGCAAAACAGTTGGGAGTCAAAATTAGATACTCATAGCACTATAGGCAAAACTGGAGATGACGAGCACCCAGTAGTTACCCATGAAAACATTAGCAATGAATTTCTTGGGTATGAGTATAATGCCCATCAAACCCCAAAACACATTTATAATAGCAGTGGCATGAGTGAATTTGAGCTTCCACACATTTGTCATTTGTCAAGTATAGCATCGTCATCCACATGGCGTACATATCAGCCCATATCAGCCCTAGCATAGCATTCATGAACATAACAACACACACCACCAAGTTAGCACTTTAATATTGATTTTAAAACAAAATATCTATTGAGATCATTTTAATTTACATAACTGTCATTATCAAATCATTTTTTAGAGGTTTTTTTTGTATGAATAAAATTTTCCATTTGGAAAATCTATTATAATTACCCAAGATTCTCACAAGGGACACCATTTTCGCGGTTGATGTTCCTCTCCCTCACTTTCTGTGAAAGATGAAAAATTAAAAATCAGATGAACACAAAGATATCACTGTCAAATGCAAACTATAAATTAGCTTTAATGCTGCAGAATTAAATTGTTAGCAGTCTTTATGAAGGAGACCTCAACTACAATCACACAAACTGAAAAAAAAAAAAAAAAAAAGGCTCACTATTTATCAAAATTTTCTTTCTAAATCTTGACACCCTCAAACTCTAGAATAAACTTGATAACCAATGATAAAAGATATTGACGAAGAAATTGAGAGAACGGTTGAGTAGTTTTGAATTGAAGCCTTAACACTGTAACATATATATATACACACATATAATGGAGATGGAATTTCAAAGGGAGAAAGAGCCAGCCGCGTTGCCAACTGTTTTGCAACTTCATTCGTTGACATTATAATTCGCTTGCTAACTTAGTTACTTCAAGTTCAAGGACACAAGTTGACAAATCACCTATTTTATTTTATTTTTTACTGACACATAATCAATCACAAAATCAACAATGTAAAATATTTTCCAGAACCTTCATAGAGTATTTTGAATGAAATTGTATGTTATATAATGGATCCTATCATCTAATTTGTATGGTTAAGATTGTTTTATGTAGTTGATTTTGTGATCGATTCTCTATTAGTTTTTATTTTTTATTTTTAGAATGACTTCATAATATTGGTACATACATGGACATAGAATCTGAAAAATCTAGAAACCTCCTAGATGTTGATTTGTGATTATGTATCAATTTTAAGCAAAATATAACAATCCCAATCAAACAATCAAGAGAAAGAGACACAAAGATTTTACGTGGAAAAACCACAATTGGACACCTTCCAATTGTGATCAAAAAACCATGGGCAACTGCCACAAGAACAATCCACTAAGAAGATTTAAAAGAATTACACAGGTATACTCTCAATTATCTAGCGAATTCACAACGCCTAATTGAACCAACCTCTATGTGCCTCTTCCAACCCCATCTTCAGCACGGAATTGTCTTTCTGATGAGCCACTCCGGATTCCACCAAAGCTTCAGGCTCAAATTCTTCAGAATTCACAACTGAAGAACAACTCTCTCTTTTGTGTATAACAAACAAACCTTTGATGTACTCTCTTTAAACCATGAGTTGAATACTCAATAAAACATCAAAGAAAAAATAACAAAATATCTTCAGATATAAACCTTTAAGAACCAAAAAAAAAAAAGGTCTAGAGAGATTCAATGAATGAATCAATGAATAGCCTAGATTTGGGAGAAACCCAACTATTTATAGAAAACCAAAGCAATCCTAGTTGGGAAAGAAAATCAACTTCTTGTAGAAAACCAACTTCTTGCAGAACTCCAAAGTAATCCTGTTTTTGAAGGAAACCAACTTCTTAAAGAACTCTTGTTACAACTTTGGTTTTGATCTATGGAATTTGACAACAAAAGGTCCTAACAATCTCCCCCTTTGTCAAATCCTGGATAAAACCAATCTAAAACAAATTTCCTAACAAAATCTCTCAAGCAACACCACCAACTATGAACCAACACTCAAATCCATGCTCTTGAACAATTATCCTGAAATAAAATAACCACACACAAGCCAACCAAAATATGTGGAACTAGATTAAATAACAAAATATAAATCAATCCATAAACAAAATACTAACAATCTAACTGTACCAAAGAAGGATATAAGCAAAAGTAAAAACACTGTACCATCAACCAAACTACTGTACCATCAATATACATCAAACACTGGTAATGATGAACCAAACTCTCCCTCATTAAAAAACAACCACAAACATTGAAAACAGTGAACAAAAACAAACTAACAAAAATAGTATGGTGGAGCAAGCAAGGAATTTCTGATTTGTACCTTGAAACACACAAGATTATCCAAGAAGCACCATTACAAGAAAATACAATGTACACAGTCTGTAGAATATTCCTCATGAAAGAAAGTGATGCATTATGTGAAAAGCATAGATCCCATAAGAAAAAGTGTGTGTGTGACTCTTGAAGTTCGACAAACACAAGATTCAAATCCTAGTAGTGATATGAAAGCTGGATCTCCGACAAGAGAATCTAAGCACAACTAAGGAAAGTCAAACCACTAGGAATCAAGGGGTATTTGGTGAGTAAAGGCGGAGGCTCCCCCTCAATCAATGAATCCTTTATTTTTTTCCTTTTTTTTTCACATCTTTTTTTTTTTCTCTTTTCTTTCTTGTGCACTTTTTTTTTCTTTTCTTTCTTTTCTTTCTTGTGCACATTTTTTTTCTTTCTTTTGCACACTCATTGGCGGCTGACACGCTCAAGAGTATGGAAACCGAACCAGAGAAGCATGGAGATAATAATGATGGCCTGGTTGGTGACTCTGAGGTAGCCTTTTCCTCATGGCTGGACTACAAAGAACAGAGGGGAAAGCCATGGAGATGCAAAAAGATGGAAGGTGGTTAAGAGACTCAACATCACCCAAGATATGCTAGTATCGGTCAATTCCTCTAGAAAAGCAAAAGATACAATGCCAGAAGTCCATAGAGAAAAAAAATCACTAAGGCGGAAGACTCCAATATTTGCTAATCCAAGAGTGTGTACAGAATGAGACATACTAATCAAAGAACACACACTTCAAAATGAGTAATGACCACAGAAAGCACACACATATTAACATGTAATGGTTACTCTCATCAATTCCAATATGCACCAAGGACCACTCAAAAATTCAAGCTTGCAAAACCATACTAAGAAAATCTTTTTGGATTTTTTTTTTTTTTTCCTAAACAAAGCAAGACAAAAAAAACAAGCATGCACACATTTTTTATTTTTTTTTTATAAAAAAAAACACAGAGACCCCAAAAAAAAAACTAAAAAGAGTAAACACATTAACACAAGTCAAGTTTTCTCACCCAAATCTTTTTGGTCTTAACAAAATTAGGTCTAGCGGTCTTGGTAAATGTCGTGGTGTTGTGAACACCCTCATGAATCTTGGTATTCTGCCTAGACATGTAAGATTGTCTCCTAAACCAAAAAGTATTCGAATTTCTATCCTTTTGAGGCACTCTCCCATGCAACTTATAACAAAAAGGGCGAATATGACCATGCATACCACAATGATGACAAATAAAAATAGGGTGTACAGAGTGTACCTTCTTTTCTTTTACCTTACCAACTCTAGGAAGTTTGAGAAGTCTATCCTCATGTTGAATCTTTTGTCCTTCTTTTCCTTGAGTTCTTGTATCATGAGATGTGGATGTACTCTGTTGTTGCTCTTTCTTACCTCCAAAGCCAATGCCACGCTTGTCAGAGCAGATTTGTTGAGACCCAATGATATCCTCCAAAGTCTTTGATCCTTTGTTCCAAAGACCAATGGTAACTATGGCACACTTGAGCTCTTCCTCTTTCTTGATCATTAGTTCTTCCAAGGCAACTTGTGACATCTCGAGAGATTCAATCTTTTCTTCATACATGGCATGAGTTTCCTGTAGCTCATCCCTCTCTGTCTCACAAGTCAACAATTTTGCACAAAGAACTTGTTGATCATCAGCTATCTTGATGGCATTGATCCTAGCCTCGGAAATCTCCTCCTTAAGTTTGACATTCTCACTTTCACATGCTTTGAGTTTCTTTGTGAGTTTGTCATTTAATTTGAATAACTTAAGAGACTCCTTATACAATTTTTTATAAGCTTGCTCAAGCTCTTCATGATCACTCTCCGAGGAATCATCATCACGAATTGTATCCATTATCACAAATCAAACAGGATCTCGTTCTAAAAAAAAAAATTTTGTTTTAAACAAAATAGAACGACCCGCTCTGATACCAATTGAAAAATCTAAAAACCTCCTAGATGTTGATTTGTGATTATGTATCAATTTTAAGCAAAATATAACAATCCCAATCAAACAATCAAGAGAAAGAGACACAAAGATTTTACGTGGAAAAACCACAATTGGACACCTTCCAATTGTGATCAAAAAACCACGGGCAACTGCCACAAGAACAATCCACTAAGAAGATTTAAAGGAATTACACAGGTATACTCTCAATTATCTAGCGAATTCACAACGCCTAATTGAACCAACCTCTATGTGCCTCTTCCAACCCCATCTTCAACACGGAATTGTCTTTCTGATGAGCCACTCCGGATTCCACCAAAGCTTCAGGCTCAAATTCTTCAGAATTCACAACTGAAGAACAACTCTCTCTTTTGTGTATAACAAACAAACCTTTGATGTACTCTCTTTAAACCATGAGTTGAATACTCAATAAAACATCAAAGAAAAAATAACAAAATATCCCCAGATATAAACCTTTAAGAACCAAAAAAAAAAGGTCTAGAGAGATTCAATGAATGAATCAATGAATAGCCTAGATTTGGGAGAAACCCAACTATTTATAGAAAACCAAAGCAATCCTAGTTGGGAAAGAAAATCAACTTCTTGTAGAAAACCAACTTCTTGCAGAACTCCAAAGTAATCCTGTTTTTGAAGGAAACCAACTTCTTAAAGAACTCTTGTTACAACTTTGGTTTTGATCTATGGAATTTGACAACAAAAGGTCCTAACAGAATCTATTAGTGTATAGCTGTGTAATTAGTTGTAAAGTAGAAATGTAATTATTGATAAAGTAAAGCTTTAATCATTATTGTTCCCTTAGTGTACACCTTTGTGCTTTCTTCTTTCGGTCCTCTCCCTTCTATAAAGGAGAGTACTCTTCCGATTGTAAACACAAACAAAACATATCAATATACTGAATTCCTTTCTCTCTCTCTCTGTCTCTCTCTACCAAACTATGGTTACATGGTATCAGAGCAGAGTTTCTTTTCTCCGTGTTGTTAGTCCCGTACACAGTGGCACTACAGAACTGCTTCCGAACCGTTGTATCTTCCTACCAACCTGCTTGGAATTTTCTCACGATTCCAACGGCACCACCCACGTCACCAGAAACGCCTTCACGCGTCCTCACTCGCCACTTCTGTGTTCGGCGCGTATTTGTTTCCGCCGCCACTCTCATACGCGTTCTCATGCGCCTTCCGTTGTATGCTTACATCATCTCTGACGTTAGCCCTACCCTTTGCGTGTGTCGCGCCTGCTCCCTTGCGTCGCGTGTGCGCCGTTCGGCTATCGTGCGCCGTTTGGCTATCGTGCGCCCGCGTGCGCCATTCTGCTTCCTTGCGCCTCGTGTGCGCCGTTCGGCTATCGTGCGACGCCCGTCGTCCCTGCTATTGTACACCGCTCCTCTGGCTGCTATTGTGCGCCGCTGACATCATCTGGTCCTCTGCTGACGTCATCTCTGCACAACAGCCCATTTCCCAGCTATTTTCGACCTTTCGGACTCACTGGTACACTCTATTTTACCAAATTTTCCTCCTACAGGCCTGTTCCTATATATTTAGTCCCACTCCATTTTTATTATGGATCGCCATGATGCCTCCCATCCAATTTCTGCTCTACTTAATGGTTCCAATTATGTATTGTGGGCCCAAGCCATGTCTTTCTTCCTCAAAGGACGAAAACTTTGGTGTATTATCACTGAGGATGTGACCACACCGGTGAAAGAGGATGCTAAACATACTGCCAAATATGAAGTCCGACTCGAAGATTGGGACAGTAAAAACTGCCAGATCATTACTTGGCTTCGGAATATCTCTGTTCCCTCTATTAGTCTTCAGTTTGGCTGTTTTTAACTTGACTCTGTTCCCAATCCTACTAAAGCCATTTGGGATTTTTTGAGAGATCGATACCAGACTACCGGTCTTGCCCATCAGTATCAACTTCAGAGTCAACTTCACCGCATGCATCAAGAAACCAGTCAGTCTATTAATGACTTTCTTTCTCAAATGTATTCTGTTTGGGACCAGCTTGCTCTCTCAGAACCGGCATGGCCTCACCTTGAAGATGCTGCTTTATTCACTAACTATCGTAATCAGCAGTGGTTGGTTCACTTTCTTATGGCTCTCACTCCCTCTTTTGAGCCCGTGCGTGTCTCTCTTCTTCATCGCCTTCCATTGCCCACTCTTGAACAGGCTATTTCTGAGCTATTATTTGAGGAGACTCGTCTTGGTACTCTCGAGACTCATCATGTGGACTCTATTCTTGCCACTCCTCAGTTACAGCCCTCACCGACCCAACGGTCCACTGCTTGCATCTATTGTCAGAATCGGGGCCTTCCTTCTACTCATCTTCTGGTTCATTGCCCTGTCCGATCTTTCCGATATTGCAACAAACTTGGTCCTGGTCATTTGCAGCAGGATTGTTTTCGGAATCCATCACGGTCATCTTCCACTAGCCACTCCTCTCGCGGTGGCTCTTCTAGGGGGAGCTCTCATCGTCAGTTTAATTGTACTACTGCTGCTGCATCTGAGGATTTCTCTGAGTCTCCAGCTCCGTCTGCCTCTGTTTTTTCTCAAACTGATGTTGAGGCCATGTTCAAACAGCTTCTCTCCACCTCTGGTACACCTCCTCCTACTGTTTTGTCTGTGACTCCAAGTAACTCTTCTTGGTAGTTTGACTCCACTTGTTGTAATCATATGACTTCCAGCTCTACTATATTCTCTTTCATCTCTCCCTCTACTCATCTTCCCTCTATTCATACTGCTGATGGTTCTCTCATGTCTGTCAGTCATGTTGGTACTGTTTCCATATCTCATCTATCTTTACATCAAGTTTATCATATCTCTGCTCTAACCTTAAACCTTATCTCTATTAGTCAATTATGTGAGCTTGGTCTAACCGTCACATTTTCTGCTAATAGTTGTTTGGTGCAGGACTCTCAGATAGGACAGACTATTGGGATCGGCCATAAGCATGGACGTCTTTATGAACTCATTCAACTTCATGTTCCTGACTTCCCACAGATCGCTGCTCCTGCATCTACTTCCTCTTTGTCTCATTTTCATATTTGGCATTGTCGCTTAGGACATCTGTCTGTTAGTCGCTTAAAGTCTTTGGTTTCTAGTGGTCAATTGGGTCATGTACTTCCGGATACTTTTGATTGTATACTTTATCAACTTGCAAAACAACCTGCTTTATCATTCAATAAAAGTACTTCTGTTTCCCATGCTCATTTTGATCTCATACATTTGGATATTTGGGGACCATCCCCTACTATTACCATGTGGGGATCTCATTATTTTGTTGTTTTTATTGATGATTATTCACGGTTTACTTGGCTTTTTCTCATACAAACTCGGTCTGAACTTAAACATCTTTATTATAACTTGCCAAAATGGTCCATACCCAATTTTCAAAAACCATTAAAATTTTTTGCTCTGACAATGCTATGGAATATTGGGATTTCAATTTCCTTTCCTTTCTTCAGAGTCATGGTACTCAGCCTCATCGTTTCTGTGCTGGCACGTCCCAACAAAATGGACGTGCTGAACGGAAACATCGGCATATTCTTGACACTACTCGCGCTCTCATTCTCTCTTCTTCTTGCCCTGAAAACTTTTGAGGAGAAGCTGCCCTTACTGCTGTGTACACTATCAATTGTGTTCCTACCCCTGTCATCCATCATCAAACTCCCTTTGAACGTCTACATGGCACTCCCCCTCCATACACCAATCTTCGAGTTTTTGCCTCTACCTGCTTTGTTCTGCTTCAATCCCATGAACACACCAAGCTTGAACCTCATTCTCATCTTTGCTGTTTTCTTGGATATGGGATTGAACATAAAGGCTTTCGCTGTTGGGATCCTTTCTCTAAGCGTCTTCGTATCTCCCACTATGTCGTTTTCTGGGAGCACAAAATGTTTTCCTCCCTCTCCTCCTTTCACTTACCCGCACTCTCTACTCCTGTCATATTTACTAATCCTTCCAATAGATCTCTTATCTACTAACTTTGATACAGGTTCCCCCTTCATCGAGACGCCCTTGTTGACCCCTGATCCCGTCCAGACTGTTCTCCCTGATGGTCCACCTCTCATTGCCCCTTCTAGTCCATTTCCTCCTTCTTCGCCAACTCTTCCCCCTACCGATCCTCCCACAGGTCGACCGCACCGGGTAACTCAACCACCTCTTCATCTTCGTGATTATATTATTGGGTCTGTTGCTTTTTTTACTTATGAACCTACCTCCTATCGTGAGGCTTGTACTAATCCTCTTTGCCAGCAAGCTATGACTGATGAACTCCAAGCTTTGGCCAAAACTTATACTTGGGATGTTGTTGATCTTCCTCTTGGCAAGACTGTAATTGGCTGCAAATAGGTCTACAAAATCAAGACTCATTTTGATGGCTCTATTGAGCGCTACAAAGATTGTCTTGTTGCCAAGGGTTTCAATCAGGAATATGGCATTAACTATGAGGAGACCTTCTCCCATGTTGCTCGACTTACCTCTGTTC
This sequence comes from Camellia japonica, assembly GCA_030407325.1. Taxonomy (NCBI): domain Eukaryota; kingdom Viridiplantae; phylum Streptophyta; class Magnoliopsida; order Ericales; family Theaceae; genus Camellia; species Camellia japonica. The sequence goes on from JAPPVO010000017.1 coordinate 47,435,624, forward strand.
GCAGTTTGCTTGTTATTGCTGCTGCTCGCCACTGGGAGCTCTTTCAGATGGATGTCAAAAATGCTTTCCTTAATGGTCATCTTCTTGAGGAGGTTTGCATGCAACCTCCACCTGGGTCTACTTTTCCAACTCATAAGGTTTGCAAACGGCAGCGTGCCCTCTATGGTCTCAAGCAAGCCCCCCGAGCTTAGTTTGCTAAGTTCAGTTCTATCATTCATGACTTCGGGTTCACCTCTAGCTCTTATGACTCTGCCTTATTTGTTTGGACTACTACTCATAGTACCACTCTTCTTCTTCTTTATATGGATGATATGATTATCACTGGTGATGATGCAGCTGATATTCTTTACCACAAACGTTTTCTCCATTGTCAGTTTAAGATGAAGGATCTTGGTATTCTTAACTACTTCTTAGGCCTTGAAATCTCCCATGATTCCACTGGTTCCTATTTGTCCCAGGCCAAATATACATCCGATCTTCTAGCACGTGCTGGTCTTACAGATTGCAAGACTACCTCTACTCGAGTTGATCCTTAGATTCGACTCACTCCTCTCGATGGGGATCTTCTCTCTGATGCTACTCTTTATCGCCAGCTTGTTGGTAGTCTTGTCTATCTCACTGTAACTCGTCCTGACATTGCCTATGCTGTTCATATTGTTAGTCAGTACATGCCGGCTCCCCGCACTCCACATTATACTGCTCTACTCCGCATACTTTGCTACCTCAAAGGCACTATGTTCCATGGCCTTCACTACTCTGCCTCATCCTCTCTTGAACTGTGTGCCTTCTCTGATACTGATTGGGCTGGTGACTCTACGGATCGACGCTCCACCATCGGTTTCTGTTTCTTCTTAGGGGATTCTCTTCTTTCTTGGCGCAGGAAGAAACAATCCCTCACTGCCCACTCTAGTACCGAAGTTGAATACTGAACTCTTGCTGATACTACTCAGGAACTTCTTTGGCTTCGATGGCTTCTTGCTGATATGGGCGTTTCTTCCTCTGGTGCTACCTCTCTCTATTGTGACAATCAGAGTGCCATTCAGATTGCTCACAATGATGTTTTCCATGATCGCACCAAGCATATTGAGATTGATTGTAATTTCATTTGCCAGCATGTTACATGTGGCACTGTTCTTCTTCTCTCTATTGCGTCTGCCGATCAACCTGCTGATATTTTCACAAAGGCTCATCCTCTTGGTCGCTTCAGTGATCTTGTTTCCAAACTCAAGTTAGTTGATGCTTACCCTCCTTGAGTTTGCGGGGGCATGTTAGTGTATAGCTGTGTAATTAGTTGTAAAGTAGAAATGTAATTATTGATAAAGTAAAGCTTTAATCATTATTGTTCCCTTGGTGCACAACTTTGTGCTGTCTTCTTTCGGTCCTCTCCCTTCTATAAGGGAGAGTACTCTTCCCATTGTAAAAACACACACAAAACATATCAATATACTGAATTCCTTTTCTCTCTCTCTCTCTACTAAACTATTGTTACATAATCAAATAACGAAAGACTATTGACTTTTTAAATGATTAGATTTGATTTTACGGTAGCGCTACATCTATTAAATTTTTCTCTATCCAAATTGCCCAAATAAATATAAGATTTTTATTTCAACAGGATAAAATTAAATATCTTACATGTAAGATATTCATTCAGACAATTCGGACTATTCGAGTGAAGAGAAATTTGAAGGATCAAATATTATCGTTGATTTTAATCATTCAATAACAATAATTAGATAGTCCTGGTACTATTTGTATACGTGTTATTTTTTGTCAATAAAAAATCACAACTTATACTTGGTGGATCATTCTAGGTGTCTAACTATCTAACAAAGTTGAGGCACATATTCTATCCACATATGAATTCTTGCTGCACCATTAGTTTAGATCACCATGTATGCAATGTGACGTGATATTCTAGAAGAACTCAACAATTACCCAATATGTAAGTAGAAAAGTATGTAGAGTTTATAAACGGAAAAAAAATAGTAATTAGGGGTGCTTTGGGAAGATGGTTATAATCTGATTTTTGGTGAAAAGCTGATTATAAGCAGATTATAATCAATTTTTCTGTGAGAGAAGAGGTTGGTTATAATCTGAAAATCAGATTATAACCATGTTGCCAAAAATCTGTCACTAAAAAAAATAATTAGTGACATTTTCATGTACTGATTTTCTAAATTTATCATTAAAAATAATAATTAGTAACATTTTTTTATGGCGAATTTTCAAACTATTGTTAAAAACTAACAATTAGTGATATATTTTTTTTTTATAAAAACTCTAAAAAAATAAAAATAAAAATTTTGGGATAACAATTAAAAGGACTTTTTAGTGTACCAAAAGTTAAGATGACATATTGGTGCACCTATCTTCTTAATAGGATTTTTCATTCATTCTCCCTTTTATTTTTTAGATGGTATATCGTCCCATTACTAATGTGTCATGATGTTATTCTAACGAATTTTATTTCATTTTATTTTATTTTGTTTTAAAGTTTTTCTTATTCTTTTTTCTGTTAGTGAAAAACATCTTCATCTCTTTAAAGGGTACACTCACGGGAGTCTCAAGCCCATGACGTATACTTTGGAAAATTGGCAGGCCAACCAATTCTCGGCCCACATGCAAGTTTTGTTTAGAAAATTGCAAAGCCCACAAAGTTCATTTAGACTGGGCCGGCCATATAATCTTTGTACTCATTCCGACTACAACGTCCTTGGTAGGACTGAGTAAGGAATTCGTGAAATTCGTAATCCGATCAAGTCCAGTCCAATTTAGTATGTTTGGATTGATTTTTCAAATCCGTGGTTCGGTTTCGGATTGAAAAATTAAAAATCCGTAATTCACGGATTGGTTCCGAATTGAACCCCACAGTTCCAGATTGGAACTGATTCGGACCGTATACAAATAGTCTATATTTTTATTATACACCCTCTTGCATAGTATCTTCTCTTATTTTATATAAAACTTAAACCCAAACATAAACTCGCATAGTATCTTCTTTTATTACATTTGTTTGCTAGTTTTTAGTGTTAATTTGTAATGGTCTAAATATTTATGGTGGAACCAGTTTTTTTATGGTTGTTTAAATTTTAGAACAGTATATCGTTATTATAAAAAGACATGTTGCTATTGTGAAACTAATATGGTGCTATATTTATATTTTTATGAAATTAAAGTATTATATATATTTTTTTGTTATTTAATTATGTAAATCTATGATCCTAAACTGATCCAATCCGTGTTTAAATGGATTGGTTCGGATTGGTTCTACGATTTAAACGGACTGGATTGGTTCCAATTTTTCAAGAATCATAAATAACGGATTGATCCTGATTTTATTTCAATCCGGGCCATGCTCACCCCTAATCCTTGGGTCAATTTTGGGCTTAAGATGGGCCCGACGTTTTGTGATTTCCGATTACCACCTACTCGTCTCTGGATATGATCTCTTTTTGTGTTTCCTCTTATTCTACTTTCAAGAACCTTATTAAGGTTTTGAGTTTTCATAAAAATTAGTGACATATAAACAGAAATTTATACAATTTTTTTTTTTGTTTTTTGTTTTTTTTTAAATGTAAAATGGTATGAGGTCAATGTGAATATTTCATTTTTAAACAAAAGCCTCGTTAACATGACTCTTATTTACAAATGTATTACTGATATATCATTCTTATAACAAATTCTGCATAAAATTCTTACTAATTTGGCATTTTCCTTTCATAAATTAGGGCAGCCAATTTGTAATCACATTCATGTGTTGAATTCAAGTGCAATTCTAAAGAAATTTCTACTCAACTGCTTCGAAAGACTAACAATTGTATCCATTAGGTGAATAAAGAGTTACATATTTCTTCTTTTCTTTTACACACTGAATAATTTAACTATAAATAAATAAAAGAGAGATGGTCATGGAGGTGGACTATTAAAGCTATGAACTTTTCTAAAAGCTTTCATTGACTACTTTGATATTATATTGAATTGTTGATCACTACTCATCTAAAAGTTTAAGTTGTTAGAGGCAGGAATAATTATACTAGTTATAACATATTTTCAACATGGAGTCATGAATTAAGCGACTTTTCTAACATTGTTTTGTGTATCAATCCTAAACTATAAACTCCAAAATTTTAAATCCAAAATAACCCTAAGCCTAAACATTGTTCCTGATGACAATTTTCAATTGCCCTTGTTCAACATTCTTCTTCACACATAAACGTGGTACCAGAGGTTTACATAACTCAATATTGCCAACATCCGGTAATACTTGTCAAGACGACTATTGTTCAAGGTGTCTTTGAACCATCTTCTTGATGCATAAATAGTGATAGCACTCACAAAATTACCCATTCCAATCACGAAATTTGTGAATACCTTCCCATAACCCTCCATCCGTTTTGAAACATGAAAATAGAAAAACATTTCCATTCCATCTTCAGCAAGTCCTTCCATTAGTCCTAAGCAACAAAACTGTGGAACTAACCACATAATGTTCATCGATCCATTGTTTGTATCCAAAGAACTCAACCTCCTGGTCTCGACGCGCCAAGCAATGGTGCAACAACATAGGGATGAGAGCATTCCTAGTCCAATTTTCACTAGGGTTGCTTTCCTTTTGTGTGTTTCACCTATCCTGTTTTCTTGTATTGACTCATAGAACCAAGAAATCGCAAGGCTGAGAAAGGATTTGATCAAAGAAAGGGCTAGGATGGTCTTGTTACATCCATTCATCTTAGTGGCTTGCTCAATGAAAAAATTTTCACCAGTGGATTTCACCAAAACGTATACTAGGAAGGCCATCCATATAGGAACCATTTCTAGAATAAGTTTTGTTTCTTCAACTTGTGTAATTGTGCAGAGCCTCCCCATCTTCTCTTCTTCTACTGGATTAATTGAGGATGCTTTCAACATAGCTGCTTTATCTAGCCATTTGCGAGATAAAACAGAACAAACACACAAGCACATTAGAATTTTTATTCTTGGCAATCCCGTTTGAAAAAACTCTTTTCAGTTGTAATTTTATTCGCTCTTGTATTTCAGTGAGGCTATGAGTTTATTATATGTGAATCCAACCTGAATCGAGCCTTGCAGAGAAGTTTGTAATGTTAATGCTTTCAAGATTGCCACTTCGCTGATTATGACGGGGGTCAAGCTGCCCGGTCAGCTCGCGCCCGAAGCAAAATGCGAAATTGCATTCAAAGTTGGCTATCCGCCCTTGCTCGCTCGAGCGAAGAAGTCCTCGCTCGAGCGAAGGACTGCGTCTGGCAAAAACCTGAAAAAGATGAATGTGTGCTCGAGCGAAGACTAGGTGGATTGAGCGAAGATTGCGTCCGCATAAAAACCTGAAAGTTTTCATTGGTCGCTCAAGCGAAGGCACTAGTGGAAATCACGCGAGTTAAGGTTCTCGCTCGAGTGAGAGAAGCTTCGCTCGAGGGAGCTTCAAAATCTGGATTTCTATAAGGAATTGGTTTTCTTCCAAAACTAGGATTACTTTGGATTTTTATAAGTAGTTGGTTTTTTCCCAAAACTTTACTTAACTCCTCCAGATCTTCTTTTTGGATATTAAGGTTTATATCTGGGGATATTTTGCTAGTTTTCTTTGATGTTTTGATTGAGTATTCAACTCATGGTTTAAAGAGTATACATCAAAGGATTATATGTTTGTTCTACACAAAAGAGAGAGTTGTTCTTCGGTGGATTCTGAAGAATTCGAGCCTGAAGCTTTGGTGGATTCTGGAGTGGCTCATTGTCAAGACAATTCCGAGGTAAAGACGGGGTTGGAAGAGACACATAAGGGTTGGTTCAATTCGGGCGTGGATTCGCTAGGTAATTGAGAGTATACTTATGTAATTCTTTTATATCTTCTTAGTGGATTGTTTTGTGGCTGCTGCCCGTGATTTTTTTTATCACAATTGGAGGTGTCCAATTGTGGTTTTTCCACGTAAAATCGTTGTGTCGATTTGTCTTAATTGTTTGATTGGGATTGTTGTTTACTGCTTAAAATTGATACATAATCACAAATCTACATCTAGGGATTTCTAGATTTTTCAGTTTAGTCTACCAACTACATCCAAAAGCGAAGAACAATGAAGGAATTTCATTATATGAATTAATTTTATAATTAGAGGTGGCTCAACTATTAGATCAGTTTGATAGTCGCCTAAGGCCTACATAAAAATTTAAAAAAAGAAAATTCTTATTGTCTAAGATCCCAACTTTTCAAAGATTTAGTTATGTAAGGTCTCATTTTGATATTTAGCCTAAGGTCTTCAAAAACCTCGAACTACTACTGAATACGACGAAGTGACCCTCTTAATACAATGCTTTATTATAAAAGTAAATATTGAGTATAACGGTGATATCACGTGACGGTATCATATACCATCCAATGAGAAATCTCATATGATTGGATTAATGAGAGACAATGAGAGTCTATCTAATCTCATTTATGATTTTGATAGTGTCACCATTAAACTTAATATTTATTCACATAATAGATATTAACATTGATGCCATGTAATAGTGTCAACATTTAATGAAAACTTTAAAACTCCAAAATAACCCAATATATACAAGGATTCAAAAATACCAAATTGGATCAAAATAAAGTCAAATACAAATATTGTGTTGGACCTACCTGCCGCCCGGACCCATGGAGAAACGTGGCCATTTGCTCATTGATCAGGTCATCCATAATCCGAATTTAAATTAAAAAATACACTAACAAAACATGCATATATACATACACATCCATAAACAAAAAAGAGATGATCAAAACCTGAATTGATTTGTTTGCAACAAAGTAAATGATCGATTACTCTCATGGAGCGGATACACTTTAAGGTGTCTACGCAGTGTGGCAACCTTGAAGACTTTGAAAACTGTAGTGAGAGGACTCTGAGTCTCAATTGTTGCAGGGCAATGGTAAAAGGGCATGCCGAAAGAGAAGATGGAAAGAGCAACCGGCATCACATATGTGGAGAGTTCAAGGGTTTGTGGCCAGTGAGGATTTGGCAATGTAAAGTAAGTAACAAGAATACCCATTAGCCAGGCAAAACTCCAACATACTTTTGTCCTGGATTGTGCTCTGTCATCATCGTCCTCTTGGTACTTTGCCTTGAGCTGATAAGCCAAAAATGGCTTCAGTGTGGAGTTTCGCCCAGCCCTGCCCATGGCTATCATGGCAAGTGCAATGTAGAACAAGCAGACTTTTGTACGTGGAAAAAGTTTCAAAGTTGATAAGCATAGAAGGCGTAGTCCCTGCAGTGACAAACATACGTGGCCTTACTATACTAATTCAAATCTAGGAGAAAAAAATCTGGGTCCATAGCATTTTATATATATGTATATATATATATATTAGAGACGGACACACACTACGCTTGTACAAACAGTTAGATGTAAGAAGCAATTGGATCTAAGAAAATAAATTTAAAGCAATCATCATAGTTGGGGGTATTTGGGGAAATAAAAAAATTGTGACAATTAACATCAGCGTCATTCTTCACTTTATATATTAATATAAATATATACTAGCATTTGAACTTACACGATGCATGTGTTATTTATTTATTTATTTATTTTTTGAAATCGAGAAGAGATTTGAAGGTTGAAATCACAAGGAGTTTTCTTTAAACATGCATATTAACTTGCTATTACATACCTTCGGTGGTGGAGAAAAATAAATAGAGAAGTTATCTCATTAATAGGTTTTTTTGGAGGAAAAAAAAATATAGTGACACTATAACTATTCAAGTATTCACATATAATAATCGTATAAATGATGCGACAGATGTGTTGTTTGTATAATTTAATTTCTCAATCAATTCAATTTCAAATTCGATGAGACTATGGCTATGTTTGGCATGAACTTTTTGGGTTAAAATAGTCACAAAAAGACAAAATAAGTTAAAAAATCAACAAGACAAAATATTACATTCAAATCATAATCATTTTATTTTTCTCTCACAAAAGTGAAAAAAAAAAAACCCAAAAAATCCATCTCAAACGAGATTTTTTAGCCCCATGCTAATATAACCAAAAAGTCAAAAAATCAACCTACATTCCGAACGAAGGCTATGTATCGGTTGTGGAGTATGGGGTGGTGGTGGGATGGCAGAGGTGGAGGAGGGGATGGTGTGAGTTGTACTCTAGCAACATTGATAAAATTTAATTCAAAAAATATTTATTACTTTTAAAAAATAAAAAATATTATCTACTCAAATAAGGGTTGGTTTGGCATAAACTAAATAATACAAAAAGTCAAAAAGTCACTATCATATTTAAAAGTCATATCATCTTATTTAAATCACATCACCTCTCTAACACATCACATCAAACCCAACCCAAACCCAACCCATATAAGCCAATAAATTAAAAAGTGCACTTTTTTAGAACATCCCAAACCAACCCTAAATATGCTTTCGGTCCACTATACCAAAACATGTGAAAACTGTTTTCTGGCAAAAAAAGGATTTTTGCGAAATCAAAGTGAAAGTGTGAGTTGAACTTACAATGACGTATGAAATAGTGGAGAAAAAGACCATCTTGAAACAACCAACATAAGTATCAGCCAAATAAGCAAAGGCTAATGTAATCACAGATGTTAGACCTTCGTTTATATTCACTGTTGTTGCTGATTTTTGGAGATCCTCTTTCCATTCTGCCATTAAGTATGTCATTAGGACAACCATTGTTGCATGTTCCACCACACTGTGGCCAAAAACCAGACCTAAAAATTGAAAAAAAAAAAATTTGCAAATTACATATATATAATTAAGTTTATGCTATGTACACAAAAACTAATTACAAAAATTAAACACAGAATACACATATCTATTTCTATTTGGTTTTGAAACTCAAATTTTGTTTGTGAGATTTTTATTTATTTATTTTTGTGGGTCCTTAGTGAACTTTTTTTTTTTTATAAATATTTTAATCGTTTGTTTTTACTTTTGAGATTTACATAATCTAGATACATAAAAAGTAACATATTTGTGTAAAAAAAAAAGGGGTACATTTTCATAGTTTTTGGCATTTAGTAAAAAAAAAAAAAAGAGAAAGGAGATTTCTTCACAATATATATATATATATATATATTAAGTGTATCTAGATTATATATATGCATCTAAAAAAATAGAATTTTCTTATCAAAATATGAACAAATTTCATTAAAAATGATAAAAAATAAGAAAAACAAAAATCTCAAAAATATTCTGAAAAAAGTAGAGTGGTTTTAGAGAATTTTTTTGGAGGCATCAACTTTTAAAAATCTCTCATCTATTCATCCATATTTTTTGAATTTTTAGAGTGATTTTATTTTGCAAAATCTTTTTTTACTTTTTTATAACCCATTGTAAGTCCAAATCTTCTATAGTAATTTTAGAGTTATTCTAAAGTAATTTTTTTATGCTTACTATTATATTTTTAATTTTTTTTTTTTTTTTTTTTTTTTTAAAGAATAATTCTATTTAGACCACTATTCTATCTCACACTCATTTTATTATTCAGTGATGCTAGGGAGCTCGAAAACGAGCTCCCCCTAATCCCCCGAATTCCATTTTTTTTTTTTTTTTTTTTTCTTCATCAACAGGAAGAAGAAGACGGAGGGGCAACAGGAGGGGGAGGGGGAGGGGGACTGGAGGGGGCCCTAGAAAATGGGCTGGAGGCGGAGGGCTGGAGGTCGTCGGCGATGGAAGAGGCGACGAGGCATGGCGCGGCGACGGAGGGCAAGGCCGATCGGCGACGGAGGGCTGGACGATGGCGATCGGCGACGGATCTGCGACGATCGGCGGCTCTCTCTCCCTCCCTCCCTCTGCTTCTCTCTCTCTCTCTCTCTCTCTTCTCTCTTCCCCTCTGCTTCTTCCTCTCTCCCTCTGCTTCTCTCGCCGAAAATGGAAGAAAAAAGAAAAAAAAAAAAAAAAAAAAAGAAAAAATCCCCAAAACGACGTCGTTTTGGAGATTAGGGGGATTAGGAGGAGCCAATTTCGAGCTCTCAATCATTATTCTTTATTATTACAATCAATCAAATTTGTACACTTTCTCTCTACACTTTCTAATGTACCAATTTTACCCATCTTCAATCCTACCTCTCATTTCACCCTTTTTCATCTCCTCTCTCCCTCCTCCACCCTCTCTTCTTCTTCTTCTTCTTCTTCTTCTTCTTCTTCAAACCCTAATCTCACCACCGGCCGCCACTTCCTCCAACTCCGGCCAGTTTTTCCCCACAGCGATAACCTCTCGCTGCTCTCCCCCTACCTGTGACCCATCTAGCAGCCCCCCACGACTGCCGATCCACTGCCATTACAGACCCCTACGACCGCCGATCCACCACCATCGCCCATCCCCTACCTCTGCAAGCGACCCTAGCCATCGCGATCGCAACCCATCAATCTCGACATCGCCGTCACCTCTTTTTCTTCTTTCCAGATCCGTCTCTGTGTTCGCGATGTCGGGGAACAAGACCCCAAAACACAAACAACTAAATACCTTCTTCTACACTATCAGAAGGCTATGAGTTCAAAGGCTTAACCCAGTACTGAGTAAAAGGTAGCAGTCTTTCTATGCAAAAGATATCAACAAAATGGGTTCTTTACCATTACTTTTAGCAAGGTACACACATATATTTGTATACAGAGAGAGATGAGAGAGAGGTGTGCTTACCCAACCATGGCAGAGTGATACATCAGAGGATAAAAAAAAATCAATTATTTCACTTCTTGGCTTCTTCTCTCCCATTTTTTTACTTTTCCAGTTTTTTATATAACGGGTTTTGAATCTGGAAACCGTGTCACTGTAACCAACAATGGCCAACCAAACAAATAAAAAAATTATAAAAAAAAAAATGAAAATTGTTGATTCTGTTCACGATCACGATCTGGTAGTGGTCTAGTCACGGTGGTAGAAGGGTTCAGTGAAGTGAAGATCCGTTCTTCTTCTTTCACTTTCTCGACCGATGAGGTTTTGGCGCCGGAGGTGGCAGAAATGGCAAAGGGGCCCGCCGGGGATGGGAAGGTGGGTCGTCGGAGACGGCTGCAATGATGATGGTCGATAGAGATGGTGGGAAAATTTGGATGTGCTGAATTAGGATTAGAGTTTTGAAATATTTTTTTTGGAAATTTTAAAAAGAGTAATGGTATATGTACTAATTAATTTATTAATTAGTGTACTAACACGATATTATTATTGACCCTACTCATTAATCACATTACAAATTTCAAAAAACTCTTAAATTATATCACATCATCAATTAGTAGTTAGTATATCAATTGATACATATATTATTATCCTTTTAAAAAAAATTAAATTGTAATAATATTCTTTTTTTAAAAATTTGGGTGTAAGTAGAATTTCTCCTTTTTTATATCTTTTTTATGCTTACTAATATTAATATTTATAGCATTAAAATGTTTGGTGATCACAATTTTTATGGTTCAAATGGCTCGAAACTGCCAAAACAACGTCGTTTTGGCTTGTTTTGCACCCAAAACGACATCGTTTTGACTGTTTCGGACCATTTGAGTCACAAAATTTGTGACCACCTAACATTGCTGGAAAATAATTCTACGATCATTCTTACAATTGAATACTAATAAAAAAAAAAATTACTCTACATATCCTTGGTGTTTATGTGTTGCAAGACTTTGACTTGGTTTTTTTTTTTTTTTTTTTGAACACCCGACTTTGACTTGGTTTGGAAGAGAACTTTTTTTTTTTTAGTTACAGGAAAATCCTTCCTACCCTCCCGCAAGTCCAAGGCAGCGCCCCTTGCAGAGATCACTAGGGTGTCTTGTTAGTTATTCCGAGTGAGGAGACTATAACCTGGGAACTTGCCCCGACCTCTCAAGATAAACTCCACTTAAGTCAGGACTTGCACAGCAGGTAGGGGTGGGCGCGAGTCGGTTGCGACCACGAAACCTCCAATCCGCCATCCGTCCGCCAAATTGGCGGATTGGAGAAAATCAATCCGCATCCGTCTGCCAATCCGGCGGATGTGGATTGAGCAGATTGGCGGTTTGGCGGATGGATGCGAATCGGTTTGGCAATTTAAAATTTATAAATTTTCAACATAATTCAATTTGTGCATTTCCTCAAAAACAAAAAGAAAAAAAAAAAGAAAGAAGAAAGTATTATAATTAATGACTTAAAAAAATATTACAATCACTGCATGCCTCATCCAAAGCAAGAAAGTTTGTAACTTTAGAATATCACAATCACTGCATGCCTCATCCATATACTACAATCACAGCATGCCTCATCCACATAAAGTATTACAATCTGTAGTTCTTAAAATATAAAAACAATTCAAACCACGAAAACCATGAACAGAGCAGTAGTAGAGATTGTATGTCTCTGTATTGTTACATCTATATCTGTTTTTGAAAATAAAAACCAACCAGCATATATCATATTTTATATTTATTATTTTTAGAGATAGATTTAAAAATAAAAAAATATAGATAAATAATACGTTTATTTTTTTCAATTCAAAAAAGATATTCAAGTTGAAAACTTTTTTTCAACAGAATATTTAAACTCTTTTTTAATTGAAAACGCAAACAGAATATTTAAACAAACTGAAAACACAAAGTCTTATAAATTACTAGGGGTGTTCGCGGTTTGGCGGTTTGGTTGCGGCCAAAGGAATCTCAAATCCGTCATCCGTCCGCCAAATTGGCGGATTAGAGAAAATCAATCCGCAACCGTTCGCTCGTCATCACGCATCCGTCCAAAATGCGACGGATCGGTTCGGTTCGGTCGGTTTTGGCGGATCGGTATATCCGCTGCTCACCCCTAACAGCAGGGGAGTATTGAACCCACACCAAGTGTTGATTAGATAACTTGAGATCCAACCTTCTAACCAACTGTGCTTCGCTTAAAAAATTGGCCCAAAAAAAAAAAAAGAATTAAGCCAAGTTTGGCATTCCAATATAAGTGCACTTATTTCATCTTTTTATCTTTTTTGGGTCACATCAATCAACATCTCCTCTCTACTTTTTCTACACATAATATAAGAAAAGTCAAAAAGTGTACTTATTCTAAACTTCCCAAACTTGACCTTAAACTCCAAATCTTAACTACGATGCCACCCACCTGCGAAAAGAATAGGCACAGGAAGAGAACTTACATGTGATGAATAGGCATGCCTTGGAAAAAGCAAAGTAATAGCAGACCCTTTTGTGAATGCTGTGGCCCAGCTTGATGATCCAGTCGTGTACCGATATTCATTTTGTCCATTCCTCTGTCAGCCACCACTGCATTGACAAAAAAAAAATTATTCAGAATCGTTTAGAAATTAATTTTTTAAGTAATTTTTTAATTTTTCATAAAATTATGTGTAAAAAAATTTAAAAAATAAGTTGACATTTCGTATTAATTGATGTGCGTCTCGTGAGAGAGTCACACTATTAAATACTTAAAATATTGTACCTGGTGTATTGCAAATAATTGCTCTGTTCAACTAAGAAAAAAAAAAAAAAAAACTAAGAAAAAAATTAAACAATTTTTTTGTATTTGATATTTATTTATTGTCAGAAAATTGGATTTAAAAAAATAAATAAATAAGAAGAGATGACTAGTTACAATCTTGCGTTAGTACTATTTTGGCTCTTGAAGTGACAATAATATACAATTGAACATATAAATATAAATAGTAAAGTCACACAATTCTTTAAAGTTGAGTTTGATTGAGGGATTTGATGAAGGATTTGGAAAAGGAAAAGAAAAAAGTCAGGTGAAATGTGAATAAAATATACCTATATGTCACTTAATTTCACATACTTTTTTATTTTTCCTTTCTAAATTTCTTCCCAAATCTCCTAACCAAATACATTATAAGAGTATCGCTTAAGAAATATATTTTTTAGTGATTAGCAACTTATGCTTTCGTTTGGCATAAGTTAAAATGAGATTTTTTGGTTAAAATAGTCACAAAAATATAAAATAGGTTTTTTAGTCCAATAAGACAAAATATCACATTTAAACCATAGTCATTTAGTTTTTTTCTCATAAAAGTCAAAAAAAGCCAAAAAATTTATCCCAAATGAGAGTTTTTAACCCCAGACGAAACTAACTAAAAAGCCTAAAAGCCAAAAAAATCAACCGATATCCCAAATGGGCCAATAAGATCTTGTGTTTGGAAGCTCATTGCTTGCTAGGAGGGCTTATAAGTTCACTTTATTTATTTGTTATTATGACTTCAAAAAATAAATAACTTTGTTGTAATTGTGCTTTGCAATTTTTTTTTTATTTAACTTAATTAATTTAATCAACCCTTTTAAATTATCACTAATACAGTTTCTGAGGGCATTTTTTGAATGTTTATACATCAGATAGTCATTTGACAACTTATTTACAAGAGAACTTCTATTTAGACAACATTTTTGTTTCTTTATTTACCAAAATATTGTATCAAAAAAATTAAAAAATAATTTACAATACGGTGAAAGTTTTTAAGTCAAAAATCCAAAAATAGCTTTTAATAGAGAACATGTCCACATGCCACGCGTGGGGAAATATGTTCACAATATAAGTAAGTAATATAATGTTAAATAATTAATTTAGGATGAAAAGGTTTTAAGAAAATAAAAGGAGCAACAAAGATAAGAAAAAAGAAAAAAGAAAAAAAAAAGGAATACCTAATCAAAAAAACAGACAAAAAAAGAGGGAAATTATATTGAGCTCCCTTGAGATTTGAAGAAAATACAATAAGTTTCATAATTTTAATATAATTACACAAACATCCCGTTTTAAAAAAGTTAAAGAGACATAAACTAATGCAGATTGTATGAAAATAAAACAATACACAATGTAAATTTTCTATTTCAATATAAAAGATATAACATTATTTTTCTATGGGGGGCTTACGTGGTAGTTCTAATAGGTGGATTTTATGATAATTGATAACATTTTTTTATCAAACACTATCTAAAAAAATCACTAATTGTTAATTTTCAGTGAAAGTTTGAAAATTTTACCCCCAAAAAAATGTTAATAATTATAAGTTTTAGAGACAGTTTAAAAAAATCATCACAAAAAATGTCATTAATTTTCAATTTTCAGCGATAGTTTAAAAAATTTGTCAAGGAAAAACATCACTAATTGTAAATGCCAGCAACAATTTATAAAAATCGTGATAAAAAAAAATCATTAATTGTTAATTTTTAGCGACATATGTAAAAAAATGTCACAAAAAATTATTTTTAAAGACAATTTTACTAAGACTTATTTTCAATAGGACTTTATGAAAATAAGTCTAACTATTAGGACCTATTGATAATTTATCCCTTTTTGTATTCATACGACTAAAGAAATTCGGATGAAAATGGGACAAATATTATATGAATTAAAACCTTAAACAAACCCAGTGTAATTATACCAAACTTATAAGACTTACTATATTCTTCAAACTTCAGGAGAGGTCAGTGTAATTTATCCCAAAAAAGATAAATTACACTCACCTCCCCTAAAGTTTAGAAAAAATACAACAAGTCCCACAGTTTTAACATAATGCAAATAGTTGGTAAACATTGAAATAAATAAAGATAAATAAAGATATGACAATATTATTTTTCCATTCATATAATTAACAAATTACTAATAAAAATGGCTAAATTGTTTTGTGAGTTAAAAATCTCAAGATAGACTAATATAATTATATCAAAAGTGTAAGCTTAATTATATTATTTCTAAATCTTGAGCAACTTTGAGTGTAATTTATTTAAAAAAAATAAATAAATAAATAAATAAATAAAAAGAAAAGAAAAGAAAAGAAAAGAAAAGAGATGTCCTAACACCTGAGAAAGTGACGAGAAGATAATAGAAAGAAAAAAAAAAAAAAAAAATTTGTTGAAGGGGTTGGAAGTAAATAGAGAGAGAAAGTGTATGCCTTCAATGCCTATTTATAGGATTTTTAGAACATCCCACGCCCACCCCATTCATTTCCTCGTTGTTGTACTAGTTTGGT
The DNA here is from genome assembly GCA_030407325.1 of Camellia japonica. Classification (NCBI taxonomy): domain Eukaryota; kingdom Viridiplantae; phylum Streptophyta; class Magnoliopsida; order Ericales; family Theaceae; genus Camellia; species Camellia japonica. The sequence continues at coordinate 47,451,588 of JAPPVO010000017.1, forward strand.
TTGGTGGAAAAATGTATTATCTGGGGGCCTCCAGAAGACAACAAAAACAACTATTCTTGTCCATGGATTTGCGGCTATATCCTTTCATATGCATAAAATTTACTAGGGTTTCATCCATGCATGCAGTGGTGTAGTCAGAAATTCAGTATAGATGAGACACAAATTAATAATAATTTGGTTCCATTTTTCTAAAAGTACTTTTCAAAAAATTCTATTTTCTTGTTTTCCATATTTTTTTTATTTTTACTGATTTTTTAAATATTTTAAGCAATTTTTATTTTTATTTTTTAGACATACCTATATAAATATACCTAAAAAGTAAAAAAATTGTGAAAAAAACCTTTTAAAAATTCACTAAATACCAACAAAAAAAAAAAAAAAAGAGAATTCAATACTTTTTTTGTATTTTTATGTATTTATTAATTTTTAAAAATATTTTTTCATAAATTTTTTATTTTTTAGATACATCTAAGTAAGTTGCATCTAAAAAAGTTTAAAAAATGTCTAAAATTTTAAAAATATTCACTAAAAACAGACAAAAACGAAAATAAAAAAACTCAAATTTCAAAAAACTTAATCTAAAAAACTCAAACTAAACACACTGATTAATTTTTTTTTTCATAATAAACAACAATGAGATATTACTAAACTTAAATGTTAAGAGTTCATTTGGATAAATGTGAATTTTAAATTAAAGGATTGGAGATTAAATTTCATACAAATTTTGGGGAGTAACTATTTTATAGGTGGATTAGAAAATTTAAAAAGTAGATACGTTTATATTTTAGTAGAGAAATTCTATAAAACATACTGAAAAAAAATGTCTATCATATGTCGCAATTATGATCTTCGCGATCTTTATTTATAACACATTATAGTGTTAGATATAATTTAGTTATAACTTCTTATGGTTGTTATTTTAGTTATGACTATATATCAAGTAATGGTTAGTTATGACTCATTCTGATATTAGTTATGACCTATTGTAATTTTTTTATTTTTTTATTTTTATAATTGAAGATGTTTTGCTTGATTATAATTTATATAGGCCCCGTTTGGTAGAGCTGTGGAAAAGTGATTATAACTTTTAGCCTAACAGCTTATAACTTATAGCTGTGAACATAAGCTGATTTTTGATTTATAAATTAAACTTCTCATCCCCCACTCAAAGAATAAGTTAATTTTTGACTTACAAAAAGCTATAAGCTGTATTGTTAAGCTGAACCAAACACATCAAAATAGCTTAAATTAAGCTAAAAGCTGAGATAAGCTGGAAATAAGCTCTACCAAACAGGGTCATAGTGGTCATTTTAGTTATGAATGGAAAGAAACACATGAAGGATAAACTCTACATGTCAAATGTGACTAACGATCCAATAAATTCTATATCTTCATTGAAATTTATTATGTTTTCATGTCAATAATAATAGACATCACCATTATATTGAAATTTTTATAGATAATAATAAGTATAGCGACCCCGGTCTTTTCCCATTTGATTATTGTATTCGGGATTATGTTCCGTAGATTTCGTTGTTATCAGATTGTTGTTGTCATCCTTTAATTCTATTTGATTGAGTTTTAGGATGTGTTGGGCGTGTTTCGAACAGTTGGGTTGAGCCTTGGTCTAGATGTTGGTTGCCCAGTTTTTAGCCTTTCCGCTCGAGCGGACATTACTGCGCTCGAGCGGGGTTTACACTCTTCCAGTTTTTTTTGGTCCCTACAATACTTCTGCAAGTGAGAGTTCTACGCTCGAGCGGGTTTTTATACGCTCGAGCAGGTTGAGCTCGAGCAGTATTGTTGGCGCTCGAGCGGGTAGTGTGTTTTCCGCGTGGGTTCTGGAATGGGGGAATCTACGCTCGAGCGGTTATCATTGAGCTCGAGCGGACCTTGTTTTTGTTCTTTACGCTCGAGCGGTGTGTTGTACGCTCGAGCGGGCCTGTCCAGTTTATATAGGCAGCAGCGGGTTTTTAATCAGTTTTTCATCTTCTTTTAGATTCCAAACCCTAGATTACGAGTTCTTTCTCTCCCAACTCACATTCTCTCTTAGGATTGATCTATCTAGAGTGTGTTTCTACCCTAGTTTCTTCATTAAAAAGGTAGAGTGAGTCGAGGGCTTTCATTTAATCTGAACAGTTTTGGATTTGGAACATTTTGGAATTTGGGCATCATCTTCATCTTCTTCTTTTTGAGTTATTTCTTCGAGGTAGGGATTTCCTACTCCATGTTATACGTTTTGTTCTAAGCTTTAGTATTTTGGTATGTTGGGGGTAGTTTGGTAATTTTGGTGGAAACCCTAAGGGTTGAAATAAATAAATTTATATAATTAATTTAGGGAAGATTGTGAAATTGCGTAAATTCATGAGATTGAGGAATTTAGTGATTTATTGATGTAATTGGTTAGTTTAAATACTTACCTATGAAAATGTTGAAATTACATTTGTTGTTATGTTTATTTCTTGTCTAGAAATAACTGTTTTGGGCTATCGGTGGAGGATAGCCATGATTGTTGTAGATATTGCATGTGGATTAGGAAAAACTGAAACTAATCACATTGGTTAAGTCATTTACTTTGACTATTGAATTAATACAGAAAATACATGTATTGATTGAGCATTGTATATGCATATTGTTTGGGAGGAGATAGGGGATGTACTCCACGGTTTAGGGGAAGATAGGGGATGGACCTCTAAATCGGATTTTGTTTGGGAGGAGATAGGGGATGGACTCCATTAGCATCACTATTATGTGTGCTTATTATATTGAAGTGTTTTACATGTTATTGATACAGCACTAAAATGTGTATCAAACCGGAAGTATGAAGTGTTTTGATATGAGCTTGAGTCTCATTTGTGTTGTTGATAATGGAAGTAATGTGAATATGATATATAGTTCACTGTTGTAAGTTGGCCAGGTTCTGAGCCATATTGATAATAAAGGGAATGGAATTGAAACATGTTATAGACATTAGTGTCACGAGACTGTATAAAGTTATAATTGATCATCTTGGATAACCATCTATTGAATGCTATAGCTTTATTCAATGCTTATGGTTGGTTTAGTATTTCTCTACTGGGCTGTGGCTCACCCTTTATGGGAACATCATTTTCAGGTGCAGGTGATAAGCTACCTCCAAGGACTTAGCTTGGAAGGATTTGACTTTTGGGATTTGAAGGCTATCTTTAGTTAGTTGTTTTGGTTTGATTGTACATGTAAACATTCAAGCCAAGGGCTTTACTTGTATTTGAGTTAGGACTCATATTTAGGTGTCCAAGTGTTGACTTGGAAAGATGTAAGCCCGTAGGGCATTTAATTTGATGTTACATGTAATGTATTTATTTAGTAATACTCTGATGAATTGTTTCTTTTTAATATTGCATGTCAATGTTATATGTATGATGGGTTGAATTTTGAGGGCGTGACAATAAGCCTCTTTATTTTCAATCAAAATAACAATTATTGTTTTCATAATTTTAAAAATGTCATTGACATTTTACTTTAAATAATATTTTTATAATTTTTTTTATTTAATATATTTTCTTTATGTTAAAAAAAAATAAAAATTTCCCAAAACTTAGTGGGGACACGTGACCTCCCTGAGCCCAGCATGGCTCCGCCGCTGCGTGCATGTGTTTATAATTATTTATATACGGATTGTGTTTATAATTATTTGTACGTAGAAAATGAATATAACACATGCAACATATTTTCAATTAATTATTTTATATTTACTTTTATTCAAAATTTAAAATAATATACAGGAAAAATTTATAACTAAATTAAGGAAAAATTTATTCCTAACGATATTTTTTTACTTCCATATAAATACTTAAAAAAGATAATCAATATAGATATTATAAGTAAAAAAATGTAGTTAGCAATTATGCTTACATAAATTTACTATAACTTTAATTTCAAATTTTTAAAAAATAAAACTATTTTAAAAGTATTTTATTTAATTAGTACTAAATAGAATTTTCTTAGCAAAAAGAAAAGTTATAAAATTTTATTGCAAATTTTCAAATGTCTATTATTAAACATTCTATTTTACTTGCTTGTTTGTTTGATTGCTTGCTTTGGAAGTTTTGATCTTTGATCTTTGTTTTACATTCATCATATTGTTTTATTTATTTTTCTTCTTCTTGCTTGATTTTGGCATGATACTTTTTTCATAGTGCATCTTCGAGTGTATTAGTGAAAGCATCATACACTTAAAATGCATAAAATTAAATTTATATATAAAAAAAGTAATTGTCCAAAATTAAAACTACTTTAAGAAAAATAAAAAATAAAAACAAAAATGAAATTGTTTGAAATAGAAAATGATTTATTCATTTATTTATTAATTTTTAAAAGTAAATTTTTAAAGAAAACAAAAAAAACTATATATATATATATATATATAAAAGTACAAAAATTAAATATAAAATATAATATAAAAAAATAAATGAATTATAAGATTTTCAAGAAGTGAGACTCACAAGTAAATTTTGTAAAATCTTATCTATTCATATACTTTTTGTATATGTTTTTTGTACTTCTAATCCCGAGAATAACATTGAAATAGTCTTATCTAATAGTTTTAGCAAACACAGATGTAATAAATTTTATAGCACAAAACACAAACAATTGTGAGACAAAGTGCCTAAAAAAATAAAAACAACATTCAATAATGATGTAGAAGCACACCTGACGTTTTAATTGAAGGTATAATTAGATAAATCGCCATAAAAGGGGAAGACAACCTTTATTTTTCATCATAACAATTACATAACTCAATATATAATTTTAATATCTCTCCCTGTTCCACACGTCTAATTCTCTATCAATAATGCATGAACCAAAAAAAATGAACATTTGAGAAGATAAAGAGATGTGGTTTGAGACTTTTCAATTGCTGAATTCTATTAATTAATAGTTATTAGGCATCAATGGTCGGACTTCTAATATTTGTTAGTCATTAAAACTATGTTATTTGGTTTCATCTATATTTACTTGATAATTTGAGAGTAAACACACATCAAGCCTTTGCACAAACACTTGGCACAGTTTTTGAGCATTATTAATGAAATGCATAGTGTATTTTTTTTTTTCGTAATTGCAATTTGTTGTTTTTTAATAAGAATTTATATTTGTTTTAGATATTTTTCTTAATATATAAATTATTTTTTAAAGATTTTTTATAAAAAATAATTTAACAATCTCATCACTAACTATAGTGTATGAGAGAAGTTGAAAAAGATGCGACACTAGATATGTGACAAGTCAAAAAAGCTTGTGGGTTGGGAGAAATCAATAAATGTTAAGGTTTTTTTTAAATCAAAAAAATTAGAAAATTAAGATTGGATATTGGAACTCACATAAGACTTGTAAATTAGAAATTTCATTTTTCTTATATAATATATAGATAGATAGATATGTAAAATAATAAGAATAATATAATAATATCATTATTGTAAATAAATTCACTTTTAATGATATTTTATTTTGAAATAAAAAAAAAATTATAATGAGTTAAATCTTGATGTATGAATTTTTTGTTTGTGCGGCTATATCCTTTCATTTGCATAAAATTTATATGTAAAATAATAATATTATTATTGTAAATAAATTTACTTTTAATGATATTTTATTTTGAAATAAAAAAAAATTATAATGAGTTAAATCTTGATGTATGAAATTTTTGTTTGTGCGGCTATATCCTTTCATATGCATAAAATTTATATGTAAAATTTAATAAGAATAATATAATAATGTTATTATTATAAATAAATTCACTTTTAATGATATTTTTATTTAGAAATAAAAAATTTATAATGAGTTAAATCTTGAGCGTGAATTTTTTATTTGTATAATATTATATTATTTTTGAATTTCGCGGGAATTGAATTGAGTTTGATTACGCGGTGACAGCAAAGGGACAAACCTCAATCACTTCGCTATGTGAATCACGCTTTAAATTTTCCTTTGCGGCTATGTCCTTTCATATGCATAAATTTTAGAATAATGCTTGAATTAGAATCAGAATGGTTGAGGTATGTCTAGAATGGCTGCATATTCATGAATCTAGCCTATTCATGAATCTAGACAATCTACGTTGGACATTTTTGGCTCATCTACACTAGAATATCTTAAAAATTTTAAAATAATTTAGTAGTCGTATTAAAGAATAAATGATATTATTATATTTGAAATGTATATTTTTATTATTAATTATTCATGTTTACACACTATTTATATTAATTATGTTTGCTTTAATTTTATTAAAAAAATATAATTATATCAAACTTATAAAATGGATTGTATTTTTTTCAAATATCAAACGTAATAAGACATTTATTCATAAATCTCTCTTCATCTATTTATGTTCCATTTAGTATAAATTATTTTTTTATATTCCAATAAATCCTATGGTTAACATAGTTACCAAAATATCCTTAATAATAATAGGATAAAGAGCGCATTAATGTTCATAATGACAATGTGAATCTTCCATGATGTGAACATTTACACTGTCAAATTTATGGAAAAATTAGTGAAACATCCCTCTCTAACTTTGTGTAGTAGGAGAGGTTCAAGAATTTTCTTTTATTAGCTAAGGTTTCTCAATACTTTCATAGAGAAATTTCACTCCCGACTTAGAGAAATTTCTAGCAATGATCATAGAGAAATTTTGAAATTTCTCTGTGAAAATTGAAATTTCTTAGAGTCGGTGCAAAATTTCTCTGAATCGAATTTTCTTTGTAGAAATGTGGAGAGACCTTTACTACTATGAAAATATTGTATGTCCTTTATTTTATAAAATCTTAATATATCAGGGAACTTAAAAAAAAAATTCTCCAAAATTTATTTAATGTGAATGTTTACATCATGGAACATTCAAAATAGTTTAAAATACTGCACACTAAGTTGCTAAGTGTTCAAAAAAATATTTGTTAAAGTAAAATTGTCCATAAATTACATTAAATATGAGAATTAAGATTTGGTTGATCAAATATTCAAAATAATAGGACTTATTAGAATACAAGAATATTTATAAACTAATTAGGATACAAGTACGTGAAATAAGATTTTTTTTAATAAATCCACCTATCGTAATTGATCCAAAAATATTTTAATTTAGGGTTGGTTTAGTCCTATGAAGTTCATCACGTGTTCCATTTTGATATTCTGAATTATTCATTTTTGTAGGATTCTCCATGTATATTATCAATCAAAAAAATTAGGTATATTTGTATCATTTTCATGTTATCATGTTTGCTTTAAAAAAATAGATAGTCTATTTTTAAAAACACATTTATCATTTTTTCCTCTAAGATAAACATGATAAAATGAAAATACTACGATTTTTAGGTTAACTTAAATTTTTTCATGGATAATATAAACAGTTTAAATTATAAAAAAGAACCATAGTGAATCTCACATATATAAGCTAAGGGAATGACAATCCTTTAATTTATAGAGAAATTCTGTGTATACCATATGCATCCTAATTGTGACATTTGTAGTGTTTGGTTATAATGAGTTGAAGAATTAGTTATAACTTGTATATGGTATATTGTGGTGTTAGTTATAATTTATTGTGATGTTGGTTATAACATTATTTTAGTTATGACATCTCACAACAAAATGTTTGATAAATCAAAATTTAATACTTGTTAGACACATAATTAGAAGTGATTTTTAGGGGGTGATGAATTAAGTGTTTCAAGCATTTTTCATTGGTATCTCAAAATTTATTCATTCAAATTCATTTCACTCACAAAATCATTACTCTGTTTGGTTTGGAATTTTCAAAAATAATTTTTTCAATTTCTCATTCATATTTTTGTATTTTTAGTAATTTTTAAAAATATTTTAATCAAAATTTTTTTTTTATAAAACTTTTTAGATAAATTTAGAGGTTGTTTGGATCACATCATCTATCTACTTTTCTACAAATATTTTTGTAAAAAGTCAAAAAGTACATCCCAAACAACTCCTTAATTTTGATAAATTTAAAATATATAAATTTTGTTAAAAAATATTTAAAATTTTGATTAAATTATGTAACACAACAATATACATATAAATTATGTAACACTTCCATTAAAACACAACAATATACATTGAGCAATACTATAATCCCAAACATTAAAATTCAAAAAATATTCAGAATTTTACATCAATATTTTAGATTTAATTAAGGTATGAGTCACAACACCAACTTTAAATATCAACCATAGATTGTGTTTCCTTTTTTTTTTTTTTGTTTTTTAGTTCCATTTCTGGAAGCATAGAATTACTTATATACATTATCAAGCCAGGCTACTCAAAAATCTCTGTTCGAAAACAATAGGACTGAGCAAGAAATTCGTACAATTTGTAATCCGATCCGGTCCAATCTAATCCGGTAAGTTTGGATTGGTTTTTTGAATTCGTGATTCGGTTCCGAATTGAAAATTTAAAAATCCATGTGCCACGGATCGGTTCTGGATTGAACTCCACAGTCTCGAATTGAAACCGATTCGGACCGTCTATAAATAGTCTATATTTATATTATAGACCCTCCCACATAATATCATTTATTATTTCATATAAAAGCTAAACCAGTTTTTTTTTATTGCTTTTGTTTGATGCTATGTTTAGTTTTAATACAGTAGAGAACTCTGCTTTGTGTAATTTGTATCCAGTTTTATAGCTTTTGTTTGTTGCTTTTGTTTATTGCTTTTGTTTTATGTTTTTATGAAAATAAAATGTTCTATATTTTTTTGTTATTTAATTATGTGAATCTGTGGTCCTAAACCGATCAAATCCGTGTTTAAATAGATTAGTTCAGATTAGTTCGACAATTTAAACAGATTGGATTGGTTCCAATTTTTCAGGAACTATAGATAACGGATTGGTCTTGATTTTATACCAATTTAGACCATGCTCACCCCTAAAAAACAGTGAAAATTTGAATACATAGAATACTGTGCCACTTAAAAAGCAACAACATTGATCGAGTATTATCCTAAAACAGCAACATCTTCCAATTCTGATGTCCTAAAACGGTAAAAAAGTGCCACCACAATGTACAAACCAAGATTCGGAACACTCAACCAAGCCAGAGTCCAATAATACTTATCGAGTCGACTATAGTTCAATGTGTCTTGAAACCAACTCTGTTTTCCTCCTCTTTCACTCACCTTTCCTACTAAATACACCAACAAAACAGAACACTCCCTAAACTCTCCAATCCCATCGTGACAACGTGACCAAAATGGACCCCGTAGGCTCTCATCGTAGGCCCAACCTGTTGAAAATTGACCACATTAAAAATACAGAAAACTTATCGACAAAGGCATATAATCACTGTCTTGCCTCAAATTGTTTTTTTTTTCTTTTTTTTTTGGAAATATACCTGGAATTCTAACGGTACCTGATTGAACAACATCACACTAACGCTGTTTTCAAGAATCCCATCAAGGGCTTAGGGCACCAATGAGTATGAATTGTGGAAGCAACAACAGCACGCTCATTGGAATTGTCTCATCTGGCTTGTCGATTAAACTGTGTGTCCTCACCACATTTAGCCTTCTTGTCTCAACTTTGGTAGCAGTAATGCAACTTAGAATTGAGAAAACCATAGGCACTCGCGCCTGTGACGTGCCTAGCTTAATGGCGAGTTTGCAATAGAGGTTGGTGAATTCTAGTTTTCCTAGGCCTTGGAACTAAAGGAGGATTAGAATGGGAATTGAGGCGTGGCCGACCTTGTGGTTCATGTGGTTTGCTTGCGCCACGAAGTATGTGTTGCTGATGGGAAATACGACGCCGCAGAAAATGAAAGTGATGCATAAAGGGATCATTCATTTGGTGAGTTTGGTTTCTTCTACTTCTATGATTCTGTAGAGTTTCCATCTGCTTGTCAGTTGTTCTTCTACAGGCTTTGTTGGTAATATAATTGCAGCTTTGTCTAGGCACCTGTGTTTCAAAAACAGTACATGGAAGATGGATAAAATGACATGAAACTGTATATTGTACTTCATCTTCTGCACCACTAAAGTGACAATGAACCCATGTTTTATGGATTATAGTTGTATTTTATTATCATTTTGTTCAAGATTTTAATGCACTATTTGAAATTAATAGGACGGACCAAGTGAGTCAAATTAAAAATCAACAATACTTTAAATGCAGAAAAATTACTCAAAAAATTACTTAAAATAGTGCATCTATGGATCACAATCATTCTGAATGTAACATGCATTATACCAACTTTAAATTTACACCATCAATTTTATTTTTGGGATAAAAGTTGGAGTGCAATTTCATGGTACATAACATTTTCGATAGTCACTGGTATATAATTTGATCATATTGGTTTTCACAAAAATAGATGATCATTTTTAAACTCCTACTTATCGCTCATTTTCACAAGATAAATATGAGAAAATAAATATTTCAAATCAACAAAGTGAATCCTTGATGGGCCCAAAATCATAAAAACTGAATCCTCCAGTCCAAAGAGAAGCCCCTATTGAAATAAATAAACTAAGGGATTTTTACTAGGAGGTCCTAATAATTGAATCTATTACTCATTAGGTCTTAAGTTTTATCTCATGCACCAAGAAATCCTATTACATTTTTTTATCTCGATTTTGCCCCTGCTACTAGTTGATAAAAATTCCTATTAAAATCATCCCAATTCCTATTTAAACCATCCCAAACACTTTCTAAATCTTTAATCATTTATAATATTTATTACTCATTAATTTTTTCAATTTGTATTAATTTCTCTCTTGATCATTTTTCCAAAACTCTTATTCTTTCTCATCTCTCTCTCTCTAGAAAATACCACCATTGCAGCTATGGCTACGGCCATCCACCCGCAACTACCATCGTCGTCCGTCACTAACCACTGCCACCTCCACTAGTCACCACCACCACCACCACCACCTTCGCCGGCCACTACTACAACCATTGTTCACCAACCATATCCATCGTCGCTAATCTATACTTCATCATCTCTGATCAACCGCCACTGTTTACTAACCACCTCCGTCATTGTTGATCTACACTACGCAGTCGCCGATTTGCACTCAAACGTCCTAGATTTACACTGACTTAGTTGTTTCTACGGTGAAATCAACTTCAAACGGCTACAAGCAACATTGATTCTCTAGATCTCACCTCCCTCTTCCTCACTCGCTCTCTCTCTCTTGTTTCTCTTAAATCAAATCTGCTATATCAGTGATAAATGTATCAGTGATATATTGCTTTGAATTTTGTGTTGATTTGTGACGATGATGATGAGATTTTTTTTGGTAATCTTTTAACAAACAACTAGTGAGAAATTTATCAGTGAATGTGTTTATCACTGCTAAATTTATTACTGAATATGTTTTTGAATCTTGTGTTAATTTTTTGTAATTTATCACTGAGTATGTCTTTGAATCTTATGTTGATTTGTGATTTGTGATTATGAAGACTAAATTTATCATTGAATGTAACTTCTTATCCCTCTCCTTCATTTTTTTCATTCATGTTCTTCTCTTTTTTCTTGTTGCCAGCATGGCAGTATTGACATGGTAGAAATGAAAATGGCCAAAAACAAATATTGTCAAAGGTCGGAAGTGGTCTTCGGTGAACGATTGAGAGAGAGAGAGAGAGAGAGAGAGAGAGAGAGAGTGTGTGTGTGTGTGTGTGTGTGTGGAACAGTTGAGAGAGAGAGAGAGAGAGAGAGAGAGAGCATGGGCTGAATGTCAAGGGTGAAATAGGAAGATGTGCTAATTTATTTTGGGTTAGGATCTCATGGGAATTAAATCAGGTTTCGAGGACCGGCTTATAACTCCCCTATAAACTAAAACATAAAACTTAATGGGTTGAATCTTGTAATTTGAACAAGTTGAGAGATACCTTAGGCGACGAGTATGAGGCTCCAAATGGAGATCAACACCACTTATTTCATAGAGCCGATCTGCCTCATTTGGGCACTTGTGAAACATCTTGGAGGTTGCAGCCACAAGCACTCTAAACACAGTGGTCAGTGAGCTCCCTTGTGGCTTAACACAATTATACGAACGCGAACCACTCAAGAATATCAATGTCGCCACCACTGAGCATATTGTTGGTATCCCAAACGGAAGTGACCAAATCTTTATAAATGAAATCGCAATGATTCCGCCTATTGGGATGAGGATTGCGACGTTGGTTCCCAAGAAAAGGGAGAGGCACGAGTGCGTGGTGAAGTTGTCCCAGAAAACTTTTGTTAATTGCTCAACCATGAAAGTGGATAGTGAAATTAAGTGGCCTGAGACTCCGATAGCTACTTGGGCTACTACCGTGTAGAAGAGTATCTTTTGTCCCTCGCCATGCATTCGGGCTCGTATAGACTGCAGGTGGCTGTGGCCTTGGCGAGGACTGGAGGTGTTGACATTGTTAGGAATCCCAAACCCTGCAAGCAAAGAAGTTTTGTGTTTGAGAAGACAAAGTCTGATTATAGAATGTGGTTTGCATAGCTGACAACACCCATGACAATCAATATTGAATAACTAATAGTGTTAGTTTCATATAATGAGATTAGTGGTTACAAGTGATTATTTGGTGGTCTTAGACTTAGAATATTATTTCACATTATTTATCACATGATACTTGTCAAATTATCTCTTAAAATCTTAATAAAAAGTACTGAGTCCTACAACTTTAATTAATAAATATGAAGTTAGTGCACTATATGAATTTGTCCCAAGACCACCGCATAATATTTCGTGATTTACGGTTCGAGAAACTATATTATACAACATATATTTTTATATTTATATGTATATTCTATATTGTTTAACTTTATTTTATAAGCATAAATTATATTAATTTAAGTAATTAGTTATACTAGTCTTGAATAAAGAGGCACCAAAATGATTAAATAAATTATAATTTTTTAATTTAAAATTTGAAAAAAAAAAAGTACTTTTTAAGTATAATTTCTAGACCATCTATAGGGTTAAAAATTTTATATTTTATTTTTGAATTGATTTCTTAATAAAGTATAATTTGGTCCCGGGCTTGAAAAATGATTTCAAGTATTATCATGTAATACGGGTTTAGTCTAAACATATTCAATCTCAGCCATATCCACCCTTAATGTGGATCCTCCTTCAAACCTAGTACGTTTGTAGAACTATCTAAGGCCTAGGCTCTTAATGTCCAACTCTCCATGGTTATGTCCAAAGAGGGTTTCGGCCCAATTACCTTTTTCTATCTACCCAAAATAAATAAATAAATAAATAACAGTTGTGAGTTAAAAATAGATACTTACAGCACTATAGGCAAAACTGGAGATGACGAGCATCCAGTACTCACCCATGAAAACATCAACAATGAATTTCATGGGTATGAGTATAATGCCCATCAAACCCCAAAACACATTTATAATAGCAGCAACATGAGTGAATTTGAGCTTCCACACATTTGTCTAGTATAGCATCGTCATCCACATGGCGTATACTGCTAATATATCAGCCCATATTAGCACTAGCATAGCATTCATGAACATAACAACACACACCACCAAGTTAGCACTTTAATGTTGATTTTAAATCAAAATATATATTAAGATCATTTTAATTTACATAACTGTCATTATCAAATCATTTTTTAGAGGTTTTTTTGTATGAATAAAATTTTCCATTTGGAAAATGTATTATAATTACCCAAGATTCTCACAAGCGCCACCATTTCCGCGGTTGATTATGTTCCTCTTGCTCACTTTCTGTGAAACATTAAAAATTAAAAATCAGACGAACACAAAGACATCATTGTCAAATGCAAACTATAAATTAGCTTTAATGCTATAGAATTAAATTGTTAGAAGTCTATATATAGGAGACCTCAAGTACAATCACACAGATTGAAAAAAAGAAAAGAAAAGGAAAATGTTAAATTTAATGTATAGAGAAAGAGAGAGAATAAATTGTGCATATATGTTGTATTATTACAAATTTTAGTTTGCTCCTTTATAGAGGAGAGGAGCCAAAAGTGGCCAAAAGAGAAGGGACAACACTATAGCACTAAGCATAATATAATATACACACACTAACATAGCACTACAGCACTAATAACTAATAAAGTAAAGCAGGCATAACATAATATACACTAAAGCATAATATACTAATAACCCCCCCCCCCAAACTCAAGGAGGATGGGTACCAACCAACATAAGTTTGGAGAGAGTAACAAAATGTGAAAATAAATTAAAAAAAGAAAATAAAATAGGAGACACTGTATGTCAGACCGTTGTAGAAGACACTATATGATTGTGGCAGACCAGTGTAGAAGACACTGTATGATCGTGTTGGACCGTTGTAAAAGACACTGTGTAGTCGTGTCGGACCGTTTGTAGAAGATACTGTATGGTCATGTCGGACCGTTGTAGAAGACACTGTATGGTTGTGGCAAACTGGTGCAGAAGACACTGTATGGTCGTGTCAGACCGTTGTAGAAGACACTATATGGTTGTAGCAGACCGGTGTAGAAGACACCGTATGGTCTTGTCGGACCGTTGTAGAAGATAATGTGTGGTTGTGTCGGACTATTTGTAGAAGACACTGTATGGTCATGTCGGACCGTTATAGAAGACATTGTATGGTCGTGTCGGACCATTGTAGACCGGTGTAGCAGACACTGTATGGTGGTGTCAGATTGTTGTAGAAGACACTGTGTGGTTGTGTTGGACCGTTGTAGAAGACACTGTGTGGTCATGTCGGACCCTTGTAGAAAACACTGTGTGGTTATGTATATATACATACAAAGATATATAGATATATATATATATATATCTCGCCTTTGAAAGTTGGGTCGGACACGCGGCTTCGAGCGTCGTGTCTGGCGCGTAATTCACGTGATCAACAGAGCGTCGTGTCTGCCTCGGCTCTCGCTCCCTCTTTATCGTCTTCGTCTCTTCGTTCTCTTTTTAAACCGAGGCCAGTGAGAGAGGCAAAGCAAAAAAGTTACGAACCACTCTGCAACCCCTCTCTGCAACCCCTTTCGTTTGCATCCTCTACATCCTCTAATATGGCCTCTTCCCGTGGTTTTCTCACCCTCTTTCCAGACCTTAATGAGCCTATAAGCGCCTCGGGACAGAGTGCCCCTACCCCTACTCCGTTGGACTTTTCAACATTGTCAGTTGAGCAAATAATGGCAGCTTAAACTGACATTAAAGCCAACCACTATACGCTAAAGTCTTGCATGGAGATAGTGACTGCGGTCTCCAAGTTGTCACACCGGCTGCAGAATAGAACGAGTGAGGTACACTAGTTAAATGCCCAACTCTCTCTGCTCCGGTGCATGTACCCCGCTGCTTTTGATGAGCAGTGGGGAGTTAACTCGCTCGGCGGTCTGGGAAGCACTGAGGCTGGGCCGTCAAGGGTCACCCAAGTTGAAAGCAAGAGGAAGAGATCAGCGGGAGAGTCGAGTAAGTGAGGTCGGCGCACGACCGTCATAGGAAAAGAAAAATCCCTTTTCTATTGTTGTTTTTTTTGTTTGTTTTTTTATTTGGGAAGACGGAACGTAAAAATGTAGTGATTGTAATTGCAATGGAAATGGATGCCAGCACTTGATTAAATTATACTTTTGAGCTTGGGCTTTGTTGGACGTTGTCCCAAAAAAAAAATAAAAATAAAAATAAAAATGTAGAGAAGAAAAAGAATGTGGGCGGTAGAAAGAAAAAGGAAATAGTGGGTATGTTGGTAGTGGGGAACATGGGTGTGATAAAGAAATAAATAAAAAAGAAAAGAAGAATGGGTTTGGACTGTGTAATTAAACAATTTGGGGATGATGGGTTATATGAAAAGATGGGGAACAAGCCCATGTGGATTATATAGGGAATGGCGGTGGAGGTGTTGTATAGGTTATATAAACACTTAATTAATATATAATGGAGAGATATGGTATAAATATGTATAGATATAGAAGAATGGGTGAGGATTTTCACACAGTCAACTCTCAGCCTCAGGAACTTATCACCACCACTCTTCGCCGTGTGATTCTCAAAACCACTGGCGATGCCGATCCGTCAGATAGTGATATGGCGGTTCCAGGAGGAGACCCACCCGAACACACTCAAAATGGCATTGGCGGAGTTCATAAGCACATTCATTGTTAAGAATTCCAGCAAGGCGAGTAGGTTGAGGTCGAATTCACGGTGGACGTGACTCGAATTGGCACCTTTTGATGAGGTGACACTGCTACCGGCTCCACCGTTGGTGGTGGTGGTGGTGCTGTTGTTGTTGCCGCCATTGTAGTGGAGGCGCTTGTGGCTGCCGAGGGCTTGGCTAGTGGGGAAGGACTTGTGGCAGATGGAGCACTCGTAGGCCGACCACTTGAAAGTAGATAATCTGTTTCGGAAAATGGCATGAGCCATGGAAATGGAGTTTTATGTCCTTGGACTAGGTGTTGTTTTGGAGAACATGGATGGGGCTCTTACTAGTGGTTCAGTAATGGCAAGACCAAATGGGAATCCTAAAACTGGTGACAAGTTGGAAGACAGAGCTACTAACTCAAATACTGAAGCAATTCCCGAGCTTCAGGGAAACATGATTTGGAAGAATTAATTAGAAAGAGAGTTGAAGATGCAGCGGAGTGAAGGTATGTATAGAAAACTCCAGCGGGCAGTGAAGGCAAGGTTACCGGCCGACTGCCCGCTGGTGAGAAAGAAATATAGGCCTAAATCTTTATAACTCTGATACCATGTTAAATTTAATGTATAGAGAAAGAGAGAGAATAAATTGTATATATATGTTGTATTATTACAAATGTTAGTTTGCTCCTTGATAGAGGAGAGGAGCCGAAAGTGGCCGAAAGAGAAGGGACAGCACTACAACACTAAACATAATATAATATACACACACTAACACAGCACTACAGTACTAATAACTAATAAAGTAAAGTAGGCATAACATAATATACACTAAAGCATAATATACTAACAGAAGAAAAGAAAAAGCTCATTATTTAATATTGACGAAGAAATTGAGAGAACGGTTAAGTAGTTTTGAATTGCAGCCTTAACACTGTAACATATATATGTACACATAATGGAGATGGAATTTCAAAGGGAGAAAGAGCCAGCCGCGTTGCCAACTATTTTGTAGCTTCATTCGTTGACATTATAATTCGCTTGCTAACTTACTTCAAGTTCAAGGACACAAGTTGATAAGTCACCCTTTCTTTTTTCTTTTCTTTTTTTTTTTTTTTTCTGATAACTCTACTGACACATAATCAATTACAAAATCAACCATGTAAAATATTTTCCAAAACCTTCGTAGAGCATTTATAATGGATCCCATCATCTAATTTGTATGGTTAAGATTGTTTTATATGGTTGATTTTGTGATCGAATCTCTGTTAGTTTTCATTTTTTATTTTTAGAATGACTTCATAATATTGGTACATACGCGAACATATAATCAAATAAAGAAAGACTCTTGACTTTTTAAATGATTAGATTTGATTTTACAGTAGCACTACATCTATCGAATTTTTCTCTATCCACTACAAGAAATGACAGTTTTGGCGACAAAAAATATTAGTCGCCAAAAGTCCCATTTTTAGTCGCCGATACCATTTAGTGACTAAAATTTATTGTCGCCAAGGTCGTCGCCTAAACCCTGTCGGCAATAGTTTTAGCGACTAAACTTTTGTTTGGTCGCCGAAAGTGAAACATTTGGCTACTAATTTTTGTTTAGTCGGCAATATTACCTTTTGGCGACTAAGACAGCAGTCGCCGAAAAGTGAATTTTTGGCTACTAAACTTTGGTTAGTCGGCAAAAGTGAATTTTTGGCTACTGAATTATTGGTCACCGAACGTCAACGTTTGGCTACTAAACTTTGGTTAGTCGGCAAAAGTGATATTTTGACGACCAAAATATTAGTTGCCGAAAGTTCTAACATAAACTAATTTGAACTATTTAGAGACTAAAGTTTTAGTCACCAATTGAACTATTTACCGACCGTGGAATTTAGTTGCCAAAGGATGCCAACTTTTTCATGACTAAAATAGTTAGTCGGCAATAGTTTATTTCCCTCATTCTGATTTGTTTCATTTTGCTACTACATTATTAGTGGCCAAAACATTTGTTTACATTTTTGGCTACCAAAATATGTAGTAGCCAAATACTATATTAATTTTTTTTTTATTTTTTAAATTTCTGAACCACCTGTATCCATTATTAGTACAACCTATACAATGTATAAACAATATAATCCATAAATATTGAATATATATTATCAACCATTCGACAACATGCACGCAAAAAAATTCCATTCAACATCCAATTGTCAATGTAATATAAATTCCATACGAACCAAGTATAATCTAACCTCAATAATTTAATTCTATACATAATAGAGAAAATCTGTACCACACCAAAAAATTAATCTGTACCGCCCCAAAAACTAATTTGTACCACGTCCAATGCTAATTTCTACCATGCCATATTTTAGATATTTACCACGCAAAAAAATTAATTTGTACGAACCACTATATATACGGACAGAGGTATAAAAACAATGCCCTTCCGTACATGTCAAAAAAAAGTCATATCCACATTTGTATGTCCAAAACCATCTGCAAAAAAAAAAGAAGAAAGATTAATCATTAGTATTGACTACATATTGGGTTGGTAAAAAAAAAAATTCATCATTAGTATTGTACATGCATGTAAGGCTACAACCACTAGACAATCTAGTAAGATTAACAATATGATTGTCAGAGAATAATATTATAACAACATAGAGGTGGAGATGGAATGAACTCATAAATCCTCAAAATCCACGCGTTATTAACACAAGCGCTAGTAGTACAACTACATTCAAATTCCAAACCAACCGACAGCAATACAACTACATACGCATTCCAAACCAACACCATACTGACATCACCCATGATCATTATCAAAACGTTCGAGCCAACAGCTTAAGGAAAAAAGAGAACAGGCAAGGAAGAAATAACCAAAATTCAGTTATCTAGCTGATTGATAATATACATCCACATAGCATAAAAAAAATAGATGAATGAATAACAGTGTTAAGTAAGACAGCCCAAATTTTTTTGATCAACAAGACAGCCCAAATTGATTCAAGCCACAGTGAAACTTGGCATGTTAGATCTCCTACGAATGACCCGCATAATGCAGAGTCCTAGTCCTCCATTTGTCTTCCATACATACATAGAAATAGACCTACGAAACATCTTGACAATACTAAAAAGGAGAGGTTATATCTTGAATGATCATAATTAGACAGTTATTAAGTAAATATGTAAGCAAAAAATGTTAGTTACCCCTTAGTCACTTTTGTGTTGGCAATTTCACTCTAAGATTGAGTCTGTTATAATTGTTTTTTAGGCTTATTTGAGTCTTGAGCATGCTTTGTAATGAAGCATTATCAAAACAACTTCAGCTTCAAGCCTTGATCATACAAACATACTCATCTTCTGTGAAAAGGCAAAACACATGCATTGCATTATCATCGTTTAGAGAGTTCTTATCTTTATTATTCAGAAGGGTTCAGTTTATTTTATTTTCTTGAACATAGTTAGCTTAGGTTTTCTCTTTCAATCAGTCATCCATGAAATGAGAAAGGATTTATGGTTAAGAAACTTAAATTAAACCCTATCTCCTTAAAGTGTGTACTCTTGAAGAAATGAAGACCATTTAGCATGCCTTTTATTCAAGTTACTCTGTGAATGTAAATATTTTTAAGGCCCCCATAGACCCCCAAGAGTTGTTACTATTTGTCTCTACATGTTACATTTGGCACCGGGAAGGTTCCCGTTGCGTAAAAACAGTGGTTTGGGGGATGTTTTGCATTTTCGCCCCCCGAATGCATTTTTTCAACTAAATTTATGACATTATCAACTCCATCTCCCAACGTAGGTGTCCTATTTACATACCGTTTGTCCCTACATGTCACATTTGGCACCAGGAAGCTTCCCATTACGTTAAAACAGTGATTCGGGGGCTGTTTTGAATTTTTGCCCCCTTGAACGCCTTTTTTCGACTAATTTTATGGCATTATCAACTCCAACTCCCAATGTAGGTGTCCTATTTACGTACCGTCTTTCCCTACATGTCACATTTGGCACCGGGAAGCTTCCCGTTACGTAAAAACAGTGGTTCGGGGGCTGTTTTGAATTTTTGGCCCCCGAACGCCTTTTTTCGACTAATTTGATGGCATTATCAACTCCAACTCCTAACGTAGGTGTCCTATTTACGTACCGTCTATCCCTACATGCCACATTTGGCACCGGAAAGTTTCCCGTTACGTAAAAATAGTGATTCGGGGGCTGTTTTGAATTTTCACCCCCCAAACGCCTTTTTTCGACTAATTTTATGGCATTATCAACTCTAACTCCCAACGCAGGTTTCCTATTTACGTACCGTCTATCCCTACATGTCACATTTGGCACCGGGAAGCTTCTCGTTATGTAAAAACAGTGGTTCGGGGGCTGTTTTACATTTTCGCCCCCTCCCGAACACTTTTTTTTGACTAATTTTATGGCATTATCAACTCTAACTCCCAACGCAAGTGTCCTATTTACATGTCGTCTATCCCTGAATGTCACATTTGGTACCGGGAAGCTTCCCATTATGTAATACTTTGGTTCGGGGGCTGTTTTGCATTTTCGTCCCCCGAACGCCTTTTTCCGACTACATTTATGACATTATCAACTCCATCTTCCAACGTAGGTGTCCTATTTATGTACCGTCTGTCCCTACATGTCACATTTGGCACCGGGAAGCTTTCTGTTACGTAAAAACAGTGGTTCGGGGGCTGTTTTGCATTTTCATCCCCGAACGCCTTTTTTCGACTAAATTTATAACATTATCAACTCTAACTCCCAACCTATGTATCCTATTTACATACCGTCTGGCCCTGCATGTCACATTTGGCATCGGGAAGCTTCCCGTTACGTAATTACTTTGTAGCATAGCATGTGATGGTTTTATTGTAACTTTCTTAACTCTTTTTTCTTCCTTAATTAGTACAAAATTGTGCTCAGGAAAAAAAATGAAAAACGAAAAGATTGATCAGAAGCCACAGAATCTGTTCACTTGTTCCAGAGACTATCAAAATGCAAAATCCTATTATTGTAGTTTGACCATGATACTAGACACTCAGCCCATACTCCAGAATATAGTACATACATATTAAACAAAAATTATATAGGCATCCATATGTATATATATATAAAGTAGGATGAAGAAAATGAATACAGGTATATGAATGGTAAAGGTAATGTTATTTACATATAGTGGGAACAAGAGTCAAGTAAGAACAGTAGGCCATCTATTTTAATAGCATCTTATGGTCCAAACACAAAGTACCTGTCTACACTATGCATATGTTGGTTGATGTTTATGTGGAAGTATGCATGCTTGCATACAAGTGCATATATACAAATTATAAACATTAAAATCAACAAGCCTTAGCCCCAATTGCTTGGGGTCAGCTTTATTATTCCATTTCTTCCATATCATAGTTAGATTTAAATATTCATATCAAATCAACAAGTCACAACCTAAATATCATTTTTAGATTTAAATATTCAGTCTCCTGGATGCCCAACTCTTGTTCATTATTGATGTGTTTGGATCTTTAATTCGTGAAGGGAAGTAGATGCTATTTTTTTTTAAATTTTTTTTTTCATTTTCCCTTCAATTTCTGTCTCCCTTCACAATTTTTAATACAAATTCTAAATCCAAACACAGCTTAAGAGAACCAACCAGCAGAGAATTAGAATCCACTTAACCAGTGGTTCGGGGGCTATTTTGCATTTTTGCCCTTCCAACGCCTTTTTTCCAACTAGATGACATTTTCAACTCTTAAAGCAAACATATTTAAACAAAGTAAGCGTGACATTAATGAAATTGTTCTTACAAAAAAGCAAATGTTAGATGACCAACTTAGATTCCCAAGAGTTGTGACAGTTTGGTGACTACGTTATTAAGATGCTCGACTTGTCTCATCCCTTGCTTTTTTTCCCTCCTCCTACTCTTTCAACATCTCATTGTAACATTGAACGCGCTCCTCTCGCTCTTTCAACATCTCATTGTAATATCTCTCGCACTCCTCTCGCTCTTTCATTAACTCATCATGATCTTTTTGTCGCTTCTCACGAAGTGCCTCCACCTTAGCTCGCATTGCCTCAATGTCCTTATCACATGCTCGTGATGCAGCTATGGTAGAGGGTTGTAGGCCACTTCCAAATCCAAGCAAGTACCTTTTCTTCTCTCCAAGCACTTGCCTTGAAAGCTCCTCTTGTGTCAATGGTGTCCCCGACTCGATGGCAACCGCTTGTACATTGACCATCTCTTGCTGTCATTGCAAATAAATAAGACAAAAAAAGCTAACTAACATATATATTATTGGGTACTAAGTAAAGTAATATTGAATACAATTATTTCGTTGTTACATACTTACATGTAGCTCACCGCATTTCGGATGGATCCAGTCATTCATTTTCTTGGAAGTGTGGTTGTCCTCATAGAACTTAGGAAAATCCAACTCTCCATTTTTTGCTACCTGTTAACACATCAAGGTATAAAACAATGATACTTTACATTATTGTGTTTGATGATGCCAAATGAATACAGTTATGTTAGTTCATAAGGGTACGTTTAAAAATGTTATCATATACAATTATTAATTAATTAGAGGCATATCAATCACGAATCAATATTATATATATATATATATATATATTAGAAATAATACAAAAAAGAAAATAAGTGAAGCAAGTTTTAATGTGATCATCAAAGAATCTTAGCAATCACATTAAAAAACATATACAGTTATCTAGCTACAGCTCTTAATTGAGTGTGAAATGTACCAAAACAGATATGTAATGATCAAAATGAATGACTTGTAATTCTATAATAGTCGGCTACATCAAAATCCTAATGAGACATCTTATATAAAAGCATGTTCAAAAATACTAAAATCGGATGCAATCATCAGATGTTTCCATTGAGCACCAATATTCTAGTTTAGACAAATTTCACAAGTGGCAAGGGTATCATTAACAGATTTTTTGCAGACAGATTTTATGCAGACAGTATGTTTAATAACGGAGTTTTTGCAGACAGATTTCTAGTTTAGACAGATTTCGAATTCAAATAGAGTTTTTGCAGACAGATTTCCATTGAGTACCAATATTCTAGTTTAGATAAATTTCACAAGTGGCAAGGGTATCATTAACAGATTTTTTGCATAAAGTATGTTTAATAACAGAGTTTTTGCAGACAGATTTCTAGTTTAGACAGATTTCGAATTCAAACAGAGTTTTTGCAAACAGATTTCCATTGAGCACCAATATTCTAGTTTAGACAAATTTCACAAGTGGCAAGGGTATCATTAACAGATTTTTCGCAGACAGATTTTTTGCAAACAGTATGTTTAATAATAGAGTTTTTGCAGACAGATTTCTAGTTTAGATAGATTTCGAATTCAAACACTGCCTGCAAAAATATTGTATAACAGATTTCTAATTTAATAACAGATTTGTGGTTTAGGGTATCACTCCGCTGGAATTAAAATGCAAGGACTACACCATTTGAAAGATATCAGAGTCTAGTTTCTACCAAAAAACAAAAAAAAAAAAACATTTAATTGGATTGAACAATAATCATATAAGAACTATTCTCTATAATCAGGTATATAATCAGGTAGTTTGGAAGTTAAAGAGTTGACATAAAATAAATTTTATAAAAAAATATGTGTAATAATAGACTCCAAATTGCCCCTAAATATCACAACTTATTATTCATATCCAAAAAACATATAATGGATTTAAGTTTAAATAAAATCATTCTCACCATAGCAGCCATTGTGATAGGAAATGAGCGAGACCCATTGGTATGATTGTACGGAAATTGACTCCTGTTACTCTTGTCAGCTTTTGACCGTTTCTAAAAATAAGACAAGCAGATAAACAAATTTTTGATAAATATTAAGGCATATCACATTTTGGCATAGATTTATGTACTCTTTCCTTATTATTTTACCTGGTGAGATGCATCTTGCTATGCCACGTCGATCAAATGCTTCCAATCATCTAAACTCACCCCTTATGGCAAATGAGCATAGATCTCATCACTTGGAAGTCCCTTTAATAGTTCGATTTCTTGCTTCAAGGTGCACCTCCAATCTTTGTACAACCCATATGCCTTCTTATTCACAATCTGTTGTGCTTGTAAGTCATTGTGGAAATCGTCTCCAATATCAAACTTGTCCTACAAGCATAACAAATGGAAATTACAATCATTAAATAAAAGTCTTTCTTATAAGTATACATAATACAAATAAATCTTGTGGACAAGTAATATCAATTACAAGAGCAGCTAGGATGACGGCAGATTTTGTAGTCTCATCAAGATCCAGCCACGACTTGACATCTTTCACAGGACACAAGCTCCTAATTTGAATTCCTAACTCGTTAGTTGCTGGAGTGGCATACTTGCCAGTCATTGCATTCAAAGCACGATAAATGTGAACACAACATTTTTTCCCTTTCTTGGCTCTAATTATTTTTTGTATTCCTTTGCCAAGTGTTGGTCCTCGTATACATGCGGGCTTCGAAGTCCCTTTTAACAAAATAACAATACGAAAATTGTAAATAATGACAAGTGATAATTGACAAATTTGATACGCTTTGATTTTACCTATGCCACTCAGCTGCGTTTCGGATGGGGGTTGTGTCTCATCAGAATCAACCAATGGTGGGCTAGTGGCATGATGAGATAGTGCCACATTTGATCGTACGGGGACAACATGAGATGGAGCGACTGTTGATCCTAAAGGAATAGCAGCCGACGAGTCTGTTATTGTGCTTGTGAGTGTCCTTTTCTGAAGCCGACCAATCTTTAAGCCATGAACCATTTTTTGAAACTACAATAACACAAGAAACACTATAAACCAAACCAAACCAAGCCTTAAGTCCCATCAAATGGGGTCGGCTACATGAATCCTTCTTCTCCACGCGGCCCTATCAAAGGCCATTTTGTTAGTCAAATTAAGTAGATCCATATCTCTATTTACAACGCTAACCAACGTTAATCTAGGCCTACCCCGTCCCCTAACACTTCCATCTACCGTTACAGCATCGCATCTCTTCACTTCTGTCTCTACTAGTCTTCGTTGAATATGACCAAACCATCTTAATCGATTCTCTTTCAATTTATCTTCTATGGGTGGTACTCCTACCCATTCCTGAATACACTCATTCCTAATTCTGTCTTGTCTAGTCTTGCCATACATCCACCTTAGCATTCTCATCTCAGCCACACTTATCTTATCTACATGTTGTTTCTTGGTTGCCCAACACTCCGTCCCATACAACATCGCCGGTCTAATAGCCGTTTTATAGAATTTACCTTTAAGTCTAATGGGTATTTGTTTATTGCACAGTACCCCAGACGCACTTCTCTACTTACACCATCCCGTCTTAATCCTATGGGCCACATCCGCATCAATCTCCCCTGCTATTGTGATAATCAACCCTAAATAATGAAAATGTTCACTCTTAGGCAGTTCTTGGTTCTCAATCTTCACTTCTCCTCTGCTTTCATTGTTACTGTTACAAAATTTACGCTTCATGTACTCTGTCTTAGTTCTGCTTATCCGGAATCCTTTAGATTCAAGAGCTTTTCTCCAAATCTCCAACTTTGTATTAACTCCTTCTCTAGTCTCATCCACTAGCACTATATCGTCTGCAAAAAGCATACACCATGGCACGTCATCCTGGACATTTCTCATCAACTCGTCCATAACTAAAGCAAAAAGATAAGGACTTAAGGTATATCCTTGGTGTAATCCTATAGTGATAGGAGATTCATTTGTCTCTCCAGCAGGCGATCTAATAGTGGTCACCACCCCTTCATACATGTCCCTAATCACATCAATGTAACCTATTGGCATCCCTTTCTTCGCTAACACCCATCATATTATATCCCGGGGTACTTTATCATATGCTTTCTCAAGGTCAATAAACATCATATGAATGTCTCTCTTCTCTTCTCTATATTTTTCTATTACTCTCCTCAAAAGATAGATCGCTTCCATTATTGACCTGCTAGGCATAAACCCAAATTGATTCTCTGACACCTCTATTATTTCTCGTAATCGACATTCTATCACCCTCTCCCACACTTTCATTATATGACACATTAGCTTGATTCCTCTATAGTTGTTACAATTCTAGACATCTCCTTTATTCTTCTAGATTGGCACTAAAATATTTTTCCTCCACTCATCTGGCATGTTCCTAATCAACAAAATTTTGCTAAACAACCTAGTCAACCAAGCAGCCCCTTTTTTACCCAAACACTTCCAAGTTTCAATAGGGACATCATCTGGTCCTAAAGCCTTATTTGATTTCATCTTCTTAAGTGCAATCTCCACTTCAAAGTTCCTTATCCTATGATAAAACCTATAGTCTTGGTTTATCATATTACTGGCTATTTCTTCCCCTATTGCCGTACCTCTATGTTCCTCATTTAACAGTTTTTCAAAATAGTTCTTCCATCTTTCCTTAATCTCTTTATCCCTCACCAATACCTTAGAATTCTCACTCTTAATGCACTTAACCTAATTAAAATATCTTGTTTTCCTCTCCCGTATCTTAGCAAGTTTGTATACCCTCTTTTCTCCCTCCTTACTATCTAGTCTAGTGTATAGGTCATCATAAGCTTGCAACTTAACATCTCTCACTACTTTCTTGACCTCCTTATTAGCCAATATATAGCTCTTAAGGTTTTCCTCAGTTCTATCCTTTTGCCACTTTTTAAAGCACTCTTTTTTTGCCTTAACTACTGCTTGAACCTCTTCCCTCCAACACCAAGTTTCCCTAAAGCTGGGTCCCGTTCCTTTCGACTCTCCAAGTACTTCCCTTGAGATTCTCCTCATACAATTGGCCATCGAGTTCCACATAGTGTTAGCATCATCTTCCAAGTCCCAAGTACCTTCTTTATCCATTCTGTTCTTAAATATTTCTAATTTATCCCATTTTAGGTCCCACCATCTCGTCCTACGATGCCCACCATCCTTCCTAGCTTGGTATTGCCCTCTAAAACATAAATCTAGTACCAAAATCCTATGTTGAGAGGTTAGGCTCTCTCCAGGAATCACCTTACAATCATTGCATTTTAGGCAATCCACTTTTCTCACTAAGAAGTAATCTATTTGGCTCTTAACTGACCCACTCTTAAAGGTTATCAAATGCTCCTCCCTCTTCTTATACATAGTATTGGCCACCACCAGGTCAGAAGCCAACGCAAAATCTAAGATACTCTCTCCAGCCTCATTTCTGTCACCAAAATCGTATCCACCATGCACCCTTTCATAGCCTAGTTTATCTATGCCTACATGGCCATTAAAATCTCCACCTATAACCAGGTTCTCTCTACGGGTATCTCCTGTAAGATCTCATCCATTTGCTCCCAAAAATCCCTCTTAGTCTGATCATCTAATCCTACTTGAGGGGCGTATGCACTAATAACATTCACTATATTCCCTCAAATAACTAGTTTAACTAACATAATCCTATCACATTTCCTAATGCCCGCAACTACATTCTCTACAAGACCCTTGGCAATTAAGATTCCTACCACATTCCTGCGTCTATCCTTACCACTATAATACAATTTAAAACTGGTATCCTCAATTTCCCTACCTTTCTCACCCGTCCACTTGGTTTCTTGTACGCAAGCTATACTAACTCTCCTCCTAATCATAACATCTACCAACTCCATCGTCTTACCAATTAAGGTTCCTACATTCCAAGTGGCTACCCTAAACCTATAGTCTTGGACTAGTTTTTTTACCCGTGCTCGTTTAGAAAAACGCGAGAACCTTTGCCCATTTTTCACTGCACCCAGGCGTTGATGCGGCGTCTCTTGCTCACTTTTTAGAACACCTGGAGGCAGGCGTAACGCGTTACTTGAGGGTGACGACCTTACATTTAAACGATTCAAAATAGAATTCATTGTCATAAGGGATCCGAGTGGCTTTTTTATGTGTTGGTTGTCGGCTACCTAATACATAACCCTCTTCCTTAACCCAGGCTTGGGACCGGCGGAGTTGTTAACAACCCCGGCGGAGTTACAAGTAACACTATAAAGCATGATATACATGAAATAAAATACATTATAAAGCATGAAATACATGAAATAAATTAGACCAAAAAAAAAAAAAAAAAAAGACATTATAAAGCATGATATAAAGCATGAAATAACTCAAGTAATACATGCTTACTTACATTATAAAGCATGATATACATGAACTAAATTAGACCAAAAAAAAAAATAATAAATAAAGAACAAGCTATGACATGATGTTGCCAAATTAATAAGACAAGTATTTTGGTTCATTATCATATCCCAATCATAAAAGCAAATACATCAAGATTCTACATCAACATTACTTTGTAGGTCATATTCTTCTTCTGGGTCGTCACCCTCCCTCATTAATCCATCTTCATCATCACAGATGAAGGCATCATCTGTAACACCCTTGGCTTCTACACCTCTGACAGATTGCAAAACTTCTATTGGAATAATTTTAGATTCAATATCATCTCGACGCAAAACCACATCATCATCAAGAGCCATAGCTGGTACAACCTCGGTGGTTTCTTCTTGTTAGAACACATCATCAGGTTCTACGTCATCCATCTTTGGCACATCCTAAATTCCTTGATGTTGAAACTTTTCTATGACTCTCCAATTGGTACCTAATTTGGTGTCATGAACATAGAATACTTGTTCAACTTGACTTGATAATACAAATGAGTCATCTTTGTACCATCGACTTCTTACATCAATTGTTGTCAAATATGGTTCTACACGCATAGTTCTGCTACTACCGGTGTTAAACCATTCACATTGGAACAATACAATCCGACGGCTAAACAAATAGTTCATTTCCCATACTCTGCACAAGTGTCCATAGAAGTGTATTAATTGGCCTTCATGCTCCCCTTCCACTAGTCGCCGAATGTGTTATTTCTTGTAGTGATCCAAATTGTCCAAATAAATATAAGATTTTTATTTTGACCAGATAAAATTGAATATCTTACATGTAAGATACTCATTTGGACAATTCAGACTATTCGAGTGAAGAGAAATTCGAAGGATAAAATATTAATCTTGATTTTAATGATTCAATAACAATAATTAGATAGTCCTAGTAATATTTGTGTACATGTTATTTTTTATCAATAAAAAATCACAACTTATACTTGGTGGATCATTCTAGGTGTCTAATAATCTAACAAAGGTGAGGCACATATTCTATCCATATAAATTCTTGCTACGCCATTAGTTTAGATGACCATGTATGCAATATGATGTAATATTCCAAAACAACTCAACAATTACCCAATATGTAAGTAGAAAAGTATGTAGAGTTTATAAACGAAATGATGCAATTGCGTTAATGCTTATTATTTTAAAATAACTTGCCCACTAAAATACCATTTAATTATAGAAATGTCACCACAATATTATTTTGGTGACAAATTCCATATATATATATATATATATATTTGGGTTAATTAGTAATAAATCCAATATAAGGAGGGTATAAAATATTAGGTCCAAGAGATTTTTTTGTTGATGAGACATCCATACTTTGTAAACTAGTTTGGTGAGAAATCCTAGAGAACATTTTGTTTCTAATTTTACCTCTTGACTTTTTTTTTTATCTGTTTGAATTTTCGTTGACTATCTGTTGAAATTATTTTTATTTGTTAAATTCCTATCTATTCAAAAAAAATTTACCTGTTTAAATTTTTTATTCGTTGGATTTTTTTTATTTGTTGAAATTTCTATCTGTTCAATTTTTTTTAATTTTTAAAATTTTTCTATCTGTTCATTTTATATCTGTTCAAACAGATCTGTCTATCAACAACAGCAACAGCAACAGATGGAAAAAGATTCAGAGAGAAAGACAACAAGAAATAGAGAAGGATATAAAGAGATGAAGGGGAAAGAGAGAGATTCTTGTGACTTATTCTGAAAAATCTAGAAATCCGCTTGATATTGATTTGTGATTATGTATCAATTTTAAACAGTTAATAACAATCCTAATCAAACAATCAAAGACAAATCAACACAAAGATTTTACATGGAAAAAATCATAATTGGAGTGCCTCCAATTGTGATAAAAAAATCCACGAGCAAAAGCCACAAAACAATCCACGAAGAAAACATAAAGTCATTACATAAGTGTACTCTCAATTACCTAGCGAATCTATGCCCAAATCAAACCGACTCCTATGTGCCTCTTTCAACCCCGTCTTCACCTCAAAATTATCTTGCCCAACATTGATTCCACAACGCCGATGTCAAATCACGACGATGAGCCACTCTGGAATCCACCAAAACTTCAGGCTCGAATTCTACGAAATCCACCAAAGAACAACATTTTCTGTTGTATTGAACAAAACAAACAATCCTTTGATGTATACTTTTCAAACCATGAGTTAAACTCAAACAAACATCAAAGAAACTAGCAAAAAAGCTCCAGATATAAACCCTAATACCTAAGAAGAAGATCTGGAAGCCGTAAACCTAAAATCGGACTGAAATTCATATTTATAAAAAACAGGGCCGCGATGGTCGCTCGAGCGAGGAGACTAAAAACGCGTGTTTTTCCAAGAGTCTTCGCTCGAGCCACCAAAGTGTCGCTCGAGCGAGAAATGCAACTTCTCAGTATTTTTACAATTAGTGAAAACTTCTGGGACCAAGGATTCTTCGCTCGATCCCTGTCATAGTCAGCGAAGTGGCAAACATGATAGAATTAACACCACAAACTTCTCTGCAAGGGCACAATTCGGGTTGGATTCGCATCTAAAAACTTATAGCCTCACTGAAATAAAATTAAGATCGAATATAATTACAACTAAAAGGAGTTTTGTCAAACGAGATTGCCAAGAATAAAAACCTAACATGTTCAAATATATTTAAAAAAAATAATTGAGAAACAAACTCATATCTAAAAAATAGAGAATAATCCTGAAATTTAACTAATTAAGGTCCAATGGTTACTCTTGTTTTCAATGTT
Organism: Camellia japonica; assembly: GCA_030407325.1. Lineage (NCBI taxonomy): Eukaryota > Viridiplantae > Streptophyta > Magnoliopsida > Ericales > Theaceae > Camellia > Camellia japonica. The sequence continues at coordinate 47,482,671 of JAPPVO010000017.1, forward strand.
CTTGCATTTAACTAATGAAGGTCCAATGGTCGCTCTTGTTTTCAAAGAGTGATCTATTGGAAATAACAAGCCAATTTTTCTTGATTATCTATTTCTTATACATACATATCTATAGCTTCCTCTTATCTGTACAAATCTGTGCAAACCAAACCTTATTTGTTCAAAAAAAAATCCTATATGCTCAAATCTCTCTCTCTCTCTCTCTCTCTCTCTCTCTCGCTATTTGTGCAATAAGTGCATTTGTTTTATCATTATTATCAACAATAACAACAAAACAACAGCAACAAATCTTAATCTCATCTTCTCCAAACCCTATCCTGTTCAATATTTTCTATCTATTTTTTAACATATCTTAGCCAAACCTAAATCCAATTCTATATCTGATCCATTTCTACAGAATAAATTAAATCAAATTCCATCAAACCCTAATTTCGTCAAATTCTTCAATTTTCTTGAATTCAATAACACACATATACACACACACACAAGGAGGAATATAGAGAGAGAGAGAGAGAGAGAGAGAGAGAGAGACTTTTGTCTAGACCTCACCAAAGCCGACTGCAACGTCATCGTAGTGGCTTGGTGCATTGACCGGCTCATGAATCTCAGGCGAGGATCTTGATCAGACCGCAACGACGTGCAATCAAGCAGCGAGCTTCGATTCTGAACTCAAAAAATTGACCAGCGAAGGAGATTGGACTCTGATCTGAGGCAGAATAGAGCTGAGGCCCCAAAGTCGCTGAGTGGTTGATGGTGAACGATCTTGGTTAGAGAAGATGGTGATGGCTGATCTTCTCGAAGATGGATTCATTGATTCATTGATTTGAAGGAATCGTAGAGAGTTGTGTGTGAGTCTAGGGCTTCGATTTCATCAAATCGACATCGGATATGAGTCGATCTACTCCAACGATGACTCCGACGGTGGTGAAATCGAGATTTGGTGGTACTGGTTTTGTATCTCGCGGCTAGAGCAGCGAATGGGAGTGTGGTTGGAGCAGCGGAGGAGAGCGGAGGAGGATAGAAGAGCGGAGGAGGAGAGTCATAGATTGTTAAATGTGTTATTTTAGTTTCTTTTAGTGTTTATCAGAAGCTTAGTCATTAGTTGTTTTGACCAAGTCTTTAGGAATTTAGCTACTTGATTCATGGCTGAGAAAGTGTTTTATTTTTTATTCTATTTTATAGGAGTTGTGGTAAGTGCTAATGTTAGTTGAGGAAGTGTGCTTTTGGAATTCTTATGTAAAGTCTATATAAACGCTTGTTATCAATCAATAAATATAGAGAGCTTCATAATTCCAATCGTCCCTTTTACTTTTCTCCTAAACTGTGCCAGTGTATCAGAGTGTATCAGTGGTATCAGAGCCAAGTTAGTGGGTGAGAAAGCAAGAGAGAGAGTTCCCAAAAAGTTCCCAAAACCGTGAGTTCCCAAAACAGAGCAACAACTATTTTCTCCTCTAATTTCTGTACAAGAAACAATGGCTTTAGAGACTAATTTTGTGCAGGCAACAATCCTTCGCTTCGATGGTCACTATGACCATTGGAGCATGCTGATGGAAAACTTTTTGAGATCTAAAGAGTACTGGCAAGTCATTGAATCTGGTGTAGCAGCACCTGCAACTGGAGTGCGATTCACAGATGCACAAAAAACAGAGCAGGAAGGACTGAAGTTAAAAGATTTGAAGGCAAAGAATTACTTGTTTCAGGCCATTGATCGATCTATCCTGGAAACAATTCTTAGCAAAAAAACTGCAAAGGATATTTGGGATTCAATGAAGAAAAAATATTAGGGCTCATCAAGAGTAAAGCGTGCACAACTTCAAGCCTTGAGAAGGGATTTTGAGACTCTACAGATGAAAGATGGCGAGTTGTAGCTTGCTTTTCGTGCTCTTTTCGAATACGACTAGCCCTATAGTTCGGACTCCCGTGGTTCTGAATTTGATTTCACAAGTGCAATGTAAAATAGTGAAACACAAAAAGAGTCCAAATCCGGCAATTCTTTGGAAAATCGATGTTTGAATCAAATGCCAAAAATGGAATACTTTGCCAAATTACAGAGTCGCCACCTAAATATTTTTTTGAAAAATTTAGGAAACCTGAGACTCGTGCCAAAGGCCATTAGTCCGTCATCACCAAAATGTCTTGGCTCGGGAACTTAGGTACGAGAGGGGAATGTCATGAATTGAGCACCCTACTCACCCGATCAAATATCGACCTCTACTAATCATGATGTGTTTTTCATTTACATTATATTCTTTTGTTCCAGTTTTATTAGACTAGCATTACTATGTGACACACATAAGTATAGACTAATTTGCAAAGATTTGAACATTTTGATTTCGTGTTTGTTTGAAAATTGTTTTTGATACGCGTCACTTGAAAAGGTGAGTTTGTACATTAATCAATTTATCCCAATTCAAACAATTAGCCTTTACCCACCGGCATTCAAACAGGTATATCATTTAAGCACTTAACCTCATGGAAATATGCTTGGTATAGCAACACAAACATTCGATGCAAGATGCTAAAACTCAAAATTGCTCACCTAGTACTCTGAGTTAAAACAAAGAAAAATAATTAGAAAACATGCATGCTCCTAACTAATGCAATATGACTAAATGTAATACACACAAGTTATGTAATTTTAATAGGCTTGGCTATGAACATGGCATATGATTCCATTCAAGACATGTGATGAATCATGTATTCAAACAATGAATTTAAACATTTGAAAAGTATAATGAGCCGAACCTTGGATGCATGCAAAACAATGGATGCAAAGCATAAAGATGCTAATTTGAAAAATGATGTTCTATACTAACCATCATAAGGGAGAAAGACGTGGGGTTGAAAGACATACAACTTATTACATGTTGGTCCTCGCATGAGAGGGTGCAAATCAATGTTCGAGAGTCCGAATTAAACTAATTATTACAAAGCCAAGTGAATGAATAAATAACTAACTAGCTAATTTATTACAACAAAATAAGCTAATTATCTAACTAATCATTGCTACAACAATATTAATTACGATGATAATAATTACAACAATATTGAGATCATTAATTTACAATTTGCAATGGAAGCACAAGGATGGCATGCTCGTAGCGGTTTCAGAAGTAACTCTATCTGCCTTCCTTGGAATCTGTCCTGTTTCACCTTCAGTCACTGCCCTTTGCTTCTGCAAAACACACTGCCTTACCAAGCATTGATGGTCGACTGGCCCCCAATGAAGCCCGGCCGGGCCCAAATAAGGCCGGACGTGCCTTAATTTTATGCAAAATCCTGTTTTTGTGCTCTGAAGTGAAAACAGTGTAGACAGAGTTATTTTGAACTCTGTTTGTCCCTTCTGCACTGCTCTCTCATAGTAAGCCTCAAGAGAAGAACAAAGTCATTTCCAAAACCATCAATGAGCAAATTGATTGCTTGATAAGTTAGGGCATGATTTTGGACAAAAATTAATGAATGCAATGAATCGATAACCACCCATCCCTCCTATCATGGAGTAAGCTCAAAGAGGGAGGTAGGAACACTTCAAGGCTCATTGAAACATCATGAATTGATGTAAGACGACCCTTGACACAATAGACTCGGCAAAACGTCCAGCCAAATCCAAGCAATATAACTCATTTTCTTTATGTGGGTTGGTTCATTTTAGCAATTTTTAGACCTTTCCATTCTTTAGTCCATTAAGTCCAAGGTGATGATTACGTCCACTAAATGAGAAGCATGTCAAACGGGAAGTGATTCTCAACATGAAAGAGAGACTATGCTGTTGGCAATGAACCTCCGTAAAAATTAAGCCATTAAGCATAAATCTCTAGCTCTTGTTTTGAACAACCATTAACCAGTTGAAACAACTCTCAAATGAAAGAAATGGATAATAGGTTACTTATTAAAATGAGATTTTTAAACATGGAAATTAAACAAAGAAAGGCCAAGAACATCATACAACAAGCTATTTATGTGAACAAATGAGATAACAAGAAAACTAATCAAAGCATGAATTAATTAAATAACCTAGGACAACCCTAAAACAGCCCTTAATGGGTGAAAAACAGTGGCTCAACGTGCATGAAAAGAGCCCAAAAAGCTAAACAACAAATAAAGAAAATAAGGCTAGTAAGTAAGAACAAGAAGGGGTGGCTAACCCCTCCACTTTTGAATCCTCAAAACATGATTTTTAGTCTTTTTTAAACTCTGAAAATCAATTTAGAAAAAAAAGAAAAGGATTTAAAAACAAGGTTTGAGCTATATGTGAAGGTGTAAGAAAGAGTGTTAACTCTCTATACCCTTTGGTAGCAATCCAAACCCAAGCTTAGACACTTCAAAGAGGATCAAAACAATTCAAAAATACAAGAACTAGAAAGCAAGAGATAGCAAAGAGAGCAAGAGAAGAGATAGTAATCTTATACCTCTCAAGAAAAATAAGCTCTCTGTTGTGAATCAAACTAGGTCCAAACAGACTTTCAAGCTTGAATTGTGCTGCTCAAGGCTCAACCAAGGTTCCAAGGCTAAGGTGTGAAGGTGTATATGGTGTATGGATATAGGTTAAAGGTGGAAAGCTTGCTCAAAGGTTGCTTACACAGGAAGAAGGAGCTTTCAAGAAGGTGTATAAGCTTTTTAGAATTTGTTCAACCCTCAAAACAGAGATACAACTTCGTTTTTATAGAATTTGAGCAAAAGAGATCATAAATTTCTTCAAAAATGGACAGCTGGCGGGCTCTCGCCCAGAACAGTGTTTCTTGTTACCAAGGCACTGTTGGGCATAAATGGCCATGTCCAACTCTCAATGAGGCACGGCCGGGCCTTAATGTGATCCCCTGTCTCTCTGTTTCAGACTTAGAATAGGGTGGCAAAATGTGTAAAAATGGATTTCTGGGGTACAAATAGTGTGAATATGGAAGGTTTGGGACTGTTTCGGAGCTTAAACATAGCCTTTTCGTTGAGACCTCGAACTACGCACAACACCACTTTCATCATCGAGTGTAATAGGCAAAGCGCTCAAGCCTTACGGGCGGTCAAAAATTGGGTGTCTACACAAGTCCATTATCAGTTATTATGCAAGGACTATGGAGATAACAAATAAGATGCGATTTCACGGTGAAAAGATGGAAGATGTGGCTATTGTTGAGAAGATTCTACATTTATTCGCCCCAAAATATGATTATGTGGTTTGTTCAATTGAAGAATTGAAAGATATAGATAAGTTCTCTCTTGATGAACTCCAAAGTTCCTTATTAGTCCATGAACAAAAGATGAACCAAAATTCAACTGTTGATAAGCAAGTTTTAAAAGCTTCTACATTTACTTAGTTCTCAAACTATAGAGGAAGAGGTAGAGGTAGAGGCAATAGAGATGGAAGCCGACAACATCAGAATTTCAAAGCTGATGAAGGGCACTCAAATTTCAGCAACTTGACAAATCCAAGATAGAGTGCTTCAGGTGCCATAAATTTGGTCATTACCGATCTAAATGTTATACCAAACTGCCAAACGATAAAGAGAAGTTCGACAAATCGAATTTTGCAACAGAAAAAAATGAATTAGAGACTTTGTTGATGGCGTGTCATGTCAATAAGGCACTCCGATCAGACATTTGGTATGTGGATACAGGCTGCAGCAACCACGTGTGTGGAAGTAAGTCTTCTTTTTCTTATTTAAATAAAGACTTTCATTCTACTATCAGTTTTGGTGATTGTTCTACTATGAAAGTAATGGGAAAAGGTGGTATTAATATTAGAGCCAAGAATGGTTTTGTAAAAACAATTTCCAATGTTTTTTATGTCCCTGACTTGAAAAGTAATTTGTTAAGTGCTGGTTAGTTGCAAGAAAAGGGTTATGTGATAACTATTAAAAAAGGTGCTTGTAAGATCTATAATCCTTCAAGAGGAGCAATTGCTATTGTTCAGATGAGTTCAAACAGGTTGTTTCCTTTGAAGATAACAACATCTCAACCTTGCTTAATGGCTGAAGTGAAAGACCCCTCATGGTTTTGGTATTTTCGATATGGCCACTTGAATTTTGGCGGATTAAAGACTCTTCAACAGAAAGATATGCTTGCAGGCCTCTCTCAAATTGTCATTCCTTCTCAAGTTTGTGAAGAATGTGTTGTTGGCAAACAACATCGTTCTCCATTCCCTCAAGGAAAGTCATGGAGAGCAAAAACTCTCCTAGAGTTGGTTCATTCAGATATTTGTGGGCCGATAAATCCATATTCTAATGGGAGTAAAAGATATTTTATTACCTTCATTGATGATTATACTCGAAAAACTTTGGTTTATTTTTTGCAAGAGAAATCAGAAGCTTTTGGTACATTTAAAAGCTTCAAGACATGTGTTGAAAATGAAACAGGAAAAGCCATCCAAACTTTTCGCACTGATCGTGGTGGAGAATTTTGCTCAAAGGAATTTGATGTTTTTTGTAATAAGAATGGTATTCGAAGGGAACTCACAACTACTTACACACCACAACAAAATGGTGTATCAGAGAGGAAACATAGAACCGTCCTCAATATGGTGAGAAGCTTGTTGGCAAGAGGAAACATTCCAAAAAGGTTCTGGCCCGAGGCAGTCAATTACAGCATTCATGTGTTGAATAGAAGTCCTACTTTTGCTATTCAAAACATGACACCTAAGGAGGCTTGGAGTGAGCGCAATCCAGCTGTAGATCACTTCAAAATTTTTGGATGCATAGCCTATGCATATGTTCCAAATGAGAAAAAGAAAAAGCTTGATGAAAAAGGAGAAAAATGTGTCTAACACTCCAAAGCCTATAAGTTGTTCAATTCAATTACTGAGAAAATAATTACCAGCCGAGATGTGGTTTTTGATGAAGAAAAGATGTGGGATTGGACTGGAAAAGGCAAGGAACTGCGGCAAATTCAAGTTGATTTTGATGGTATAGAGAATAGAACTGAAATGCAGCAGCATTAGATTTGATTGTACAGAGAATATGACTGAAATGCAGCAGCATCAGCCCCCCTTAGATGAACACTTGCCCAGTTCTTCAACGACTACACCAACAAATGAGCAGCCACCTGAGAATCAACGTCCAAGGAAAAGACCAGCTTAGATGCTGGACTATGTAAGTGGAGATGAACTCTCTGTTGATGAGACTATTGCTCACTTTGCATTGTTTGCAGATTTTGATCCTATCACATTTGAAGAAGCAATCAAGGATGCTAAATGGCAAACGACAATGAATGCTGAGATCAAATCCATAGAGAAAAATAATACATGGGAATTGACTGACTTGCCAAATGGATAGAAAACTATTGGTGTAAGACGGGTTTTTAAAACCAAGTTGAATGAGAAAGGTAAGATAGACAAACATAAGGCTCGTTTGGTGGCAAAGGGATATAAACAAGAGTATGGTGTTGATTACAAAGAGGCGTTTGATCTAGTTGCAAGGCTAGACACAATTCGTTTAGTAATCTCTTTAGTTGCTCAACACTCTTGGCCTATTTTTCAATTAGATGTAAAGTCTACATTTTTGCATGGGGAATTGGAAGAAGAGGTGTACATTGATCAACCTCTCGGATATGTGAAGCAAGGTCACAAAAAATAGGTACACAAGCTAAAAAGGGCATTATACGGACTAAAACAAGAACCTAGAGCTTGGTATAGTCGTATAGATGCTTACTTTGTTAAAGAAGGTTTTCTTAAATGTCCTTATGAGCATACACTCTATACTAAATTTAGAGCAGATGGGAAGATGCTTATTGTGTGCTTATATGTTGATGACCTTATTATGTTAGTAATGATGGAGCCATGCTTGCTGATTTTAAGAAATCTATGATGAATGAATTTGACATGACAGATTTGGGGCTGATGCACTATTTTCTAGGCATTGAAGTAATGCAATCTCCTGTTGGTATTTCACAACAAAAATATGTTTTGGAAATTCTAGACAGGTTCAAAATGCAAGGCTGTAACTTAGTGTAGACACCCCATTTTTGACCGTCCTCAAGACTTGGTTGTGCTTGTAGGTACACCCAACAACTGTTTCGATTGCTCGCCCAGCACTCGACTGTCGCGGTGGAACGTCACCGGTTCGAGTTCCCCGGACCTTGTATCCTTTTTGCCTCTTTTTTTGGACCCTGATTTGGTCCTTTCAGAGTGGCCTCCTGGTGCACTGCCGGTCATGGCTTTGTTCCTGCCGGCCACTGATGAAGCCCTGTCGGTCATCAGTGTGCCACTGCCGGCCATTGCTGATGGCCGGCACCCCCCTATCTCAGCTGGTTTTCCTCCAGATCTTTTGAGCCAGCTGGATTTTTGTTTGCTCCCCTCCATACACGTGTATGGAGGGATGAAGGCCTTGCAAAGCTTCTTGAAGAAGTTTTGGCTTTTCATTTCTCTATATAAGGAAGATGCATCTTCCTTAGAGAGGGTTCTGAGTTTTGAAGAGCAAAAACTCCCTTTCTCTCTATATTGCTTGTGTTTTGTGCCTTGAAGTTGGATTTCCTTGCACTTTTACACTACAACACATAGATATACACCACCACCATTGGACTAAGCTTCTTGGGAGGAATTCTTGAGGTCTGAAAGCAAGCTTCCACCCCCTGAAATTGCTGGTTTCGAAGAGGGTCTTCAAAGGTGAGCATTTCCCCCATTTTTGCACTTTTGCACCTTGCTTTCCCTTGCTTTAGCCTTGCTTTGCTTAGCCCTCTTTGTTTTTAGGCTTTGCTTATAACTGAAAAAAGTCTTGTTTTTAAGTGCTTTTTAAGTTTGGTTAAGGTCATTTTTCTGTTTGGGTGTGTAGCCCCCTTGCATGCTTTGTTTGGCTTTGTTTTAAGCCATATTTGGAGGCCTCCGAGCTAGCTTTGGTTTGGCCTTCCTACCACTGAAATCTAGTAGGATTTCAGTGGTAGAGGTGTGGTTTTGAGGTCCTAAATCAGAGGGGGTAGTCCCCTCTCTTTGTGTTCCTCCTTACTTGCATTTTTGGCCTTCCAAAGGACCATCCCTCTATGCATTTTTGAGGCTTGGTCCAGGCCTTTTTTTGTGACTTCTAGGACCTACCTTGGCCCTGTCCAAGGCTGGTTTGGTCATGTCATGCTTGCGTCTAGCGTGTGTAATGTAACTCCATTTATAGCTCATCAAAGTAACATGTGTGCATAGTCTTTGTTGAGTCCATTTCAGTCCATTTTTGGTGATGTTTTACCATGCCATGAATCTGTTTTGGGTTGGTTTTGTTACTCCATGTTTTCTTGATGCACTTGTAATGTAAATCCCCTAAACTAGCTTCATATGCTCCATGCCATGTCATTTTAACTTGTTTGGTTTACATTTCAGCATGTATTTGGTCATCCTATCCATAGTTGGTTTGATCATCCTTTGCATGCTCCATATAGGTGTAGAACAAATCTTGTTTACTAGCCTTTTGTGCATGATGTTTTGACTCATCATACTAGTATATTTTGGCTTTGCTCAAACTTGATTTTATGCTTATTTTGAAGTGTTTTAGGACTGTTTTGGGCTGCCATGACCATATCACTCATGCTTTGTATAGCTATAGTGTAAATGCTTAGGCTAGTCTTGGGTTTTGAGGCCTCTGTCATGTCATACATGTGATGTTTGCATGCCTTGCCCTCATTCCACATGCTATTTCAGCCCATGAAATGTTGTCATACACTTGCATTTGACATGCCTTGAATGCTTTGTGTAGCTTGTGCTTTATGCCTCAAGAGTGGACTTTTGTGCATGCCACTTAGCCTAAGCCTTTGGCTCATCATTTCAGTGCATTTGGGTCCTAATATACCATGATGTAACTCTGTTTTTGGTTGTCCAAGTCATGCCATGATTGGTTCTCATAGGTGTAGTGCATTGCCTCTTTAATAGCCTTGCATGCTCCATGCTTTTAGTCTTGTGTTCTAGCCTTTGTTGGCTAGCTTTGAGCTTGATTTTGGTCTTGTTTGGGCCTACCCTAGGACTATTTTAGGTCCCCTTGGCCCTTTGGGGCTTGCCTTGTATGGCCATGGCTTAAGTCCCTTTGCTTACTTTGAGCCTTGAGCATCATAACATGCTATGCTTGCATTGTTGAGTTGATTTGGCATCAATTTACATGGTATTTCAGAGCTTACCTCATTGTCATATATCCATGTTTTGTTGCTCCTTAAGTGTGCTTAAGAGTTGTCCTCTTTGTGCCTTAATACTTGAGCCATTTGGCATGTATGCTTGCCTTGCCTTTCCATGCTTTTCATGCCATCAATTCCATCACTTTGGCTACTGATTTGGACCTAGTTGAGAGCCGTCCATCTTGGTGTAAGCCCATCTTACCATGTTGTCGCATGCTTGTTTCATTTCGTATGTTGTCGCATACTTGTTTAGCTTCGCATACTGTAGCACGTCCGCGGGGGACCTCGAATGCTACAGTTCGGACTCTCCTTTTTGTTTGTTGCGGTTCTAAATCTGAACCAAAGAGTCCAACTCTGGCAAATCGTTTTGAAGAAAACTGATTGTTTGAAAAGTAGTGCCAAGCATGGACTGCTTTGCCAGATTACAGAGTCGCCACCTAAATATTTTTAAAATGGGAAATTTAGGAAACCCTGACTCGGTGCCGAAGGCCACGTGTCCGTCATCACCAAAGTGTCTTGGCTCGGGAGCTTGGGTACGATTGGGGAAGGTCAGCTATGAGCACCCCCTCTCGCCCGATCCGAAGATCGGCCTCTACTAACCGTGATATCCGTTTTTGAAAACTTTATGCGTTCTTATCCCAATTATTAGCCTAGAATTACTATGTTATGCGCACAGCAAATAAGTATAGACTAGATCGCCTAACTTGGAAATAAACATTGCATATCCGTTCGTTTTGAAAAACGTGTTGGGTTTTGCTACTCGAAAGTAGGCTAAAATACGGATTTCAATGAGTTGTTCCAACTCACGCAATCCAACCTCCACCCACAGGCATTCAAACAGTAATATCACATAAGCATTTAGCCGCATGGCAAGCATACTGTCATGTTAACATTCACACGTATGCGAAGTGCTAAAGCATAAAAACTTACATCGTACTCCGTGCCAAAACAAAACCCGGTTAGCAAACATGCCTGACCTAGTTCATGTTAAGTGGCTAATGCAACACAGGCATAGATGCAATCTAGAGTAGGCTCGGCTAACCCTAAACATGGCATGTGAAGTGCGCGAGTAGCACGTATTCAATTTGGAATTGAAAATGCGATGCAGTTTGTATGATGTACCGAGCCCAGTGCATGTAAACAAATGCATGAATGCACGCATGCATTGCATAAGGTATGCTAATTTAAATATGCCCTAATCTACCATCATAAGCAGGTAAATAAAAGGGAAGAAAGAAATGGGGATTGGAAGACATACACCCACTCACACACACTTATTACAAATTTGCGCCCTTACTCGGAGGGACCAAAATAATAATACAGTCCAAAAATAAATGAATAAATATTACAAATTCTAATTATTGAATAAATAAATGTAAAATAAAAAGGGGGCCACAGCCCCTCGCCTCGGGATACGCGAATGATGCATGCTCGTCGCGACTCGCCCGGAAAACCCACACCGCGCCACTGCTGCCTCTGTTTCACTGCCCTGCCTCCCTGAAAAATTACCAGAGTCCCAGGATACCTCCCAAATTCACTGTAGTACACCACCGGCTGGAGGGAATAACCACCGGCTTCCTGAGGTGGCCACCGGCTGCTGGGGATCTTATCGGCACAAAAAGATTGCCGGTCGGCACTAAAGAGTGCCGGTCGGCACTAAATTCCTGCAGGAGACAGTTTTGACAGCAGGAGACAGCAACAGAGCATGGTATGGAATTTTGGGACAAATGTATGCACGGACACACTCCCTATCATGCAATGGACTCAAGGGAGCATGGCCCTCGACCCCCGGGCCACCAATCACGCATTTCAATGCATGATGGCCCGAGAAGCCAAGTTAGCAACTTCATGTGGAATGAAATGCACATAAACAAACAAAGAGCTCAACCTCTATCATACTCAATCAAGAGGCAAGCATGCATGTCAAATGCAACCTAAGCATGCAATCTAACATGCAATATGAACATGCAAGTATACAACATGCTAGGCACACAACCTAAGCAACACATACAAAGTAAGCATGCTACAACACATGAGGGAATGGACTTAAACTAGATTAGGCAGCCTCAAACAAGCCTAAAACAGTGGCCATAAGATGAATGAGGCGCCTCGAAATGCGTGCACACGGGCACGCAAACCGAGGCATGGCATAAAGGCATGAAATGGCATGGCAAGCGATATGCAAACATGCTAATGGAATTTTCAGTAGCTGAATGTGGGGGAAAACAGTCCCCGAATCATGGCCAAAGTACACCCGATGCACGGAATAGTCCCGAAACATGAATTTTGGCACCCGAAATGGCCTATAGCTATGCCAAACATGCAAGATATGAACATGGAGTATGAAGACAGAAGCTAGACAGCCCCAAAATAAGCATGTTCATAGTACAAATCATGGCAAGACAGTAAGCACAAGTGGGACTAACATGGCATGCAAAAATGGCTCCTCGAGGGAGGCAATGAGGCAAGTGATAGATACAATGCTTAAACAGAAAAATGTCCTTCTACAACACTGAAGAGGGACCAAAAATATGAACATTTACAGTAGATGACAAGTCCCAAAACAGTATACACACATGCTCAAAATGCAATGCAAGATTAAGGCCCACAAAGGGTATAACATGAAGTACCAAAGGATGCACCAAACAGCCAAACACCCTTCATGAGACATGTAGAGGGGGTCAAAACTAAGACCCTTTCCAGGCCTGTCGAAGACCCAAAAACAGAAGCATGGTAGGCTAACAAAGCATGCAAAATGGGGGCCAAAGAGGGGGTATAATGGTAAGTACTACATGGAGACCCCCAACAGTGTTGAGCCCTTCTTCAATGTTGAAGAAGGGCTCAAAAAAGCAACTTTGTAGTTTACATCGAAGCTCAAAAATACATGCAACTATGGCTTAGATATGAACCAAGAAAATGCTAGTTTGAGGGAAAAGTGTGCTTACCCTTGAAGACCAACAAACCAGCACCTCTTGGGCCAAGTTTTGGTGCTCCTAGCTCTGCAAATGACCTCCAATGCTGGAAATGGAAGTGGTGGTGTTGTGCTATGGTTGGTGAAGGAATGGCCCAAGACAAGGGTGTTTGGAGTTGAATGAGAGAGATATGTGATTGTAATATATATGTTAGATATATATATCTATTCTCTGGTTTTTTGTTCAAATTTCCAACCTTAGCAATGGAGAGGAAGGCCTCTCTTATATAGGCAACAAAAGGCCAAGCTTAGAGGCTAAGCAATTCAAAAGGGTCAAGGGGGTCAAGGCTTGTTTAAGAAGCTTGGACAGCTGGTAAGGCTTCTTGAGGAAGCCAAGACAAGGGGTCAAGGCTTCCCCAAGAAGCCTTGAGCAAAGGGTGCAAAGAAGGAGGCCAAGGTGGTTAAAGGGTGCAAAATGGCACATGTATGCACGTGGGTCGAGTTCTGTGCATCCCAGCTGGCACAGCTGGCATGCACCAAGCTGGGGGGGCAAAGGGGCAAACCGGCCAGAAGATTCGATCATTGTCCAAAAATAAAGTGCCGGTCGGCACTCTTTCTGCCGGTCGGCTAAATAGAGTGCCGATGGATGATTCCTTGGTCAAAACATGGCCGGTGGGTATGCAAATCGAAGCCCCGGAAGTTAGCTTTCCAATGCGCAAACCTTGCATCAAAATTCCCCTTCTGTAAAAGTTATGCCCTTTTCCGTGAAGCCGCGCAGACTCGATCCAACCGGAATGATCCCCTACTTTAACCAGTCATATCTCCTCCACCCGGACTTGGATGTAGGAGATTCTTGAACCAAAATGAAGCCCCGGAAGTCTTCTTTCAAATGGTGGTGGCCTCATAGCTTAACTCCAAGTATGCGATGAATGGAGCCTGATTCAGCGAGGGCTGCGCGACTCTCTTCCCCGTTCTACCCGGATTCATGTCGAACTTCTCCCAAACCTATTTTCTTCCCCTCTTCTTCTTCTTTCTTTCAACACTCCAACCCCAACAAAGTGTTTGAAAGTTTGCCTCTCTTCTTCCAAGAAACTGAACCTGTGGCCTGCACATCTCTCAACCGACCAAACCACACAGTCAGTCGCCCCAGTCTTGGGGGCGGTCAAAATGGGTGTCTACCTGGGGATCTTATCGGCACAAAAGATTGCCGGTCGGCACTAAAGAGTGCCGGTCGCACTAAATTCCTGCAGGAGACAGTTTTGAAACAGCAGGAGACAGCAACAGAGCATGGTATGGAATTTTGGGACAAATGTATGCACGGACACACTCCCTATCATGCAATGGACTCAGGGGAGTATGGCCCTCGACCCGGGCCACCAATCACGCATTTCAATGCATGATGGCCCCAGAAGCCAAAGTGTGCAACTTCAATGTGGATGAAATGCACATAAACAAACAAAGAGCTCAACCTCTATCATACTCAATTCAAGAGGTAAAGATGCATGTCAAATGCAACCTAGCATGCAATCTAACATGCAAATATACATGCAATATATAAACATCTAGGCACACAACCTAAGCAACACATATCAAAGTAAGCATGCTACAACACATGAGGGAATGGACTTAAACTAGATTAGGCAGCCTCAAACAAGCCTAAAACAGTGGCCATAAGATGAAAATGAGGCGCCTCGAAATGCGTGCACACGGGCACGCAAACCGAGGCAATGGCATAAAGGCATGAAATGGCATGAAGCGATTATGCAAACATGCTAATGGAATTTCAGCACTGAAATGTGGGGGAAAACAGTCCCGAATCATGGCCAAGTACATCCGATGCACGGAATAGTCCCGAACATGAATTTTGGCACCCGAAATGGCCTATAGCTATGCCAAACATGCAAGATATGAACATGGAGTATGAGACAGAAGCTAGACAGCCCCAAAATAACATGTCATAGTACAAATCATGGCAAGACAGTAAGCACAAGTGGGACTAACATGGCATGCAAAAATGGCTCCTCGAGGGAGGCAATGAGGCAAGTGATAGATACAATGCTTAAACAGAAAAATGTCCTTCTACAACACTGAAGAGGGACCAAAAATATGAACATTTTCAGTAGATGACAAGTCCCAAAACAGTATACACACATGCTCAAAATGCAATGCAAGATTAAGGCCCACAAAGGGGTATAACATGAAGTACCAAAAGGATGCACCAAACAGCCAAACACCCTTTATGAGACATGTAGAGGGGGTCAAACTAAGACCCTTTCCAGGCCTGTCGAAGACCCAAAAACAGAAGCATGGTAGGCTAACAAAGCATGCAAAAATGGGGGCCAAAGAGGGGGTATAATGGTAAGTACTACATGGAGACCCCAACAGTGTTGAGCCCTTCTTCAATGTTGAAGAAGGGCTCAAAAAAGCAACTTTGTAGTTTACATCGAAGCTCAAAAATACATGCAATATGGCTTAGATATGATCAATAAAATGCTAGTTTTGGGAAAGTGTGCTTACCCTTGAGACCAACAAACCAGCACCTCTTGGGCCAGTTTTGGTGCTCCTAAGCTCTGCAAATGACCTCCCAAATGCTGGAAATGGAAGTGGGGTGTTGTGCTATGGGTTGGTGAAGGAATGGCCCAAGAACAAGGGTGTATGGAGGTTGAATGAGAGAGATATGTGATTGTAGATATATATGTTAGATATATATATCTATTCTCTGGTTTTCTTGCTCAGAATTTCCAACCTTAGCAATGGAGAGGAAGGCCTCTCTTATATAGGCAACAAAAGGCCAAGCTTAGAGGCTAAGCAATTCAAAAAGGGTCAAGGGGGGTCAAGGCTTGTTTAGAAGCTTGGACAGCTGGTAAGGCTTCTTGAGGAAGCCAACAAGGGGTCAAGGCTTCCCCAAGAAGCCTTGAGCAAAGGGTGCAAAGAAGGAGGCCAAAGGTGGTTAAAGGTGCAAAATGGGCAATGTATGCACGTGGGTCGAGTTCTGTGCATCCCAGCTGGCACAGCTGGCATGCACCAAGCTTGGGGGGCAAAGGGTTCAAACCGGCCAGAAGATTCGATCATTGTCCAAAATAAAGTGCCGGTCGGCACTCTTTTCTGCCGGTCGGCTAAATAGATGCCGATGGATGATTCCTGGTCAAACATGGCCGGTGGGTATGCAAATCGAAGCCCCGGAAGTTATTTTCAACCGCGTAAACCTTGCATCAAAATTCCTTCTGTACAAAAAGTTATGCCCTTTTCCGTGAAGTCGCGCAGACTCGATCCAACCGGAATGATCCCCTACTTTACCAGTCATATCTCCTCCACCCGGACTTGGATGTAGGAGATTCTGAACCAAAAATGAAGCCCCGGAAGTCTTCTTTCAAATGGTGGTGGCCTCATAGCTTAACTCCAAGTATGCGGATGAATGGGCCTGATTCAGCGAGGGCTGCGCGACTCGCTTCTACCCGGATTCATGTCGAACTTCTCCCAAACCTATTTTCTTCCCTCTTCTCCTCTTTTCTTGAACTCCAAACCCTTAAACAAAGTGTTTGGAAAGTTTTGCCTCTCTTCTTGCCAAAGAAACTGAACCTGTGGCCTGCACATCTCTCAACATCGACCAAAACATCAGTCGCGCCCAAGTCTTCGGGGCAGTAAAAAATGGGGTGTCTACACATACCTTGCATGCTCACATGTTCATGTTACAGTTTGTCATGTTGTCCAAGGTTGTTGCCTCACATCATGCTTATACGCTTGTTGCATGCTTGGGTTAGTCGCATGTTTGCACACTTAGGTCATGTTGCATGTTTGCCATGCTTATATGTTGCATTGCTTGGATTAAGTATTAATCCGAGCACGAGGAACGAGGGGCATTTCATACTTCAAGTGATGGGATGTGTATCAATTCTCGGTCGCCGAAGCTCTTGATGATTCATGATAGAGTTCTAGGCTTTACTTGCTTTATTTGTGCATTCATTTTCATATTGATTTGCACAAGTTGGATCTTTGGCCATCATGCATGGGATGCGTGATTGATGGTTGTGGATCCGACTTGGCCTCTCCCTTGATGTTTTGAGGTGATTTGGAGTGCCATGGTGCGTACATGTCCTTGGGAAACCCTCCATTTTCTTTATTTTGTGCTTCGTTGCAGTTTGGTGTCACAGCCACACCAGTGGCCGGCAGCCTACCACTGATGGCCGGCAGTGTGCCACCCTTGGCCGGCAATGGACCATTCTTGGCCCGCAGATCTCCCTCCATAGCCGGTAGGCCACTGGTGACTTCCCCTGCAGTGTTTTGGTAAGTTTCAGCAACAAGCACTAGAAGACACCTGCAAACAGAGCCTCTAAAGAGTAACCGGAAGGCGTTTTGAGGTGAAGAACCGAAGCGAGCATGCATGCCTCCCTTCTTCAAACAGAGCTGGAATAGCACCGTTTACTGCTTTCCCTACTTGCTTGTTGTCATTCATTAATCAGTTAATTAATTAAGTTGTGTAATAATTAGTTGTAGCTAGTTATTCATTTGGTTCTGTAATAATTAATTAGCTTGCGTAGTTAATTATTTGTATTATTATTTTGGTCCCTCCGTGCGAGGGCGAATTGTAATAAGTGTGTGTGGTGTGGTGTATGTCTTCCAACCCCATTTCTTTCTATCCCTTTTATTTACCCGCTTATGATGGTAGATTAGGGCACGTTTATTTTAGCATACCTTATGCAATGCATGCGTGCATCCATGCATTTGTTTACATACACCGGGCTCGGTACATCATACAAACTGCATCGTACTTTCAATTCCAAATTGAATACGTGATAGTTGTCATTCATCATGTGCCATGTTAGGATAGCCGAGCCTGTCTAGATTACATTCCGTATGCGATGCATTAGCCACTTAACATAAACTAGGTCATGCATGTTTGCTAACCGGGTTATTGTTTTTGGCACGGAGTACGATGTAAGTTTTTATGCTTTAGCACTTCGCATGCGTGTGAATGTTAACATGACAGTATGCTTGCCATGCGGCTAAATGCTTATGTGATATTACTGTTTGAATGCCTGTGGGTGGAGGTTGGATTGCGTGAGTTGGAACAATCATTAAATCCGTATTTTAGCCTACTTGCGAGTAGCAAAAACCAACACGTTTCCAGAACAAAACGGATATGCAATGTTTATTTCCAAGTTAGGCAATCTAGTCTATACTTTTGTGTTGTGCGCATCACATAGTAATTCTAGGTTAATAACCGGAATAAGAACGCATAAAGTTTTCAAAATCGGATATCACGGTTAGTAGAGGCCGGTCTTCGGACCGGGCGAAAGGGGGTGCTCATAGCTGACCTTCCCCGATCGTACCCAAGCTCCCGAGCCAAGACCACTTTGGTGATGACGGACATGTGGCCTTCGGCACCGAGTCAGGGTTTCCTAAATTTCCCATTTTAAAATATTTAGGTGGCGACTCTGTAATCTGGCAAAGCAGTCCATGTTTGGCACTACTTTTTAAAAATCTGTTTTTCTTCAAAACGATTTGCCGGATTTGGACTCTTTGGTTCAGATTTAGAACCGCGACACAAATCGAGTCCGAACTGTAGCATGAGGCCCAAGGGCGCGTCTACACTTAGTTTCCACCCTGACTGAACTTGGTTTGAAGCTCACGAAGATTGGATCAGGAAAGAAGGTGGATGTAACTATTTACAAGCAAATTGTTGGAGTCTTATGTATTTGACGTCGAGAAGACTAGATATTATGCATGATGTTAGTTCAATCAACAGATATATGGAGACTCCAACGAAGTTCATCTCTTAGCAGCAAAGAGAATTTTTTCGCTATTTGAAAGGTACAACAGATTTGGAATATTTTATAAAAATGGTGGAGAGTCAAGTTTGATTGGTTTTTCAGACAGCGACTATGCTAGAGATATTGATGACAAAAAAAGTACTTCGGGTTTTTTTTTATGATGAGTTCTGGAGCTGTATTATGGTCATCTAAGAACTAACCAATATTCACTTTGTCAACCACTGAAGCTGAATTTGTTGCTGCAAGAGCTTGTGCTTGTCAAGCTATCTGGTTAAGGAAAATTCTTAAAGTGCTGCAGTTCAAGCAAGTAGGAGCTACTACAATTTTTTGTGACAACAACTCTGCCATCAAACTTTCAAAAAATCCTGTGCTACATGGAAGGAACACAGTGATGTGAAGTATTATTTTTTAAGAGATCTCAGGAATATGGAGAAATTGAACTGGTTTACTGTCAAAGTAAAGACCAAGTTGCAGATATACAGACCAAGCCTCTCAAGTTGGCTGCATTTGCGCAGCTGCGTGGTCTACTTGAAGTTTGTTCAAGTGTTGCTTTGAAGGAAGACTTTGCACAGGATTGATTTTTTGTTATTTTTAAACTGATTTTCTGCAGATTTCAATTTAAGGAAGGGTGTTAAATGTGTTATTTCAGTTTCTTTTAGTGTTTATCAGAAGCTTAGTCATTAGTTGTTTTGACCAAGTCTATAGGAATTTAGTTACTTGATTCATGGCTGAGAAAGTGTTTTATTTGTTATCCTATTTATAGGAGTTGTGGGTAGTACTAATGTTAGTTGAGGAAGTGTGCTTCTGGAAGTCTGATGTAAAGTCTATATAAAGGCTTGTTATCAATCAATAAATATAGAGAGCTTCACAATTCCAATACGTCCCTTTTACTTTTCTCCTAAATTATGCCAGTGTATCAGACTGTATCACAGATGAGAGAGAGAGAAAGACGGAGAGAGAGCGGTTTGGGCGAGGCTTCGGTGGCCGTGGTAACAGAGGCACGATTGCGGAGAGGCCGCACTGTATGGCCTTACAATGAGGAGATAGTGAAATGAGGGTTTGTAGCAGTAAGCTTTGAACAGAGAGAGAGATGGGGGTTTGAGGTAGAGAAACCGGGGTGGTTTAAAATATGTGGGGCTAGCTTAGTCATTGTGTAGAAGCTTCTCCTTGTGGACACAATGTTTTAGAGCCTAATTTTTGAAGAAAAAAAATTTAGAACTAGATTTATCGCCCGATCGCCCTATTTTTTTTTTTTTTTGGGTACATTAGAAACTACAAAATAGAGGGACTAAGCCCTCTATGTAGACATTCATACCATGTCTGACACTAGCAAATTTCTTAACTCAACTGGCAAATCATTCATCACTAGCATGTCTTCTAGTTGGTTGACTCCATTATATATGAATGCCATTTTCTATACCCGATTCTCATTTTATCTCTAAATTCCAACAATTCAAACACAATTTCACAATATTTTGATACGAAATTGATAAAATTAAAATTTGTGTTAAAAGTCTTTCCATTTAATCCCATAATCTAATTTTATTAATAAACACAATTAAAATATTGGGAAACCAATTGACACAATTTAAATATTAGTGACTAAATTAATACAATTAAATATTATGCACCAAAATGACACAATACTCGTATTTTGGGGATTAAAAATTTAACTGACCCTTGAAACTTTAAGAACCAAAGTCATATGGAGCATTTGAAATTCGACTAATTTTAGTCAAATTAAAAAATTAAAATTAAAATTATCATAATTAAAATTCAAAAAAAATAAAAAGGACACAAAACTTAAATGATACATAGCCATCAACTTCATCTACATGACAAGTTATTTGGCTGGTACTTTTGGTTCCTAGAACATGCAAGCCCAATGCAAAATGGGAGCCAAGATTCTCATCAATTATATAAGTAAAAAGAAAATAAATAAAATAAATAAATAATAATTGATGCTTCTTCCATTTCAAAATATTAGTCATTTATTCTATTTTTTATTATCCTAAAATATTAATCTCTTTCAAAAATCATGAGCTAAAAGAATATGAATTTTTTATTTTGCCCTTCTTTTAAATTCATTGGCATTACTTTTGAAGTATAATAATTGTACTACCAAATGGTAGTTTTGAAAAGTTAATATTTTTGAGATATTATAATTGTACTACTAAAAAAATTAAACTACCTAAAAAAGACTATTATTTTAAGACGAAAGGAGTATTATTTATTGTCAATAGGATAAGACAGAATCACATTTTAATGAAATAACACCACTAAACCATGGAGTTTTTACAAAAAAAATCAATTTGCTCATAGAGCTTACACCCTATCAATTCAATTTTTATCCTACAAATTAATTTTGGATAAAATTTGAAAACTTTTAGGGTCATTTGCATGGATGCTCCCTAAACTATTGGAAAACATCACTTAGACCCCTTGAATTACAAAAGCGTACAAATGGACGCCTTAAACTATTTAGAAATATCACTTTCCCCTTAAACTATAAAAGCATACAAATAGACCACTTAAACTATTAGTGTGTGACCCCTTCCATTAGGGGGGTCCAATTAATAGAAAGGGTAAATTACACTTACCTCTTTGAGGTTTCTGACAAATACGGGGGACCTTCCCTGTAGTTTCAATAATTATAGAAACCTCCCTTAGTTTTGCTAATAATATCAAAATTTTCCCAATCCGTTAATTTAGCATAAATACGTTTCTTGACTATCCAAAATGATCATATTGGCCTTTGAATTGAGCGGGGAAAAGATGAAAATTACTACATCAACCAATAAGTAATTTAAATGAAAATTTTCACTCACCCCCCTCTGAGATTTTGCATATATATTATTAAAATCTAAATTTTGCATATATAGTATTAATTTAACACCCTAATAGCTTAATATAAGACCCTAATAATTAATACAATACTTATAAGACTTGTTTGACACTATATAAACAACGAAAAATTTATAAATTTAATTAATGCATTTATTATTTAAATTTCCTTTTTCTTTTCTTTTTTTAAGCTAAACAAATGGATTAATTTTTTTCCAACAATTTGTCCTACTTTTTTATTCATATGTAAGAAAATTATTTATCCCTAAATTGTTAAGATATTATTAACAAAATTTTATTTTTATTTTTGAGTCATTAAATTTCTAGTCAATGCATATTTACAAAAAATAAAAAAATAAATATAAAGTAAAAAAAATCCAATTGCCTCACAATAAATTAAAATTAGTTAATAGGAAATGAAAGACCAAGAAATCTTTTGAGAATAATAAACAATTCAAATAATTTATCATTTCTTACACCTAAAATTAAAATTAATCTTTACTCGAATGAAGAAATTAGTTGAGAATACTAAAATACTCAATTAATTTGTTGTATAATACTTAAAATATATTTTTTCATCTTTATTTTTCATTTAAACTATTTTTATTAAATTAAATCTTAAAATTTTTAATGTATTTTTAATTTCTCAACTTTATTTTGTTCTATTATTATTTATAGGGATGTTATTATTAAATTATCTAATTTTATTACTTTCGTATATCTAATACTCATATAATTTTATTGACAAGACTAAAAAAGCAGACTCTAATAGTAATTTAAACATACAACGAAATAAACACTTTCTAATAAAAAAAATATATAAATGTAATTTAATTTACCGTATTAAATATATATGAAATTATTATTTTTTTTCATATTTTTTTTTAAATATAAATATAATTTATGGACTATTTTTTTCTACAAGTTTTTGAACTTTTATAAACAAAAATAAAATAAAAATTCAACCATTAATGATGGTGAGAAATTAATTTTAAGATTTAATTTAATAAAATAGTTTAAATGAGATAAGTAAAGATGGAGAAATAGATTTTAAGTATCATACATAACAAATTAATTGAGTATTTTTTCTTCTCAAATAATTTCTCTATTCAAGTAAAGATTAATTTTAATTTTAGGTGTAAGAAATGACAAATTGTTTGAATTGTTTATTATTCTTAAATGATTTCTTGATTTTTCATTCCCTATTAACTAATTTTGATTTATTGTGAGGCGATTAAATTTTTTTACTTCTATTTTTATTTTTTTATTTTGTTAATAATATAAGAAATATTAAATTGCGTTTTTTTAAATATGCATCAATTAGAAGTTTAATGACTCAAGACAAAAACTAAAATTTGAGAATAATATATGATTGCGAAAAGATAAAATAATAATTTTTTTACATATGAATGAATAAGCATTGCAAATTCTCCGAAAAAAAATAAATCTATTTATTTTAATTTAAATAATAAATGCATTACATAAAATAATAAATTTGGTTATTTATGTGGTGTGAAATAGGTCTTATATTAAATTATTAGGATGTTACCTAATATTAATTTTAGAGATATTATTTATTTTTAAGAATTTTATCAATAAAAATTAAATTTTTTTTGCATTAAATGATTTAATAAGGCTTTAACAATTTAAAGATTTTATTTAATATTGCATGAAATTTAAGAATTATATTAAATAATGGTAAAATATGTATGAATTTTTGATAATATATATGCAAATCTTAGGGGATGCGAGTGAAATTTCTTATTTGAATAGATAAAGTAATTATTGGGAAATTCGTATGACATCAACATAACATCAGCAAATTCTGTTAAATAGTCTAATAGTGAGACAATCTTGATAATAATTTCAATAGTAAGGGAGGTTAGCGTAATTATTAAGCCACATGGGAGATCCTTATAATTGTTAAAAATCTCAAGAGAAGTAAGTATAATTTACCTAAACATTGTTTGTATTTTAGGTCGCCTATTTGTATGTTTTTATAGTTTATGGAATTAAAGTAATACTTTTCAATAATTTAGAGATCTATTTATATATTTTTATAATTTAGAGAGTTAAAATAATAATTTTCAACAATTTAGAAAGTTTTCATATAAATAATTGAAACTTTTATCTGATTTAGTAGAATTACTATTAATGAAGTGTTCTGTGTTACACATGCACCAAGTTCTGCTTTCATTGACTCTATATAGGGGTGTAAATCTGGCCTGACCCGACCCGACCCGGCCCGACCTACCCTGACCCGGATCAGCCCATGTCGGGCCTTGCGAGCTCCCATCAAAATTCAGGTCGGGCCAAGTTGGCCTATGGGCCAAAAAAAATAGGCCCAAGCCTAGCCCAGGTCTAGCGGGTATTCAGGCATTAAGCAGGCCAGTGGGACGGGCCTCAGGCTTGGGCTCGGCTTGAGCAGGCCTGACCATTTTTTTTTTTTTTTAAATTTTTTCTACAAAAATTTATTATTTTCCACTAAAAAAGACACTGGACCTCGAGCGAACGGGTGTGCCGGGCCTTGATTGGGCCTTAAGCAGGCTGATAGGCTGGGCCACGAGTCGGGCCATGGGCCGAGCTCGACCGAACTTCAAAATAATGGCCCTGGCCCAGGCCCAAACGGGCTTAAACGAGCTGGGCCCACCCGGGCAGCGGGCCATTTTTACACCTCCTAAATACAAACTCAATACTCTTTGTTTATTTGATTTTATGTATGTGAATCGCATAAAAATCGGAGAGTTGAAAGTTGAACGGGCAAATCGGAGAGTTGTCTGACTTTTTTTTTTTGTCCCATAATCGGGTGTTCAGATCAATTTACACGTAGCTCGACTAATTCTAGAATTCTAAAGTTAACGACCGGACAAATCTCCAGTGACCCCAAGATTTGTGATGTTTAGTCTTCGTGAGACTTGAA
Organism: Camellia japonica; assembly: GCA_030407325.1. Lineage (NCBI taxonomy): Eukaryota > Viridiplantae > Streptophyta > Magnoliopsida > Ericales > Theaceae > Camellia > Camellia japonica. The sequence continues at coordinate 47,507,185 of JAPPVO010000017.1, forward strand.
CATGCAACCTCTTGGGTGATAAGTGTTTTGGTTGCTTTCTCCTTCTACTAAAGCCAAATATCTTGGGATTGAGAGTTGTCCCACTTTAACGTAGAGGAATACACAAGGGGATTAGATATCATTCTAGCAGATGAAAGTAACTCTCGAATTTAGGCGAAAATAAAACCTTGAATCCGTAAAAAATAAAATTATCTTAATTATATTGAATAAAAGTTATTTTTGCCATAAGACTTACATAATTATTTATAATAAACTAAGCATTGGAAACCAATTAAACTTAGACACCAAGATATCTAAAATTAGGAAATAATAAATTAATCTTTTCTTGGAAAATAAAAAATAAGAAATTAGGAAAACAAAATCAAAACAAATTAAGAAATCTAATAATTCTAAAATATTTATACTAAATTACAATATTCTAAATAAAATACTAATTCTAAATATTAATATTAAAAATTTAAAAATTTCTAAAATCTTGTCCTACATTAAACTCCTCTTCTTTGAACGAATTCGTCCTCCCATTCATATTAGATATCTACACATTGCCCATGCCAAATAAAAAGATAGAATACTTTAGTTATTTGCCTCTCTTCCAAAAATTGTATGTAGAAAAGTCTACTTTCTGAAAATTCTTCTATGCATGCTTCAACTGGCTAACAAGATCAATTAGACAAGCATTAAAAATCAAATTAAATTGCTCCACACCAAGAAAAAATCAACAAAATTTACTTTATGTAGAACTTGCACACTCTCTTGATTTTGCACCATCCCAGATTCAATTGATCCTTCAATTATCAACTTTGGAACATCAACTGTAGCATCACCAATTTCTTTGTTGCACACAGTGGCTGTATTATCTCTTTTTCTATTTGATATTTGTTACTAGGCTCAATCAAATCTCCTTCTTCTTTAAGTATTTTTATGATTTGTTTGTAAAATTTTATCTCCAGCATTCAAATTACCAACGGTTGATATATTATCAACGCTAAAACTAGACTTTGTATCATTTTCATTAGTTTTACAAAAAATCTCACCACAAATAATATTTGGATCGGAAATATTTTCTTTTGTAACTACAATTTTATTGCATACTTTTACAACCTTTATTGAAGAACCTGGATTTATATATGACAAAATATCTTCATGATCATGAAAGTAAATTTACTTGTTGAGAGGGTATTTATATATAAATTTGGGCCGAGCTGGGTAATGGGCCGTTGTGAGCCACGGTAAGACGGGCGGAGTAAAAGGCCTTGGCGTTGGCCCGGTCCCCAAAAGGCCTTATTGTTATCCCGGTCCAAGAGAGCGTTACAGACAGCCCGGTCACCACACTCAGAGTTAGCCCGGTCGAGGCATGTTGCGGTTAGCTCGGTCCAAACCTTGCTATTTCTTAGCTCGGTCTAAACACACCATGGTTTGTATAGGAAAAGCCGAGGTAAGAGCAGTGAATGGAAGAAATCGAACTGGCTTTAGTTCGGTCTACTCTGCGGCTTAGCATAAGCCATGCTTACCTCGATTATATTGGAATCCGACCATGGTAAAGCCATCTCACTTGGTTTAAGCAGTGAGGGGGGTGTTGAAAGATAAGCATTATCTTTCAGGAATGTGATTCCTAGGAGGACTTTACATGGAGGAGTAAGAGTCCTACTAGGATTGTCCCACACGGAACCTATAAAAGCTCACAACATCACCTACGGAGAGGTAACACAACTTTGATTCTTGAATACACAGAGCTTTTGTCTATTTGTCTATTTTGCTGACTTAGGCATCGGAGAGGTATCCGGCACACACACGCCGGCTAGCTCACGTTGTGTTTTCAGGGAGTAAAGCGACATCGTACGGAGGAGCGCAATCTTGATCGACAGGATTATACGAGGACAATATTTTGTGCTCATACAATTGGCGCCGTCTGTGGAATAACAGAAAGAACAAAACCTCTTGATCAAGTAATCCTCACTGGTTAGAAGCAATGGCGCACAACGAAGATTTACCGCAGTCCACCATCGACGGACAAACCCCAGAAGGGGGTGGGAGGCGCGAAGGTCTGCCTTCTATCCCTCCATGGCGAACTTAGAGCCCCCGCGACAGAACCCCCAAAGGGATGCAAGGGGGAGGCATAACAACAGCGCCCGTCGCTCTCGCTCACAAAGTCCTGAAAGGCAGAGGCGAAGAATCGACCCTCAAGCTCTTGAGGATCGCGTAAAAGAGCAGGATGAACTAATTAGGAAGATGGCGGCGGATATGGAGGCCATGAAGCACCAGATCAAGGGAAAAGGAGTGGCGACAGGAGAGGGGCGTAAAGGCAACACGCCCCTCGCCACTCAGAAGATCACAGTAGGCATACTACCCCATCACAAGCAGAGAGTAGGAGCCTCAGAACAGGCGACACTCAATCTAGGACTTCCAGAACTCGTCACTCCAGGTCTGAGAGGACGAGATCTGAGAGGTCATACACAGAGGGAAGCACCTATCGGCCCTCGCACACGCATCAGACATCATCCAGGCAGACGGAGTTACCTAGATCGTCCGACTTACGAACTGTGCTAGAAGAAAGGGCACGATGGAAGGAGGATGCCAGGGCGTGTGACCCACACAGAGTTTCTGCCCTTCAACGGTTGGCTCCTCGACTCATAGAAGCGTCGAGGTAGGAATGCCAATACCGCACCTTGCCTACGGACCTACTGACAAAGCATTAGCGAAGCTACAGACCTCACCGTTCGTTCTGGCAATTGAGAATGCGCCCTTACCTTCCGGCTTCTTGTAGCCCAAATTCACCACGTATGAGGGAAAGACGGACCCCTACTCGCACTTGAGCCACTTTTGCCAGGTTATGGCTGTATACCGACGAAACGAGGCTTTGATGTGCATCCTATTCCCATCCAACCTTGGCGACCTAGGATTAACCTGGTTCGAAAGGCTACCAGAAGGCAGCATCGCCTCCTGAGCACAATTAGCAGAGGCGTTCGTGACAAGGTTCAGGACGAACACCAAAACGCTAGTGGAGATCGACCAGCTTCTCTCCATTGACATGGGTGACAAGGAGACACTAAGATCCTACAATAGTCGCTACTGGAGACCTTCAACCAGATTGGGGATTGCCCTACCAATCTCGCCATCGCGCAGTACAAAGAGGTCTTCCAGTCGGGAACAGGCTGAGGGACTCAATCACCATGACGCCACCCCTCACAATGGAGGCCTTAATGGAGAGGGTACACCACCAGCACATTCAGGTGGAGGAGGATGGCGCCCGTGCTAAACGAAGTCTGGTGCAACCACAATACCAGATAAAAAGACCTCGGCAAAAGTCAATACGGTAGAACGTCCAAGCAGAAACGAACGAGGCAGGCGGGACAACGAAGAGGACCAAGATAAAAGATGGCTGAGAGTCCGCACGGCCATTACCATGGTATTCAAAAAATCGATCTATCGGATTCTAAGCGAGATACGCGATGAACCTTTCGTCAGATAGCCAGCTAAGCTGGAAGAAGCACAAAAGGATTACGACGAAAGATCCCGGCACCTTCCATAAGGAAAAGGGGCACCACACTGAAAATTGCACACCACTGAGGTAGCATCTAGAGGAGTTGGTGGCAGCCGGTCATCTGGACAAGTACATAGAAGGAGGGACGCAGCCAGTCCCCAGGACCAAAGCATCGTCATGCCTCATTTGTAAATACTGCATATGCATTGCATTTCAAAAAATACACAAAACAACAAAACACAACACATGCATTTGTCATCCATTGCATTGTAGCTTGCATGCATTCCATTGCATCACCTCCATCTATGGCTTGCGCCCTTCCTTGTTGAGCTTGGTCTGGTATGTGCCCATATTTTTCGTGCCAAAACACAGTTGTCGAGCTTTTGTGTCCGAGCCTTGAGGGTAGCGGCACCGTTTCTGTGTTAGACATGTTTTGTATGCGTACATGCCTTTCCTAGGCAAGATTTGGTTTGGCCCGCGTGCCATATCCCTTGTATCCATATCCATTGCATTGTAGCTTGCATGCATTCCATTGCATCACCTCCATCTATGGCTTGCGCCCTTCCTTGTTGAGCTTGGTCTGGTATGTACCCATATTTTTCGTGCCAAAACACAGTTGTCGAGCTTTTGTGTCCGAGCCTTGAGGGTAGCGGCACCGTTTCTGTGTTAGACATGTTTTGTATGCGTACATGCCTTTCCTAGGCAAGATTTGGTTTGGCCCGCGTGCCATATCCCTTGTATCCATATCCATTGCATTGTAGCTTGCATGCATTCCATTGCATCACCTCCATCTATGGCTTGCGCCCTTCCTTGTTGAGCCTGGTCTGGTATGTGCCCATATTTTTCGTGTCGAAACACAGTTGTCAAGCTTTTGTGTCCGAGCCTTGAGGGTAGCGGCACCGTTTCTGTGTTAGACATGGTTTGTATGCGTACATGCCTTTCCTAGGCAAGATTTGGTTTGGCCCGCGTGCCATATCCATTGTATCCATTTCCATTGCATTGTAGTGTAATTGTTGCATCCGGCATTAGGATCATTATTCCCTCATCGGCGGGTCGTTTCCCCACTTATGTCAATCCACCCAATACTTGTTCTTATGTCTGTCTACATTACTCATAGTTCTGTGTGCGCTCGCGCCTTGAGGGCTTCGACACCTTTTCTATGGTAGACGGACTGGTTACCTCCATCAATCTATTTGACATTCATGTGGTTTCGAACCGCTCATGATTGAATCATGATTCAATTGCCCTGCACGTAGTTTGCATATAGTTTCAATCGCATTGCATTATCATTTGCATTATTCATACATAGTTTTGTATATATTGCACATTATTTAGCATTCACATCGCATATGTCATGCATGTTGCTAACCATATTGTACCTGCTAAGTTTGCTTTCTTTGCAGGCACGATATTGTATGTACGGCTCATTTGAGGCCGGTGCAACCGGACGAGCCGCACAGGTATGGTATCTCCCGAGTGAGACGTTTTGAGAATCGCATAATTCTCTTACATCCTTTCTGCATTGTGATGTAGACTATTGCATGTTAGCTTATAACTGTCGCATGTATGCCTCATTACAGCTTTCCTTGCATGATCATAAGTTATGCTCGGCTTCTTGCATTTTCAGTTGCATCTTGCCCCCGCCTACGGGCGCATACCTTATCTGCGGCTTGTATGCCTGTGCATGAACTACGCTGGTTTGATTCCTAAGGGATACGTAGGCAGCTTGCGAGTTCAACCATTTGCGCTTTGTATGTTTGTCCAAGTCTTCGGCCTTGTCAAAAATGGGTCGTCTCTGGGCTTTGACATTCACTCCCGTCATTATTATGACTTTCGAGTTCTGTCAAAGAGGGGCAACTGTAGACACCCCATTTTTGACCGTCCTCAAGACTTGGACGTCACCGCTTGGACACTCGGTGATTATCCATGTTCGTGTTCGTTTGGAGTTCCCGGAGTTCTCGGCTGCGCGCGCCTTGCCTCAGGACTTCCGAACTCGACCGTTTGTGTTTGGTTTTGCACCAAACACTTGTGTTTTGCCTTGGAAGGGAAGGGAATGCCTTGTGAGGCACCCCCACACACCACCAGCTGGGGCTAGAGGCCACCGGCTGGCTAGAGTTGCCATCGGCACTATATTGTGCCGGTCGGCACTATTTTGTGCCGGTCGGCACTGTTTTTGGCAAAATGACCATTTTGCCCTGCCGACTCTTATACAGTTGTTTTCTGAGATATTTTCAGACAGCTGTATGCCTTTTGTTTCCCCTCCATACACGTGTATGGAGGGATGAGCCCTTAGTTGCTTAGCTTGTAAGTCTTACAAAAACTATAAGAGGAAGGCTTTTCCTCTTGGCTTAAGGTTGGGATTTCTTGAGAGGTTTCAGCCATTTTAGAGAGAGAGCAAGCTCTGGTTTTAGGTTAGATCATATATCTATCTTATCTCTCTCATTTCTTGCTTATTTAGTACACTAGGTGCTTTAGTTCACACTATTGCACACAAGCACCTAGTGTCTCACCTTCTCCTTGCAACTGAGGTTCTTGAGGCTTGTTCTTGGTGTTCTTGACTGGTTTGGAGCTCAAGAAGGCAACACCAACAACTCTTGTGAAGGTAGTCATCAAGGGTAAGGAACTTGCTTTATTTACCCCATTTTTGCACTCCATTTTTGCCTAGTTTAAAACAGTCTTTGTGCTTGGTCTATAACACAAAAAAGTTCTATTTTTTAAGCCTCTTCATTGTATATTAAGGGTGTTTTGTGGTTTGGGGAAGTTTGACCCCCTTTAGGCCTTGAAAAGGGCTCATTTTTGTGCTATTTTGGAGAGATCCGGGACTTGTGTGCTTGGACCTCTCCACCACTGAAATCTTGAGGGATTTCAATGGTGGAGGTGGTGCCTTAAAGTCCTAAAAAGGGGAGGGCCACCCCCTCTCCTTGATGTCCTTGGAAAGGGCAAGTTTTGGCTTCCAAAGAAGCCATGCTTGAGTGTGTGTTGAGCATGTTTGACTTGTTTTCCATGCTTATATTGCCATGCCATAACATGATTTCAAGTTGGTTTTGGTCTCCTATGCATGCTTAGTATAGTTGCCTTGTAATGCCTCTTTATGCCTTAATATGCCTAGGTTGTGTGCCTTCATTTCTAGCATGTTTTAGGCCTAGATCCATGAAGCTTGTATGCTCATTTTGCCATGATCTAGCTCTGTCCATAGCCATTTGGGTCGATCTCATCATGCATTACATAGCTCCTTTGCATTTGGCTTGTTGGCCTTGAGAGCATGTGAGTGTAGCATGACTTGCTTGCTTCATTTTCAATGATTTGAAACCATCTAACATGCCATTTCAGACCTTATGATGTGCTTGTTTGATTGCCTTGCATGCCTCTTTAATGTCTTAAAAGCATGTGTTGTATGCCTCATGTTTTGGTCATGTTGCATGCCTTTGTGTTTGAGCCTCTTAGATGCCATCTAGGTGCTCCTTAGGCTTTGTCTAGGTCTGCTTGTGACCTGTTTTGAGTCCCTTAGCCTTGTGAGGCTCTGGTAGACTTGGCCTTGGTTTAAGCCTTCATGGCTTGTTTTAAGTACTTGGACCTTTTGTTGCATATTTAGCTTGTTTTGTTGCATGATTTGGCATCATGTTTTGTGTGATTTTCATAGCTTGATATGTATGCTAGTAATCCATGCTTAACTCATTTCAAGTGTGCTTGAATGTTGTTTGTTATGCTTAAGTGTTGGTGCCTTAACTTGTGCATGTGAGCATGTGTGTTTGGCCCTCTTGACTTAGCATTTGGCTACTGATTTTGGGCCTTTTAGAGTTGCCTAATTCATGTATAAGTCCATCCCCCATTGGTTTGCATGTTTGCTTGTATGCCTTGCATAAGTGCATCACATTGTTCACTTTGCATGATAGATAACATGCTTAGGGTTGCATCACATTCGCATGCATGTTAGGCCTCTTGAAGTGAAGTATGATAGAGGTTTGGCACCCTTGTTTGCTTGATTGCATTGCATGCATTTGAAATTAAAATTGCACTCTCGGTTCTTTGGGCCATCATGCATGGAAATGCGTGATTGGTGGTCCGAGAACCGAGGCACATCCCCCTTGGAGTCCAAAATATGATAAGGATTGTGTTTGGTGCATACATGCTTTGAATCACATTGCCATGCATTTTGTTGCCCTCTGCTGCTGTGAGTTGCAGGTTTTGCAGGCATTTTGTGCCGACCGGCACTGTTTAGTGCCGACCGGCAGTTAATTTCCAGCCGATAGCTTCACTCAGTGCCGGTGGCCACATTCTTCAGCCGGTGGTGTTGTATCCCGGCCGGTGGTACTCCCCAGTGCCCTGAGAGGCACTCCTGGGACTTTGGCAATTTTCAGAGGAGGATAGCAGGGAAAACAGAGGCACACTTGCATAACAGTGCGATTCCGAGCCAATTCCGAGCGCGCGCTGCATTTGGGCCCTCCTCCCGAGGCATTTACTGTTTTAATTAGATTAATTATCTGTCTAATTAATTTAGTGAATTTGTAATAATTAATTAGCTTGCGTAGTTAATTATTTGTATTATTATTTTGGTCCCTCCGTGCGAGGGCGAATTGTAATAAGTGTGTGTGGGTGGGTGTATGTCTTCCAACCCCCATTTCTTTCTATCCCTTTTATTTACCCGCTTATGATGGTAGATTAGGGCACGTTTATTTTAGCATACCTTATGCAATGCATGCGTGCATCCATGCATTTGTTTACATACACCGGGCTCGGTACATCATACAAACTGCATCGTACTTTCAATTCCAAATTGAATACGTGATAGTTATTGCATTTCATGTGCCATGTTTAGGATAGCCGAGCCTGTCTAGATTACATTCCGTATGCGATGCATTAGCCACTTAACATAAACTAGGTCATGCATGTTTGCTAACCGGGTTATTGTTTTTGGCACGGAGTACGATGTAAGTTTTTATGCTTTAGCACTTCGCATGCGTGTGAATGTTAACATGACAGTATGCTTGCCATGCGGCTAAATGCTTATGTGATATTACTGTTTGAATGCCTGTGGGTGGAGGTTGGATTGCGTGAGTTGGAACGACTCATTAAAATCCGTATTTTAGCCTACTTGCGGGTAGCAAAAACCAACACGTTTTTCGAGAACAAAACGGATATGCAATGTTTATTTCCAAGTTAGGCAATCTAGTCTATACTTTTGTGTTGTGTGCATCACATAGTAATTCTAGGTTAATAACCGGAATAAGAACGCATAAAGTTTTCAAAATCGGATATCACGGTTAGTAGAGGCCGGTCTTCGGACCGGGCGAAAGGGGGTGCTCATAGCTGACCTTCCCCGATCGTACCCAAGCTCCCGAGCCAAGACCACTTTGGTGATGACGGACATGTGGCCTTCGGCACCGAGTCAGGGTTTCCTAAATTTCCCATTTTAAAATATTTAGGTGGCGACTCTGTAATCTGGCAAAGCAGTCCATGTTTGGCACTACTTTTTCAAAAATCTGTTTTTCTTCAAAACGATTTGCCGGATTTGGACTCTTTGGTTCAGATTTAGAACCGCGACACAAATCGAGTCCGAACTGTAGCCGAGGTCCCCCCCCCCTCCCCGCGGACGTGCTACACTAAGCATGGCAGCTAAGGAAAGCAATAAATCAGGAGCCTTAGAGGGAGAGGAATGCATGCAAGTCCAGTCACCTCGTTTGGAAATCTAATGCGATGCCCCGATTTGCCTCTATTTTCATTTGTCCTCAGAAACTTGCACTAAGCTCCAGAAAGCTGAAACTCCATCTTGGGAGACCTGTGGGAGGGTGGCCGACCACTTTTCTTGAAGAAAGTTAGAAAAAGTGGTCGGCTAGCTAGTTTTTCTGGCTAAACTCCAGCTTGCTGCAACAGAGAGCAAGAAAGGGCATGGCAATGTATTTGCAAGATATGTGTGCACAACCACCTTCCCTATCATGTCATGAACTTAAGGGAGTGTGGTTCTCGACCCTCGGGCCACCAATCGCGCATTTCAATACGTGATGGCCGAGAGGCGAAGTTGCACAATTCAATATAAAATGAATGCACAAGTAAACACATAAAGCCTAAAACTCTATCATGGATGATCAAGAGCGTCGGCGACCGAGAATTGAGGTACGTTTCATCACTTGAAGTATGAAACGTCCTCGTTTCTCATGTTTGGACTAATGCCTATTCCAACCAACAATGCAACACATAACATGGCATACACAATGCGAATGAATGTAATGCAACATTAGCATGCAAACATGCAATGCAAATTCAGGCAAAACAACATGGGAGGGACAAGCATGCAAACATGCGATGCAATGTAACTTAGCATACTCAATACTAATGGCATGCACAATGCATAATGCTAACTAACCTACATAATGCAAATGGACATGGCATACTTAATGCAATGTGATATAAGCATGCAATCAACATGGCATTCACAATGCTATAAACTACATGGCATACTCAATGTAATGAACAATATGGCATGCGCAATGCGATGTACCCTAAGCATACACAATGCAAAGTATATGGCATGCACAATGCGATGTGATGTAAGCATGCAAACAACATGCAATGAACCATGCTCAATGGACTTAAACCAAGATGGACAAACCTCAGCCATGCCCAAATCAGTGGCCATTGGTGATAAAGTTAAGGCACATGAAACATATACAAGCATGCACATGCAATGGCCTATCAAAGAGGCCTAAGAGCACAACTCTCGAGAGTGCTCAAAGAGTGATAAATGTAGAAGTGTAACAACATCAAGCGTACTGAATTAAGGTAAGAAATAGTGCTAAACCATTCAAACAAAGCAAGTAAGGCATACTAGGGTCCTTAAAGCATAAGACTAGTAAAGAGGACTACAAAGGGGCCATGCAATACATGGCAAATATGCATGAACTAAGCATGGACAGAGTTGAAATAGGTCACAACCATGACCAAAACATGCTAAGATGGAGGCCCAAAGGCCAAGGCATGCAAGCACACAAGCTAAGCCATAAAAGAAGCAACCATGCACAACACTTAAAGGCAATCAAAGCATGAAAGAAGTGAGAACATGGCAATCCTATATACTCTGAAATGAAGTATTAAACAATGCCAAATCATGTACACAGCACAAATGAAGCATGCAATGGTGCTCAAAGCTTGAAGCAAGCAAGAGCACTTGTACTACAAGTATGCAAAACATGAAGCATGTGATCAAGGCAACCCAAAAAAGTCCTAGAACAAGTTAAAATAAGTCTAAAACATGCATGGAAGGAAGCCAAAACAAGCTAGCATGAAGGGCATAAGGCATGATGGATGCAAGGCAAACAAGGTGGTTTACACTACACCTATTAAGACCAAGCATGGAATGACTTAACCAACAAAAATCAAAGTTATATCATGGCATAATAACCCCAAAACAACATTGAAATGATGGCTCGCAAGCAAAGGCATAAAGGCATACGCAATGATTCATGTTAAGGCATAAAGGGGCAAACCCTCCAACGCATTGAATGAATGACAAATGCAAGTGCATAAGCATGGAACATGGACTGAAATCATATAATAAATGATGCCAAATCATTCATATAGGCCAAGTAAAACATGCTAGTGGACTTGATGCACAAAGCTAACAAGCTAGGTTGAACCATGGCTATACAAAGCAAGTCATGCATGGTTAAAACAATACAAATCAGATCTTAAGCATGGTAAAAAATGGACAAAAGCTTCATGAACTTAAGCCAAAAGAATGCTAGAATGACATGTTACAACATGATGCATGTTAGGCTATTTCATGAAAATGCACTACAAGTGCAAGGAGCATGCAAGGGCCAATCAACACCACCCAAAACAGAGTCATGACATGGCAAAACATCACCAAAAACATGCTGAAATGGACAGAAAATAAGCTAGAATAACGTGCTACTTCATGAAGCATACAAGACTAGTTTGTGTGATTTACACTAAGAGTGTATAAGGCATGCAAGGGATGACCAAACCAAGCAAAAAAAGTGGTAAGCCTCAGCAAAATAACCACAAATACATGCTAAGAACAAGCCAACACAAGCTTAAAAGACATGCTCAAACATGAGGCATATACGGCAAGTATTCAAAATATAAGGAGATGGGATGACCCTCTCCTATTTAAGACCCCAAAACCACCTTTTCACCACTGAAAATCCTCTACATTTCAGTGGTAGAAAGGTGTGGACGTCCCAGAACATCCCGGGAGAGAAATCCTGTTTTGTTCATTTGGGCTCACTACAGTTTAGGACTCAATGTCACGGTCCTGTATCTAATCTTGCAGAGTGCAATGCAAGACCGATGAATCATCAAAGAGTCCAAAACCGGCAAATCGTTTTTGAAAAATAGATTTTTAGAAAGAAGTGCCAAACATGGACTGCTTTGCCAGATACAGAGTAGCCACCTAAATATTTTATTTTGGGAAATTTAGGAAACCCTGACTCGTTGCCTAAGGCCACGTGTCAGTCATCACCAAAGTTGCCTCAGCTCGGGAACTTGGGTACGATTGGGGAAGGTCACTTCGTGAGCACCCCCGCTCGCCCGATCAAAGATTGGCCTCTACTAACCATGATATCGAGTTTTGAAAACATTATGCGTTCTTATTCCGGTTATTAGCCTAGATTTACTATGTGATGCGCACAGCATACAAGTATAGACTGGATCGCCTGAATTGGAACAAAACATCTCATGTTTGTTTATTTGAAAATGGTTTGATGGTGCTACTCGTAAGTAGGCTAAGACATGGATTTGCCACCCTCGGGTGGGCTTAGAAAGCAAGATGATTTGCCACTATCTAGTGGGCTTAAAACTCACAGTCGATGGATTGTTCCAATTCAGATAATCCAACCTTCACCCACAGGCATTCAGGCAGGTATATCACATAAGCACATAGCCTCATACTAAGCATGCTATCATGGCAGTCACTCACACACATGCAAGGATGCTAAACCATAAAAGCTTACCTAGTACTCCGTGCCAAAACAGAAGTTAGTTAGTAATCAAATGCATGATCCTAACTATACAGAAATGCCTAATGCAACACATGCAGGAATGCAACTACAATAGGCTCGGCTATTCTAAGATGGCATGTGATGATGCTACAGCTAACACGTATTCAATTTGGAATTGAAATACAAATGCAGTTAGCATGATGCGCCGAGCCCGGTGCATGCAAGACAGATGAATGATGCAAACATGCAAGCATAAGTATGCTAATTGAAACATGCCCTAATCTAACCATCATAAGCTGGTAAATAAAAGGGAGAAATACGTGAGGTTGGAAGACATACATCACACACACGCACACTTATTATAATTGTGCCCTCGCTCGGAGGGTCCGAATAAATAATACAGTCTGAATAATAATTACAGTCCGAATAAGTACAAAACCCTAATTAATTAACAATTTAACTAGGAAAGCAAGTAAATTAGCATGCACATCCACGGACCACCTCAACTCTGTTCCGAATGATGAATGATGCATGCTTGAGTTGCCTGGCGCGGAAATCCATTGCGATGCCCCGATTCGCCTCTGTTTGCAATTAACGCCGGAATGCTGTGCAAGGCTTTAGAAAGCTGCTGATTTCTGATTTGCTGCAACGAAGAGCAAGAAAGGGACATGGCAAAGTATTTTCACATATGTATGCACGCCTCGATCCTCATGCCACCAATCACGCATCTCGATGCATGATGGCCGAGGAGTCGAATTGCACGACTCGATGTGAAATGAATGCACATGAAAACACAACAAGACCTAGACTCCATCATGGGTAATCCGGAGCATTGGCGACCGGGAATTGAGATACGTTTCGTCACTTGGAGTACGAAGCGTCCCTCATTTCCCGTGTTTGGGCTAACTCCTATCCCAAACACAATGCAAATATGCATGGCATACACAATGCGACTAACATGCAACCTAGCATACACAATGCTATGGACTTAAAATGGCATACACAATGCACATGACACAATGTGGCATACACAATGTACTAACACGCAACCTAGCATACGCAATGCTATGGACTAAAATGGCATACACAATGCACGATGGACTTACACCAACATGAGTGGACCTCAGCCACACTCAAATCAGTGGCCAATATGATGGAAATGAGACAACCGAAACACATGCAAACATGCACGGATGCAAGGACCGATCCCAAGGCATGACATGCAACTCCAACAAGGCATGGCAAAGGATGAAACATGACATGGAATAGCATAAATTACAGATCTGAAACAGCATGAAATATGGTCCCGAAACATGCAAATATGGCACACAATGCAAGCTAGGGGGCCCGGGTACCGAAACTAGTGAAGTGCGTTACACTAGAGGTACCCAAAGCAATGCACCAAAGGAAAAACCAACCCCAAAAAGACCCTAGGCAGCTCTGAAACAGTGGGAAATTGACCTAAAATGATGACTCAGAATGCAACGAAATGGACCTCATTCAATGGTCGGTAAATGGGGTATACAAGCCCGACTCTCAAACGCATTTAAAGAGATGAAAACATCGGCAATGGCATTCAAAAAAGCTCTAAAATGTGATGAATAATAGGCTCAAAACATGAACACACCTCAGTATAGCATGGAATGGATCTCAAAACTCAAAGCTAAGCATGGGCCTTGAACTACAAGCATGCAAAACTAACATCATTCAACCACAAGACCCAAAAACAAAGCTAGGGCAGTCCAAAATAAGCACATTATCAGTTTAAGGCATAGCCAAAATATGCTAGAATCAATGGCCTATAAAGCATGCAAAGAAAGCTAGTGAACCATGAGTTGTTCTACAACTATATGAAGCATATGAGGGCTCACCCAACCAGCCAAAAACAGAAGTATTTCATGCCAAAATATGACCAAATAACCACTGAAACTCAGTCAACACATGCAAGAATGATGAGCCCCTTTGGAAAGCCATGCAAGGGGTTGTTCTACACATACATGATAGACAAACAAAAGGGAAAAACCACCCCTGGAAATAAGTTATGACAGACCTAAAACCCACCAAAAGGATCCTGAAATTGGTCTAGGAAGCATGCAATGAAAGGCCCCTTTGAAAGGCCTTGAATGGGAGTTCTACACATGCATCATAGACATAAAATACGGCCAAAGGGGCTCCGGACAGAGTCAAGGCAGACCTTAAAACTCACAAAACAGAGCCTGAAATGTGACTTCACAACATGCAAGATGGAGCCCCTTTGGAAGACCAACAATGCTAGTAAAGAGAACAAGGGGTGAGAGGGTCACCCCTCTCTGATTGGATTTCAGTGGCTAAAAGGCCAAACCAAGGCCAATGCAAATGCTCAAATGCAAGGCTCAAAACATGAGGAAATGAAGCATGGAAGGGGGAAGATGACCCCAAACAGAAAAGAGTCCTTAAACAAACATGTTTAGAAGATCAAAACAAGACTTTTTCTAGTTTATGTTGAAACCCAAAAATGCTTGCAAATAGGGTTAAGTTATGAAGCAAAACAATGCAAAAAAGGGGAAAATGAGGACTTACCCTTGTAGCACAGCAATGCAGCCAACTCTGGACCAAGAAAATGAGCTCCCAACCTCTGAAAATCAGCTTCAAGGTGTTTGAATGGATGGTGGAGGCGGTAGGCTTGGAGGTGTAATGTAAATGGCCAAGAATATGAGGGTTTTGGAGGCTTGAAGTAGAGAGATGGAGGGGAAGTGTATCTATGCTCCAGCAAAATGTTTTCTAACCCTTGCAAAATGAGAGGGAGGCCTCTCTTATAGAAGAGAAAGGCCAAGGCTTCTTGGAGAAGCCTCAAGGGGGGGTCAAGGCTTCTCAAAGAAGCTTAACCAAAAGGGTCAAGCTTCTTGAGGAAGCTAGACCAAAAGGGTCAAGCTTCCTCGAGAAGCTTGACAAGAAGGTCAACCTTTCTCTAGAAGCCCAGCAAAGGGGTCAAAACCACTTTAAGAAGGCCAACAAAAGGCTCAAAATCTCGGAGGAAGGGTCAAGTGCTTCACAGCTAGCATAGCTGTGTTGCACTTGAGAAGAGCAAAAAGCAGAAAGCTGGCCGACCAGCAAAGGTGGCCGGCCGGCCACTCCCCCTGGTCGGTGGACCAGGGGTCAAAAGGTTCAAGCAAGAAAGCTGGTCGGCCACCCAGATTGGTGGCCTTCCAGGTGAATGCAACACAGCTGTATGGTGGGAAACCAGAAAAAGTGACTCAGGAGAGAGGAAAACCAGCTTTCTAGCAAGGTTCAAAAGGGTCAAGAAGAAATACTGGTCGGCCTACCCATATTGGTGGCCTCCCAGATGAGTACAACACAATGGTGGTATGGAAAACCAGAAATTATGGCCCAAAAGTGAGAAAACCAGCTTTTTGTCAGAAAAATTGGCTGGAGGAGAGAGAAAATGGTTTCCAAAAGAATTTTTGGTCTCCCACCATCCTACCACCTTCCTAACAATGAAAATAGGGTCCATACCAAAAATGAACCCTATCCGATGCAAAACGAGGGTTTGGGGGCCAAAATGCGCGGTCCGGGGCCCCGAAAACAGGCTGTTAAGCACCGGAGGTGGCGTATGACCACGAAGGTGGTCTCTCGGGCCACAGTGTCCCTCTAAGGAGAGGAAACAAGGTGTGTGCCAAAAACCGGAGCAAACGGAGGTAGTCAAGCGGTCCCGAACCGAGGCGCACGGTCGACGGCTTCGAAAACCGGAAACTGGTCTCCAAACCGGAAAAATGGCCTACGACCACGAAACGTAGCCTATGGCCACCGAGAGATGGTCTACGAGACCTCTCCCTCCCTTCGGGAAGAGAAAATAGAGAAAAAAGGACCTGGTTCGCAAACCGAAGCAAAGCACAAAAGAGCCCTGAAGTTCGGAGGCAAGGCTCGCAGCCGAGACTCTGCAACCTCAGAACAAGCACAATATGCACTATCACTGAGCGCTCAATCGGTGATGTCTGAGTCTTAAGGTCGGTCAAAAATGGGGTGTCTACAAAAGGTCATGCAAAGGCTACAACAAGGGCCTAAAGGGATGGCTCAAAACAAGGCCTAACAAGGCCTAAAAGGGGTAGATCACCCCAAATGAAAAAGTCACCTTAAACAAACTTTTTAAGCATGCAAAAACTGAAATTTTTCCAGTTGAGAGTTAAGCTTAAAACAGCATGCAAAAGGGTCCAAAAGCTTAAGCAAAATGGGGGATTTAAGGGTCAAAGACTGACCCTTGAAGACCTTCTTTACTATTGCAACTTCAGCAACCTCTTTGAACTCAAACCAGCCCAAGAACTTCAAAAACAACCTCAAGAAGCCTCAGAAACACAAGCAAGGTGTTTGAGTGTGTGTTTGTGTACAAAAGTATGACAAATTTACACTTTTAAGGCCAAAAATCAAGAACAAGAGTAATATAGAGACAAAGCTATATGTATAACTCTTGAGGCAAATTTTCTGAACCTAGAGGAGGGAGGAGGAGCCTCCCTCTTATAGAAACAAAAAGCTAAAGCTTCTCCAAGAAGCTAAGTGCTAAAGCAATCCTTCCATACACGTGTATGGAGGATGATCTCAGTGCCCTCCAATTGTGCCAGCTGGAGGAAAATATCTCCAAAAATGTGACAAAAAGCAGCCGACCACTTTAAGTGGTCGGCCAGCTACTTAAGTGGTCGGCCGACCACTTTAAGTGGTCTCCCAGAGTAGAAACTGGTCGGCCATGGTGGGAGAAGGTCCAGAGGATGAAAGCAAGCAAATGGTGTGGTGGCTGACCACTTTTGATGGTCCAAAGATTAGGGAGACTAGTTGTCAAACCAGAAAATCGGCTGGCAAGAGGAAAAGTGGTCTCCAAGGGAAAATACTGGTCTCCCACCCTTGTACCACCTTTCAAACAAGGAAAACAAGGTTTGTACCAAAAACAAACCAAAACGGATGCAAGATGAAAGTTTGGGAGGCAAAGCGCGCAGCCGGGAGCCTCAAAAACTAGCTGACAAGCACCAAAAGTGGTTTATGACCACAAAAGTGGTCTCCCAAACCACAGTGGCCCTCTAGGCCAAAGAAACAAGGTGTGGTTCAAAAACCATGCCAAACAGAGAACGTTAAGCGGTCCCGAGACAAGGCGCGCGGCCAAAGGCTCCAAAAATCAAAAACTGGTCTCCAAATGGGAAAAGTGGCCTACGACCACAAAAAGTGGTCTACAAGACCTCTCCCTCCCTCAAGCAAGGAAAACGAGGCTTGGTCCACAAACCGAGCCAAAGCACAAAGAGTTCAGAGGTCCGGAGGCAAGGCTTTCAGCCAAAAACTCTGAAACCTCAGAACGAGCACAACATGCACCATCACGAGCGCTCAATCGATGACGTCTGAGTCTTAAGATCGGTCAAAAATGGGGTGTCTACAGGTACGATCGTGTCGTTCCCTCCAAGACATTGGATCTCCAAGAACTTTGCCTCTTTGACACCCTTCAACTATACAGGTTCATTATTTCGAAGGATCCATTTTTAATACTTGCTGCTCTTTGTTTTTGGAACTCTGCTTTTAACTTCTTTCAATTTCAATGTTGTATGATGGCCCTTACTGTCCTTGACATCCGCCATCTTTTAGGGTTATCACCTATTTGCACTCCCTTTGGTCCGGACTATCCTGACCTTACTGTCCCTTTTCTTATTCCCCCTCTGAACTCTTCATATAGTGACTTTGTCAAATCTGAGAATAAAAAGGAAGGTTCTATAAATGATAGGGAATTCTTTTCTTTTTTGTTGTATTGGCTTTGCAAATTCCTCTTATGTACCTTTTCTCAGAGGATTATGCTTGAGTTTGCCCCTCTCGCCAAAGCTCTTATTTTGAATAAAAAGGTGGCTTTGGCTCTATATGTTTTGGGCCATGTTTACAGAGCCTGCTCCTAATTCTGTGCAAAACCCATGGATGCTAATCAAGGAGGCCCATTCTGGGTACTCCAACTCTAGCTTTTTGCATACTTTATAGACTTGCACTCCAAATGTTTAAAATTCCTGTCGTCGGATCCTACCACTTATGGCATGAAGTTTGCCAGAGCCTCTTTTTACCCTTCCAATTTTGCCTTCCACTTTTCTTTTTTTCATCAACTTTCGATTTCTTCTCCTTCTCGCCTCTTTTCCTGCCCTTTCGAAGCTAACATCGGGCCAACCTAGCTGAAAGCAATCCTGGGTGATAGGTCCTGCTCCAAGCCTCAACATAGAGATATGTGGGCTTCTATTCTGATTCTAAGGGAGCTCTTCATTGGCACTATGAATCCTCAAGCTTATAAATGTATTTCTGAACCCTATTGTCCTGCTTAGTTTGCTAGATAATTTGGGCTCACTCAGGGGATCCCTATCCCTCTTTGTAGCCAATCTAGCTCAAATCTTGCAAGTAGAGAATTGAGAGTTCCAAGGTCCAAGCTGGATGAAGCAACCTCTAAATTGATCCAAGACTTAATCGGGTTTGAATTCTTCCCCTTCACTCCCTAAGGCACTACATTGAGGAGGTACTGGAATTAGTGGACAGCCAATACGGAGGTGCACTTGGCCATTCCTCCTCAGGACCTGTTGGTGGGGCTAGATGTGCCTCAGGTCAAGTCCAAGGGGACTGGGATCAGCACTTCTTCCACTGCTCCTACTATCCTAACTCCTACCCCTGCTGGCTCATCTCCTCATCCTAGAGTCACTAGAGTTGCTTCAAAGAAAGGTATGCACTGTTGCTTTTTTCTTTTCCTTTTCTCTTTGTGATGCCTTACTTATTTGCTTATAATTTTTCTTTAGTGCAGGAGCCTCACAAGAATACTCTCCTCAGAGAGTTCAAGCTTTGAATATCCTCAAAGGCAAGCAGCAGCAACAGAGGAAAAGAAGACTTTTGCTTAATCCTGAGGAGGAGATACCTAAGGCTCACTTGGAAGAGGAAGAAACAGATAAGGAGAAAGAAATACCATTGAAGAGAAAGAAGAAAAAGATAATTTCTCCCTCTGACCTTATTAGGGACTTTACTCACAAAGATGTTGCCAAAGTAGTGGAAGAAGAGCACTCCAAGGAAATCATTGTATTTCAGAGGTTTGAGAAGAGGAGACAATAGCAAATACTAAGGGATGAAGCTGCTGCTGCTAATGCACTTCAAAAGGAGGCAAAAAACTATTAAGCACTACTCCCTTCGCAGTTCTCCAAACAGCACCACCACACAACCTTTGAAGTTGGTGACCTCCTTCAATCCCTTGTGATAATTTCCCTTTCCAGGTTTCAACATGGAATTAACACCCCCTTTTTTTTATGCATTAGTAATTAGTTCATTCCTTCTTCCTTCGACACAGGCCTCTCCCTCTTTATCTGTGGATGAAAAGCCTTCTTAGACATCTGTAGAATTGGAAGCAGCCTTAGAAAGAGAAAGGAAGACTTATAGTGAATTGCTAATGAAGATAGAGCCTATTTAGGCAATATTTCCACTTCCCAGCTCTACACTTTCCATGTCATTTTCTTCTCCTCTTATGAGCCAGAGTCTTCCACCTTCCTTGTGTCCAGGCTTAACTCCATATTTACCTCATCTATCCTTTGTCTCATCCCAATATACTCGTCCTATAGTCCTGGCTGCCCCTCTCCCAATTAAGAATACTCTAATTACCACTTCTATTTCGGTGGTCATTGGCCTTCCCAAGGATGACACTGGCAGCTCACCAACTTCTTTCCAACCACCCAGCTTCAGTCCTTCTTCTTTAGACTTGCTGGTAGCCAAGACTATCGACTCTATGAGGGAAACTTTTACTCCTTCACCTATCCCCATATTTCCATCTTTTCCTTCAACCAACAATTCTTCTATACTGATAATGTCAAAGGAGGAGATAAACATCTTCGAGGCTCAGCAGGCTAGTTTGTTTGGTATCTCTTCACTAGCTCGGGGTACCAAGCAGTGAGGCTGAGCCATTGATCCTTACTGATTCTTTGCTAAAGATTATTGAGAGCTCCTCCACTACTGCTGAAGCCTCCTTACCTCGAGTGGACTTGGGCACTTGCTTGGATTTACTGCAAACATGTTCGAGGATTCCATTTAAAGCTTTACAAAGGCCTATCATCAAGAATGGTTTCCTTAAATGTTGTCAGGCCTTCGAGCAATCCAATCTGGCCTTTTCAAGCCACCTATCTCAGGCAACAGCCACCATAGACATTTACATCAATATCTGCCAAATGGCTAAGGCTGTAGAAAAAAAACTGCTGAAGGATAAGGAGTTTGTATCCCATATCCATGCTGAAGTGTTTGAATTGAAGGGACAACACTCCTATGCATTCTAATTTCGATCCCAGCTGTTAGAGAAGAAATCTCAACTGGAAGAAGAGCTAGCAGCAGTTAACCTAGCCTTGGATCGAAATGCCAAGAAGTTACAAATTACTAACCAAGGGCTGGCTGACAAAAGACAAGACATGGCTACAACCATTCAGTTGTTCCCATCTCTTAGAAGTAGAGAATCAATTGTAAGGGAATAACTAAAACATTGTATTGATTTTTGGGTCAATTTGTGGCTGCGTGTACTAAATTCTTTATGAAATGAAATCTTTATTTGTTATCTGAGTGCCTCATGCCCTTTTATTTATTTTTACTTTAGCATTTCTCACACTTCTTATGTTTCCCACACAGTTGGATAGTAAGACTTCAAATACCTGCCATTGATTTTCTTGGGATGCACATATCTATTCAGATTTCTTAGATGATATGCTCCCCAGGAAAGACTCTATGAATTTGGTATGGTCCTTCCCAATTAGGTGACTATTTGCCAAACTTATGGTTTTTAATTCCTATTGGAAGTTTTGTTTTCTATACCAAATCACCTTCATCAAAGCTAATGTGCCTGATTTTCTTATAGTTTTGGCTGCCTTCTTCTTTTGGAAAAGAATACTATTTAATGCCAAAATTCTAGCTTCATCCATATTTCTAATTCTAAGAACATGCTTTGATGGTATACTGCTAGAAGTTAACTGGTCTGGCATTTTACCCTCAAGGATTTAATATTAATTTCTACAGGCAACACTGCATCATGTCCATATACTAAGGCATAAGGAGTGATTCCAGTACTTGACCTTGGAGAAATTATATAGGCCTACAATACATCTAACAACAAATTATGTCAATCCTCAGGATTGTCTTCCACAACCCTTTGTATTCCTTTTTTCAAGGATTTGTTAGATGACTCAGCTTGACCATTTGCTTATGCATAATAAGGGGTGGAATTAACAAGGCTAATTCCAAATTCTGCTGCGAAAGATTTTACCATCTTTCCATCAAATACAGTCCCGTTATCTACAGCTACAGTCTGTGGGATGCCAAACCTATGGATCAATTCCTTAATAAATCCAATAACTTCAATCTGATCTACTGCCTTATAAGGCTTAGCTTCTACCCATTTAGTGAAGTAGTTTGTGGCCACTAGAATGAAACAATGTTGCTTCGAAGAGAGAGGATGTATTTTCTCTATGATATCCATTGCTCATCCTTTGAATGGCCAAGGCTTCACAACTGCATGCAAATCAGTTACTGGCATATGTCTTATCATGCCATGTTTTTGGCATGCCTGACATCCTTTTGCATACTTTATGCAATCCTTTAGGATAGTTGGCCAATAGTATGAGTGCCTTCAAAGCAACCATCTCATCTTCACACCAGGCTGATGGACACCACAAATACCTTCATGCACCTCAGCCATAGCAGTCAATGCTTCCTTTAGCCCTAAATATTGCAACAACAACCCATTTGCCCCCATTTTGTAAAGAGCATTATTAGACACTATATATTGCATAGACTGTAATTTAATTTTCCTGCTGGCCTTTAAAGATGGACCAGTTAAATATTGAATGATTAGATGTCTCCAATTATGCTTTTCTAAGTTATTCTGGTTAACTTCTACCATGATACCCCTTTTAGCCAAAGGTGGAATTAACTTCTGATATGTTGCTTGACTTATGTCCACTTAGGTATTCCCCTTTCTTCTGAAATTCGAGACCTTTTAAGCGACATCATTGGCCTTATAGTTCATGAATCTTGGGATATAAGTCACATTGGCCATCTGAAACTAAGAAAGCAAATGCAATACAACAACATAATATGGTAACATGCTTACACTTTGACATTTGAAGATTCCTTTTACTTGGTTGATTACCAATTAGGAATCCCCAAATATATCAACTATATAAGCTTGTAATCGAATAAGTATCTCAAGTCCCATTATTAAAGCTTCATATTCAGCTTGATTATTGGAACAAGTAGTTTCATTCACTCTGAAACCATGTGTGGTTTCTACCCCCTATGGTGATTTAATTATAACACCAATTCCAACCAAACCATTGGCTTTTGATCCATCGAACCACATTTTCCATGGCTCAACATTGACCATGCCAAGGTCCATTATCTCTTGGTTTTCTCTTTGACATGGATGATCTACCAAGAAATTAGCCAAAACTTGTCCTTTTATTGCCTTTTAGGAGACATATTCTAGATGAAATTTTGATAGAGCTAATATCCATTTGCCAATTCTTCCTCTCAACATAGGTCTAGATAACATGTACTTAACTAAGTCTGTGGTTGCAATTACCAAGACCATAGTAGGCAAAATATAATATCTTAATTTCATTGCTGCAAAGTACAATGCAAGGCACAGCTGTTACAGCTGAGTGTTTACATTCACAAGAATTTAAAAACCTACTAAGGTAATAAACTACTTGCTCCTTGCCTTCTTCATTGTCCTGAGCTAAGAAAACTCCCAATGAATCTTCTGCTGCAACAATGTATAACTTCAAGGGCTTGTCTCTTCTTGGTGGCATCAACACTGGAGGTTTGGCCAAGTAGGCTTTAATTCCTTCGAAAGCAGTTTGATGCTCTGTTGTCCACACGAGCTCTTCTTCATTTTTCAACTTTAACAAAAAAGAAAATACTTTAGTTTTCCTTGCAGTGTTAGAAAAAATCTTCGAAGAAAATTAACCTGACCAAGGAAATTACCCCAAGAAGTTTCCAGCTGATTCACCAAAAGCACATTTGAGAGGATTAAGCTTTAACTTAAACTTTCTCATTCTTTTGAAAGCTACTACCAAGTGAACCAAGTGTTCCTCCATAGATTGGGACTTTACAACAATGTCATCAATGTAACACTCTAGATATCCTCCAATAAGATCATGAAATATAGTATTCATTGCCCTCTGATAAGTTGCCCCAGCATTCTTTAGACTAAATGGCATTTTCACCCATTCGAAGGTGCCAATATTCCCAAGACACCTAAACGCTGTCTTGTGGACATTCTCCTCTGCAATGCAGATTTGGTTGTAACCAGAATGTCCATCCATCATAGACAAAATCTTGTGCCCTGCTGAACTGTCCACCAATAGATCAACTATAGGCATGGGGTATTCGTCTTTTCGAGTTGCTAAATTCAGATTTCTAAAATCGATGCATGCCCTCATCTTGCCATTCTTTTTAACCACAGGCACAATGTTAGACAACCATTCAACATACCTGACTGTTCTAATGAAGCCTACTTTAAGGAGCCTGAGAATCTCCTCCTTCACTTTCTAAACCACTTTAGGGCTCATCCGTCTTGGTTTCTGCTTGTGTGGCTTGAAGTTAGGCTTCATAGGGAGCTTATGTTCCACTAATGACCTATTCAATCCAGGCAGTTCATTATAAGACCACACAAAACAATCCTTATATTGTTTTAGGACTACCAATAACTGGTTACTGTCAATAAGACTTAACCAAGCACTGATATAAGTGGGTTGCTATGCAGAACCTTTCCCTAAATTGACTTCTTCCAAGGGGTCTTGTACTTGAACATTTACTAATGCTTCTCCTTTGACTTCTTCTGCCTTCAAATCAACTTCTTCATTTTGTTTTGCTCCCACCTTCTCTAGTTCAACCTCTTTGCTTTCTTCCTCATAGACAAAATCTGTCCATAAGGCTTCTTCTTCCTATATTTCTTGGACTTTTGTATCGATGTCCAATACACAATACTTATCAAGGGCCAAAGGCCTGGCCTTTTGTTGCTCTTGATTACAGCCAACCACAATGGCTTCCTTCTCTTGTTCTTGAACCTTCTGGACTATTGACTTTACATTCAATGCTGAAAACTTGACTAAGGCCAAGGGTCTAGTTTCTTGGATTTTATCTTCTTGCCTATAACAAGGCATCATTGTCATCTTTGGTAACGAACTCTTCATCAGCACTCTCTTGCACTAAGTGCTTCAGGTGTGCTACTTCCTCATTAGCCGTCGTTTTGGCTGTTCCATCAGGCTTCCTCAGTACACTGAGTGGTGTCATTCCTTTAATGTATAACTTGGCCTCTGCAAAATCAGCATAAGCGATAAAGGGTTGGGGGTCTGTATTGATCTCCTCTTGTCTCTCCATTGCATAATGCTATCATTATTTTTTGATGTAAAGAGGAAGGCACATATTTGTTAGTGTAGATCCAATCCCTGCCAAGCAAAGTATTATACTTGGCATTGTTGTCTATAACAAAGAATGATGTCATGCAATCTCTAGTCCCACACTTAGGTTGATAGCCAGAATGCCCTGAGCCATTTGCTTATCCCTAGTGGAACCAGTAGTGGTTGTGCTAGTTGGGATTAATCTAGGGTTTCTTTTTTCCAATTTCTTCAAGGAGGACTTCGGAAGCAGGTTCACTGCTGTCCCATTGTCCACTAACACCCTGTTCATTTGTATCCCATCGAAGTAAGCCTTGATATACAAAGGCTTAACGTGCTGAAATATAGATGTTGTAGGGTACTTGAAAGGATACAAGAGGTTAAAACTCACCTCCTCACTTTCTTCTTCAGTTTCCATTGGTGTGGCCACTTCAGATTCATCTTAAATCATGCTGGCTTGTGAATCTTCACTAGAAACCAGAATAGGGTCACCTTCCTAACCTTCTTGGTTTCCCTCTTCAGCCTGAAACTCCTGTGGTAGTATATATACCATGTTTACTAGGACTAGAGGAAATGAGCCAAACTGGACTGTTGGTTGTACTTGTTTCCCTTCCAAACTAGCTTGTTTCGAAAGTATCTTCCATACTACACTCCGGTACCTTTGTGCTAGTAGGTTCCTTTAAAGCAGCCTGTTGGTGATCTACCTCCGTTGACTTATCAACCAAAAAAGTTTGCTCAGCCATGAAGGCCTCAAACATTCCATCTTCAACCAATGTTCTCTCTTGGCCTAGCTCAATCCCTTCATCTGTTTCATTATCACTTTCCATTAAAGCCTTCTCGAGGCCTGCTAAATTGGATTTTTCTTTGGCTCTTAGTTCAGCATGAACTTTAGCCAACTGCTCTATAGCAGCATTCCTCTTGATCTTGGGAGCAAGCTTCG
The DNA here is from genome assembly GCA_030407325.1 of Camellia japonica. Classification (NCBI taxonomy): domain Eukaryota; kingdom Viridiplantae; phylum Streptophyta; class Magnoliopsida; order Ericales; family Theaceae; genus Camellia; species Camellia japonica. Next base: position 47,532,955 of record JAPPVO010000017.1, read on the forward strand.
AACCTATCCCTCCATCTATCTGGTCTTTTGCTTGTGCCATGGAAGTGCTCTCTCTGCTTTCTTTCAGATCCCTCTGATATTGGGTGTACCTTCATTGGATCTTTCTCCTTTGAGACCTAGAAATTATAGGAACCACATCTGGCTCCCTTGTTTTTGGATTCTTCAATAACACCTAGGTATTTGGAGCCACCAAGGGAGGTTTGATCATTTTTTCCCTGGTCTCAAAAACCTTTCTTTGAGTAAGCATTTTCTGATGTTTATTCTAGATGACAAACCAATCTGAAACTCCTGGAACCCATGAGCCCACTGGTCTGGCTGCTAGATCTGTCCCCCCACTTTATAAAGTAGTCTTTGAAGTAGTCCTTAGGGGCCAATTATTAGTCCTGGTCCCATGCCTTGCATTGAATCCATGCTTCCTTTCAAGCTGGTTGTCTACTCTGTAATAATAGGGTGGCCTAGTTTCATATAGAGGCCTCTTTCCTTTTGATTGCATCCTAGTATCTGGTAGGCCTACCAAGGTTGAATGTTGTCTAGGGCCAATTGGATATGGCCTTTTGTTATGGGTGCTGGTTATTCGGTCCCTCTGCACCTCTTTGTAATGTTGCTTCTCATCAACTAGGAGCCCTTTCAGCCACTTGTTACATATCTTGCACCTGGGACACATCATCTGCACTATAGCAGCTTCGAGAGAGTCATCATCCAACATCCTACAGAGCTTTGTCCATCAATTGGTGAACTTCTTGGGTTCTTCTTGAAAACAGCATGGCTAGCAACATGCATTTGCATAGTAACTTCCTCCAATTCTTTCAAGGATATGTTTTGGAAATCTGGCATGCCAACATTGGCTGCAGCCTCCTCAATCTCTGGAAACAGGTTGGTGTCAATTCCCATAGCTTTCTCAGACTTGGCTAGAAACTTTAGCCTACCCTTCCAAATCTGTTCTTGGATCCTGTCTCGAAAAATAATACAGTTTTTAATTAAATGAGACCAAGAATTGTGCCATTTACAATATAGTTTTCTTTTAAGTTCTTCAAGGGTAGGAATCTTGACTCTTTTTGGTAACTTTAGGAAATTAGCTGCAAGCAAATGATCAAAAATGTCATCTGCTTTTGTTAAGTCAAAAGAATACTTCTTATGCAGGTCTTTCTTTTTAAACTGCTAGTCTATTGTACTGTCTTTCTGAATTAATGCCTCGCAAGTCATAGGTTCTTTTCCTACTATCTCTGTTGCATCAATTTCATAATTAGGGTCCCTGTAGGAGGTCTTATATGATATGTTATTTCAATCTTGTTCTTCCTCGAGTAAAGTTTCATATCTAGACACCTTATATGTTAACTCTACCAAGTCTCGAAACTCAGTTGAGTCAAACTTCTTTCGAAGTCTAAACTCCAAACCATTTTGAGCCATTCTTACAAATTCAGGCTCTGGTAACATGACCATTTAGACACCCCATTTTTTACGGCCCTTACGACTTGGACGTCGTCGCTTGCACACCCAACAATGAATGCATATGCTTGTCAAGTGCTCGAAGTCCTCAGTGGAATGCACAGCTTTGAGCCATTCAAACCTTACACCCTGTTGCTTTTGGTTTGGACAAAACCCGTGATTTTCAAGCCTGCAACCCCTGGTGGCCTGTCGGCCACTTCTTCAGGCTGCCAACCATCACTCTTGGTTGTCGGTCACTGATGCGACCTATTGGCCACTAGTGATGGCCTGCCAGCCACCACTGATGGCCGACCGACCACCAATGTGTTTTATAGATATTTTATGACAACTATGCCAGCTATTTGCACAAATGCATGCATTGCTTCCACGTGTATGGCTCGATATTTTTGAGGTAATTACATGTTTCTCTATATATAGAGGACCTCCCTTCTTGCCATGGGGTTAGAAAACTTTGGAGCAAAATTTTTCCTCTCTCTCTCTCTACAATTCTCTTTCTCTCTTACACCTTAGTCTATACACTCTTCACCTTTGCCTATACACTATTAACCAAACTTCTCCATCTTCAAGTTGAGGTATCCTTGAGCCTTGTTTGAGCTCTTGAGGATGTGTTTTCTTTGTTTTATTGCTTGAAATTGGTTCTTCTCTTCAAGAGGTATAAAGGCTTTGTCACTTTACTTGTTGTAGTCATTATTTTTCTTGCTATTTTCCAATTGTTTTTGGGCTGTAAAAAATCTGTATTTTTGGGCTAAAACTTGAGTTTTAAGGCCAATAAAGGTTAAGGGGTGGTTCACCCTTCTTTACACCTTACTCTCAAGCCCTTTACCCTTGTGTTTCCCACCTTTGGACTATCTTTTTTTGCACTTTTAAACACTAATTTTCAGAGTTATTTCTTCAGTGGCTAAAATCATGTTTTGAAGTCCAAAATTGGAGGGGTTAGCCTCTTCTCCTTGTGTTTTGGTTATTAGCCTAGCATGATCCTTGTTTTAGCTTATTAATCTACCTATTTTTGTTTTAATTGCAGCATGTTTTAGGACTGTTTCTAAGTGCTTGTTGCATTTGAGCTTTGTTTTGCATGCCTGTAGTGTAATTGTCTTCGTGAGTTTGGTGTTTTAGGCCTTAGACACCATCTTATTTGAGTTAATTGCATTTATTTATGGTTTTTCATACTTGTGATCACTCTTAATCACCTTTGTAACCTCCCTCATTTCTTGGCTTTTGTTTTGCTTTGAAAGTGGTTTCAAACTACTTGTTTGTTTAAACATGAGATTAAGATGTCATGCTTAATGGTGTAATCCATTTGAGGGTTCATTACCAATGGTTTGATGTCTCTTTCATGCCTAAAGAAACTCTTGGTTTGAGCCTTCTTTCCATTAGAGAACTTAAATTCACCTTTTGGACTCAATTGATTAAAGAAGGGATGGTAATCTAAAATAAAGTAACAAAATTGAGGCTAAAAAAAGTACAAGATAACAATTTCGTTTAGGTTCAATCGAACATTAATTGAACCCTTAAGTCTTGAGTCGTTTCATACTCATTAGTGATGAAAACGGTTCAAGATTATTGTCAACTACTTCCCTTGATCTTTCATGATAGGGAGGTGGTTTTGAGAGTTTTATTTTGTTATATTTATTGAACTTGCACTCTTTGGTTCATAGGCCATCATGCAATGAAATTGCATCCATTGGTGGTTTGTGAACCAAGTTTACTACTCCTTTGAGCTGTTCAAATGATAAGGAGAGGTAAATTGTGCAAACAAACCCTTGAGAATACACTGTCTCTGCTCTATTTGCTCTTTGTTGCAGCAGGGAAGTTCAGTCACCAGTGGCCAGCAAGCCACCATCAGTGGACGGCAGGCTCTCTGCCGGCCACTAGTGCAAAATCAAGCAGTGTTCTCCTGAAACAGAGCAGAGTTGGTCTGGAGGTGGAAATCAATGCAAGTGTTTTACTATGCAATAGATTCATTCAGCAGCAGAAACAATGCCTTTTTTGGGTAGGAGACCGCATTTACGCATGAGCCCTCCATCGATCCTCGGGATCCCGTGTTGTTAATATATTAGTGTTATGCTTAAAATAGCAGCTTTGTAATTAATTTGTTAGAATAGCTAATTCGTCTCGTGTTGTAATTATTTTAATTAGCTAGAATAGTTAATTAATTAGTTCATTCATTTTGTAATAATTAGTTAGGGAGTTTAGCTAATTTAATTTGTTTTGTAATAATTAGCTTAGCTTAGCTTTAATTAGTTAGCTTATTCAGACTCTCCTTCGTGAGAGCGCAATGTTGTAATAATGTGTATGTTTTCCAACCCACGTCTTTCTCCCTTTTATTTACTATCTTATGATGGTTAGCTTAGGGGCATCACGTTTTGTTTAGCATTCTTCATGTTTGCATCCATTTGTATTGCATGCACCGAGGCTCGGTTCATCATTCTAACTTGCATTGTTAATTTAAAGCTTCTTTGAATACGTACTTAGACCATATGCTATCGAATTGATTTATGTGCCATATTAGTAGCCGAGCCTAGCAATTGCATATCGCATGCGTTGCATTAGTCATATCGCATAGTTAGGAATCATGTATTTTTCTAACTCATTTCTTTTTTGGCTTGGAGTACTAGGTGAGCCTTTACTCGATTTAGCATATTGCATTGAATGTGATTGTTGCCATGTGTAGCATTCTTACCATGAGGCTAAGTGCTTAATTGATAAACTGCTTGAATGCTTGTGGATGAAGGCTAATTTCTTGAATTGGAATAATTTGAGCAATGTTCATATGCAATCACTTTTTCAAGTGGTACATATTTCGAAACAATTTTCAAAACAAACATGAATCAAATGTTCTAATTCTTGCAAGTTAGTCTATACTTGTGTGTGTGCGCATCACATAGTAAATGCTAGTTTAATAAACCGGAAAAACAACATATAATGTACATAAGATTCATATCATGATTAGTAGAGACCAATCTTTGATCGGGCAAACGAGAGTGCTCAATTCATGACCTTTCCCTCTCATACCTAAGTTCCCGAGCCGAGACAATCTTGGTGATGACGGACACGTGGCCTTTTGCACGAGCCATGGGTTTCCTAAATTTTCTAAAATATTTAGGTGGCTACTCTATATCTGACAAAACAGTCCATTTTTGACAATTTGATTCAAAATCGATTTTTCCAAAAGATTTACTAGATTGGGACTCTTTGGTGTTTATCTATTTCACATTGCACTTGTGAGATCAAATTCAGAACCGCGGGAGTCCTATACTGTAAGGCTTATTCGTCTTCCGAAAGGAGGCGCGAAAAAGCCGAGCTACAGACCCTATATTTGTTTTGTGCCCTTTTAAATCTGGCAATGAACTGAGTGGCCTTCTCATCAGGCCTTTGGCTTAACTTGCCAAGTCTGCCACGGAAACTTCAAGTTCTGTTTGGAAAAATTGGGCATGAAAAACTTCCTCAATTTGCTGTTAAGTTTGGATAGAGGTAGGTGTAAGATTTATGTACCACACAAAGGCTGTCCCAGTTAGAGAGTTTGGAAAAAGTCTCAGTTTTATATAATCATTATTAGTGAACTCACCACACTGGCCTGTAAACCTAGCAATGTGTTCTATAGTTGACTGATTTCCATTTCCATAAAAGAGGGCGAAGTCTGGTATTCTAAACCCCCTTGGATATTCGTGTACCTTGTCTACCCATTCTGGGTAAGGTTTCTTGTACACTAGAGTTTGGACCCTCCGAGCCATAGGTCCACACATTTCTCTAATGATGTCAACAATCTGGTCCCTAGGAACGATATTTTGTGCTGGTTGAACCACTACTGGAGGAACAAAAACAAGGTTTGGAGGAACTCCATGTGCTTGTGGGCCTTTTGGTCCATATACGAGTACATTCAGGGCTGGTTGTCCCTGCTGTACTAGCTACTGTTGAAGGTATGGCTAGCCTCTTGGGGCCTGTCCTGCGAAAGGTCCTACAAAAGGTACCACAGGAGGAGAAGCAGATGTTGCTTCTCTTCCAACTGCAAGAAATCCTTCCAACCCCCTGAGTGCAAACTCAAACACAAGGTTAGTGAAACCCCTTGTGCCAAGCATGTTTTCAAACATAGGATTTGGAAATGCCTTCATGCCATTACCCTAGGCTAGCCCAGATCCACCAAATTGTATGGTTTCGCTGGTAAAGAATGGTACATTCTGAGTGGCCATTAGTCTTGAAAAAGTTTCATACCATGACTGAGGCACAGGTGCTGGCCTCTGATGGTTGTAACTACTAGTCTGACCATTGACCTATCCATTATTTTGTATAGGCTGTTTATCTCGAGCCAATCGTTGTTGAGGACTATTTACATTTTCTTTAGCTTGTCTTACAACAGTTGGTTGATGAGAATTCACTCGATCCAAAAAGGATACTGCCCATCTTTCCATTGTATACATTAGTTGTTGTCCCATAGCATCTACTAAACCTCCCCACAGATTCAGTTGTTGGGCAGAAAGGGACATTTGAGGGTCTAGTTTCTTGGCCCTGTCTAGTATGTTAGACGTGTGTTGCATACTCTGAAGTGCTGGTCTGTTCGACCATTTGCGGAGGATCTAATGGGATGGGTAAATCAATAGGATGTGACTATACAGTATCCTCTGGGTTAGGTATTTCTATCTCTCCTTCCACACCTTCTTCCAGGTGTTCATTTTCTCCTCTTGCTCTATGTCTAGCCATTTTTAATAGTCCCACCGAGCGTGCCAAAAAATATTTGTTGACTTTTTTGGCTTTTGAAGGTTAATAATGTAATTTGGAGCGTGCCAAAAATAATCAATCAGTCTTTACAGAATTTTAATTGCTAACCAATTATTAGACGATTTTGTTGAAGTTCTTTCAGCCTCAATGAAGAGGACTTTTACTGGTCGCTTGTTTCAAAAACAATTTATAAGAAATAACAAGTACAAAACAATTCAAAAACTAAATTTCATTAAGTAAATAAGAACTTACAATGAAATGACCCAGCCTTGAAAATGTTTATAGCAACGACTACTTGAGAATACTCCTAAGAAATGAAGTGCAGTACATGAATTGAAATGCTGAAAGGTAAAGAACAGGAAATGTAAAACTAGAAAGAAATATGAAGTAAATAAACTGGTTTATGGATCTGAGTCTGGGTCCTCATTCTGGGGTCTTCTCTTCTATTTATACTTTTCTATGGCAACTGTCGAAGTGGGCCTTCAACCGTCAAAATATGTTCCCACGATTGCTAATCATGTTCTCTCAATATTAACCTCACTACGTCGTTCTTGCAGCTAGGCTTCTCTCTTGGATTTGAATTTAAATTGTAAGTAACTGTTAAGATACGTCACATCGCACCTTTCAATTGTTCC